>CM051692.1:13550643-13955643 GCA_028022725.1 Lycodopsis pacificus | reverse complement strand
CAGAATAAACCAAATTCATCTGGAGAATGTGGGCATCGATCCCACTACCTCTCGCATGCTAAGCAAGCGCTCTACCATTTGAGCTAATTCCCCTCTGCAGAAAGCATGTGGGTAGAATCGGCGTAGCTCGTCTCCTCTCCTCTCCTCTCCATAACGCTTTTCTATACTTTCCTATGTAGACAGCTTGGGAGGTGACTCCGATCAGACTTTTGCTGTCAAAATAGCACTACAGAGGACGAGGTGGCCGAGTGGTTAAGGCGATCGACTGCTAATCCATTGTGCTCTGCATGCGTGGGTTCGAATCCCATCCTCGTCGCATGCCTCTTCACGTTAGTCTGCTATACCGCATTATACTATGTGGTATAAAATGCTCCATTGTCACGCGGGACATGTGACCATTGTTCCTGACAGTCTTCACCAAATTTTCCAGAACGCCCTGAAAATTAGGAACATTGCAGAATATCTTCTTTGTCCACTATTAAGTTGGTTATCGCAAGTGATCGCAATGAACAAGTCGTCGTGTGACAACACTCAAGTTCAATCTGCGGATGCAACTGTTGGTTGTGTTGATAAATATAGTCATTTTTTCCCTCCATCAATCACAGAATAAACCAAATTCATCTGGAGAATGTGGGCATCCCTCCCACTACCTCTCGCATGCTAAGCAAGCGCTCTACCATTTGAGCTAATTCCCCTCTGCAGAAAGCATGTGGGTAGAATCGGCGTAGCTCGTCTCCTCTCCTCTCCATAATGCTTTTCTATACTTTCCAGGCCTATGTAGACAGTTCGGGAGGTGACTTCGATCAGACTTTTGCTGTCAAAATAGCACAACAGAGGACGAGGTGGCCGAGTGGTTAAGGCGATGGACTGCTAATCCATTGTGCTCTGCATGCGTGGGTTCGAATCCCATCCTCGTCGCATGCCTCTTCACGTTAGTCTGCTATACCGCATTATACTATGTGGTATAAAATGCTCCATTGTCACGCGGGACATGTGACCATTGTTCCTGACAGTCTTCACCAAATTTTCCAGAACGCCCTGAAAATTAGGAAAATTGCAGAATATCTTCTTTGTCCACTATTAAGTTGGTTATCGCAAGTGATCACAATGAACAAGTCGTCGTGTGACAACACTCAAGTTCAATCTGCGGATGCAACTGTTGGTTGTGTTGATAAATATAGTCATTTTTTCCCTCCATCAATCACAGAATAAACCAAATTCATCTGGAGAATGTGGGCATCGATCCCACTACCTCTCGCATGCTAAGCAAGCGCTCTACCATTTGAGCTAATTCCCCTCTGCAGAAAGCATGTGGGTAGAATCGGCGTAGCTCGTCTCCTCTCCTCTCCATAATGCTTTTCTATACTTTCCAGGCCTATGTAGACAGTTCGGGAGGTGACTTCGATCAGACTTTTGCTGTCAAAATAGCACTACAGAGGACGAGGTGGCCGAGTGGTTAAGGCGATGGACTGCTAATCCATTGTGCTCTGCATGCGTGGGTTCGAATCCCATCCTCGTCGCATGCCTCTTCACTTTAGTCTGCTATACCGCATTATACTATGTGGTATAAAATGCTCCATTGTCACGCGGGACATGTGACCATTGTTCCTGACAGTCTTCACCAAATTTTCCAGAACGCCCTGAAAAATAGGAAAATTGCAGAATATCTTCTTTGTCCACTATTAAGTTGGTTATCGCAAGTGATCGCAATGAACAAGTCGTCGTGTGACAACACTCAAGTTCAATCTGCGGATGCAACTGTTGGTTGTGTTGATAAATATAGTCATTTTTTCCCTCCATCAATCACAGAATAAACCAAATTCATCTGGAGAATGTGGGCATCGATCCCACTACCTCTCGCATGCTAAGCAAGCGCTCTACCATTTGAGCTAATTCCCCTCTGCAGAAAGCATGTGGGTAGAATCGGCGTAGCTCGTCTCCTCTCCTCTCCTCTCCATAACGCTTTTCTATACTTTCCTATGTAGACAGCTTGGGAGGTGACTCCGATCAGACTTTTGCTGTCAAAATAGCACTACAGAGGACGAGGTGGCCGAGTGGTTAAGGCGATCGACTGCTAATCCATTGTGCTCTGCATGCGTGGGTTCGAATCCCATCCTCGTCGCATGCCTCTTCACGTTAGTCTGCTATACCGCATTATACTATGTGGTATAAAATGCTCCATTGTCACGCGGGACATGTGACCATTGTTCCTGACAGTCTTCACCAAATTTTCCAGAACGCCCTGAAAATTAGGAACATTGCAGAATATCTTCTTTGTCCACTATTAAGTTGGTTATCGCAAGTGATCGCAATGAACAAGTCGTCGTGTGACAACACTCAAGTTCAATCTGCGGATGCAACTGTTGGTTGTGTTGATAAATATAGTCATTTTTTCCCTCCATCAATCACAGAATAAACCAAATTCATCTGGAGAATGTGGGCATCCCTCCCACTACCTCTCGCATGCTAAGCAAGCGCTCTACCATTTGAGCTAATTCCCCTCTGCAGAAAGCATGTGGGTAGAATCGGCGTAGCTCGTCTCCTCTCCTCTCCATAATGCTTTTCTATACTTTCCAGGCCTATGTAGACAGTTCGGGAGGTGACTTCGATCAGACTTTTGCTGTCAAAATAGCACTACAGAGGACGAGGTGGCCGAGTGGTTAAGGCGATGGACTGCTAATCCATTGTGCTCTGCACGCGTGGGTTCGAATCCCATCCTCGTCGCATACCTCTTCACTTTAGTCTGCTATACCGCATTATACTATGTGGTATAAAATGCTCCATTGTCACGCGGGACATGTGACCATTGTTCCTGACAGTCTTCACCAAATTTTCCAGAACGCCCTGAAAAATAGGAAAATTGCAGAATATCTTCTTTGTCCACTATTAAGTTGGTTATCGCAAGTGATCGCAATGAACAAGTCGTCGTGTGACAACACTCAAGTTCAATCTGCGGATGCAACTGTTGGTTGTGTTGATAAATATAGTCATTTTTTCCCTCCATCAATCACAGAATAAACCAAATTCATCTGGAGAATGTGGGCATCGATCCCACTACCTCTCGCATGCTAAGCAAGCACTCTACCATTTGAGCTAATTCCCCTCTGCAGAAAGCATGTGGGTAGAATCGGCGTAGCTCGTCTCCTCTCCTCTCCTCTCCATAACGCTTTTCTATACTTTCCTATGTAGACAGCTTGGGAGGTGACTCCGATCAGACTTTTGCTGTCAAAATAGCACTACAGAGGACGAGGTGGCCGAGTGGTTAAGGCGATGGACTGCTAATCCATTGTGCTCTGCATGCGTGGGTTCGAATCCCATCCTCGTCGCATGCCTCTTCACGTTAGTCTGCTATACCGCATTATACTATGTGGTATAAAATGCTACATTGTCACGCGGGACATGTGACCATTGTTCCTGACAGTCTTCACCAAATTTTCCAGAACGCCCTGAAAATTAGGAACATTGCAGAATATCTTCTTTGTCCACTATTAAGTTGGTTATCGCAAGTGATCGCAATGAACAAGTCGTCGTGTGACAACACTCAAGTTCAATCTGCGGATGCAACTGTTGGTTGTGTTGATAAATATAGTCATTTTTTCCCTCCATCAATCACAGAATAAACCAAATTCATCTGGAGAATGTGGGCATCGATCCCACTACCTCTCGCATGCTAAGCAAGCGCTCTACCATTTGAGCTAATTCCCGTCTGCAGAAAGCATGTGGGTAGAATCGGCGTAGCTCGTCTCCTCTCCTCTCCTCTCCATAACGCTTTTCTATACTTTCCTATGTAGACAGCTTGGGAGGTGACTCCGATCAGACTTTTGCTGTCAAAATAGCACTACAGAGGACGAGGTGGCCGAGTGGTTAAGGCGATCGACTGCTAATCCATTGTGCTCTGCATGCGTGGGTTCGAATCCCATCCTCGTCGCATGCCTCTTCACGTTAGTCTGCTATACCGCATTATACTATGTGGTATAAAATGCTCCATTGTCACGCGGGACATGTGACCATTGTTCCTGACAGTCTTCACCAAATTTTCCAGAACGCCCTGAAAATTAGGAACATTGCAGAATATCTTCTTTGTCCACTATTAAGTTGGTTATCGCAAGTGATCGCAATGAACAAGTCGTCGTGTGACAACACTCAAGTTCAATCTGCGGATGCAACTGTTGGTTGTGTTGATAAATATAGTCATTTTTTCCCTCCATCAATCACAGAATAAACCAAATTCATCTGGAGAATGTGGGCATCCCTCCCACTACCTCTCGCATGCTAAGCAAGCGCTCTACCATTTGAGCTAATTCCCCTCTGCAGAAAGCATGTGGGTAGAATCGGCGTAGCTCGTCTCCTCTCCTCTCCATAATGCTTTTCTATACTTTCCAGGCCTATGTAGACAGTTCGGGAGGTGACTTCGATCAGACTTTTGCTGTCAAAATAGCACTACAGAGGACGAGGTGGCCGAGTGGTTAAGGCGATGGACTGCTAATCCATTGTGCTCTGCACGCGTGGGTTCGAATCCCATCCTCGTCGCATGCCTCTTCACTTTAGTCTGCTATACCGCATTATACTATGTGGTATAAAATGCTCCATTGTCACGCGGGACATGTGACCATTGTTCCTGACAGTCTTCACCAAATTTTCCAGAACGCCCTGAAAAATAGGAAAATTGCAGAATATCTTCTTTGTCCACTATTAAGTTGGTTATCGCAAGTGATCGCAATGAACAAGTCGTCGTGTGACAACACTCAAGTTCAATCTGCGGATGCAACTGTTGGTTGTGTTGATAAATATAGTCATTTTTTCCCTCCATCAATCACAGAATAAACCAAATTCATCTGGAGAATGTGGGCATCGATCCCACTACCTCTCGCATGCTAAGCAAGCACTCTACCATTTGAGCTAATTCCCCTCTGCAGAAAGCATGTGGGTAGAATCGGCGTAGCTCGTCTCCTCTCCTCTCCTCTCCATAACGCTTTTCTATACTTTCCTATGTAGACAGCTTGGGAGGTGACTCCGATCAGACTTTTGCTGTCAAAATAGCACTACAGAGGACGAGGTGGCCGAGTGGTTAAGGCGATGGACTGCTAATCCATTGTGCTCTGCATGCGTGGGTTCGAATCCCATCCTCGTCGCATGCCTCTTCACGTTAGTCTGCTATACCGCATTATACTATGTGGTATAAAATGCTACATTGTCACGCGGGACATGTGACCATTGTTCCTGACAGTCTTCACCAAATTTTCCAGAACGCCCTGAAAATTAGGAACATTGCAGAATATCTTCTTTGTCCACTATTAAGTTGGTTATCGCAAGTGATCGCAATGAACAAGTCGTCGTGTGACAACACTCAAGTTCAATCTGCGGATGCAACTGTTGGTTGTGTTGATAAATATAGTCATTTTTTCCCTCCATCAATCACAGAATAAACCAAATTCATCTGGAGAATGTGGGCATCGATCCCACTACCTCTCGCATGCTAAGCAAGCGCTCTACCATTTGAGCTAATTCCCCTCTGCAGAAAGCATGTGGGTAGAATCGGCGTAGCTCGTCTCCTCTCCTCTCCATAATGCTTTTCTATACTTTCCAGGCCTATGTAGACAGTTCGGGAGGTGACTTCGATCAGACTTTTGCTGTCAAAATAGCACTACAGAGGACGAGGTGGCCGAGTGGTTAAGGCGATGGACTGCTAATCCATTGTGCTCTGCACGCGTGGTTTCGAATCCCATCCTCGTCGCATGCCTCTTCACTTTAGTCTGCTATACCGCATTATACTATGTGGTATAAAATGCTCCATTGTCACGCGGGACATGTGACCATTGTTCCTGACAGTCTTCACCAAATTTTCCAGAACGCCCTGAAAAATAGGAAAATTGCAGAATATCTTCTTTGTCCACTATTAAGTTGGTTATCGCAAGTGATCGCAATGAACAAGTCGTCGTGTGACAACACTCAAGTTCAATCTGCGGATGCAACTGTTGGTTGTGTTGATAAATATAGTAATTTTTTCCCTCCATCAATCACAGAATAAACCAAATTCATCTGGAGAATGTGGGCATCGATCCCACTACCTCTCGCATGCTAAGGAAGCGCTCTACCATTTGAGCAACTTCCCCTCTGCAGAAAGCATGTGGGTAGAATCGGCGTAGCTCGTCTCCTCTCCATAACGCTTTTCTATACTTTCCTATGTAGACAGCTTGGGAGGTGACTCCGATCAGACTTTTGCTGTCAAAATAGCACTACAGAGGACGAGGTGGCCGAGTGGTTAAGGCGATGGACTGCTAATCCATTGTGCTCTGCATGCGTGGGTTCGAATCCCATCCTCGTCGCATGCCTCTTCACTTTAGTCTGCTATACCGCATTATACTATGTGGTATAAAATGCTCCATTGTCACGCGGGACATGTGGCCATTGTTCCTGACAGTCTTCACCAAATTTTCCAGAACGCCCCGAAAATTAGGAAAATTGCAGAATATCTTCTTTGTCCACTATTAAGTTGGTTATCGCAAGTGATCGCAATGAACAAGTCGTCGTGTGACAACACTCAAGTTCAATCTGCGGATGCAACTGTTGGTTGTGTTGATAAATATAGTCATTTTTTCCCTCCATCAATCACAGAATAAACCAAATTCATCTGGAGAATGTGGGCATCGATCCCACTACCTCTCGCATGCTAAGCAAGCACTCTACCATTTGAGCTAATTCCCCTCTGCAGAAAGCATGTGGGTAGAATCGGCGTAGCTCGTCTCCTCTCCTCTCCATAATGCTTTTCTATACTTTCCAGGCCTATGTAGACAGTTCGGGAGGTGACTTCGATCAGACTTTTGCTGTCAAAATAGCACTACAGAGGACGAGGTGGCCGAGTGGTTAAGGCGATGGACTGCTAATCCATTGTGCTCTGCACGCGTGGGTTCGAATCCCATCCTCGTCGCATGCCTCTTCACTTTAGTCTGCTATACCGCATTATACTATGTGGTATAAAATGCTCCATTGTCACGCGGGACATGTGACCATTGTTCCTGACAGTCTTCACCAAATTTTCCAGAACGCCCTGAAAAATAGGAAAATTGCAGAATATCTTCTTTGTCCACTATTAAGTTGGTTATCGCAAGTGATCGCAATGAACAAGTCGTCGTGTGACAACACTCAAGTTCAATCTGCGGATGCAACTGTTGGTTGTGTTGATAAATATAGTCATTTTTTCCCTCCATCAATCACAGAATAAACCAAATTCATCTGGAGAATGTGGGCATCGATCCCACTACCTCTCGCATGCTAAGCAAGCACTCTACCATTTGAGCTAATTCCCCTCTGCAGAAAGCATGTGGGTAGAATCGGCGTAGCTCGTCTCCTCTCCTCTCCTCTCCATAACGCTTTTCTATACTTTCCTATGTAGACAGCTTGGGAGGTGACTCCGATCAGACTTTTGCTGTCAAAATAGCACTACAGAGGACGAGGTGGCCGAGTGGTTAAGGCGATGGACTGCTAATCCATTGTGCTCTGCATGCGTGGGTTCGAATCCCATCCTCGTCGCATGCCTCTTCACTTTAGTCTGCTATACCGCATTATACTATGTGGTATAAAATGCTCCATTGTCACGCGGGACATGTGACCATTGTTCCTGACAGTCTTCACCAAATTTTCCAGAACGCCCTGAAAAATAGGAAAGTTGCAGAATATCTTCTTTGTCCACTATTAAGTTGGTTATCGCAAGTGATCGCAATGAACAAGTCGTCGTGTGACAACACTCAAGTTCAATCTGCGGATGCAACTGTTGGTTGTGTTGATAAATATAGTCATTTTTTCCCTCCATCAATCACAGAATAAACCAAATTCATCTGGAGAATGTGGGCATCGATCCCACTACCTCTCGCATGCTAAGCAAGCGCTCTACCATTTGAGCTAATTCCCCTCTGCAGAAAGCATGTGGGTAGAATCGGCGTAGCTCGTCTCCTCTCCTCTCCATAATGCTTTTCTATACTTTCCAGGCCTATGTAGACAGTTCGGGAGGTGACTTCGATCAGACTTTTGCTGTCAAAATAGCACTACAGAGGACGAGGTGGCCGAGTGGTTAAGGCGATGGACTGCTAATCCATTGTGCTCTGCACGCGTGGGTTCGAATCCCATCCTCGTCGCATGCCTCTTCACTTTAGTCTGCTATACCGCATTATACTATGTGGTATAAAATGCTCCATTGTCACGCGGGACATATGACCATTGTTCCTGACAGCCTTCACCAAATTTTCCAGAACGCCCTGAAAAATAGGAAAATTGCAGAATATCTTCTTTGTCCACTATTAAGTTGGTTATCGCAAGTGATCGCAATGAACAAGTCGTCGTGTGACAACACTCAAGTTCAATCTGCGGATGCAACTGTTGGTTGTGTTGATAAATATAGTCATTTTTTCCCTCCATCAATCACAGAATAAACCAAATTCATCTGGAGAATGTGGGCATCGATCCCACTACCTCTCGCATGCTAAGCAAGCGCTCTACCATTTGAGCTAATTCCCCTCTGCAGAAAGCATGTGGGTAGAATCGGCGTAGCTCGTCTCCTCTCCTCTCCATAATGCTTTTCTATACTTTCCAGGCCTATGTAGACAGTTCGGGAGGTGACTTCGATCAGACTTTTGCTGTCAAAATAGCACTACAGAGGACGAGGTGGCCGAGTGGTTAAGGCGATGGACTGCTAATCCATTGTGCTCTGCATGCGTGGGTTCGAATCCCATCCTCGTCGCATGCCTCTTCACTTTAGTCTGCTATACCGCATTATACTATGTGGTATAAAATGCTCCATTGTCACGCGGGACATGTGACCATTGTTCCTGACAGTCTTCACCAAATTTTCCAGAACGCCCTGAAAAATAGGAAAATTGCAGAATATCTTCTTTGTCCACTATTAAGTTGGTTATCGCAAGTGATCGCAATGAACAAGTCGTCGTGTGACAACACTCAAGTTCAATCTGCGGATGCAACTGTTGGTTGTGTTGATAAATATAGTCATTTTTTCCCTCCATCAATCACAGAATAAACCAAATTCATCTGGAGAATGTGGGCATCGATCCCACTACCTCTCGCATGCTAAGCAAGCACTCTACCATTTGAGCTAATTCCCCTCTGCAGAAAGCATGTGGGTAGAATCGGCGTAGCTCGTCTCCTCTCCTCTCCTCTCCATAACGCTTTTCTATACTTTCCTATGTAGACAGCTTGGGAGGTGACTCCGATCAGACTTTTGCTGTCAAAATAGCACTACAGAGGACGAGGTGGCCGAGTGGTTAAGGCGATGGACTGCTAATCCATTGTGCTCTGCATGCGTGGGTTCGAATCCCATCCTCGTCGCATGCCTCTTCACGTTAGTCTGCTATACCGCATTATACTATGTGGTATAAAATGCTACATTGTCACGCGGGACATGTGACCATTGTTCCTGACAGTCTTCACCAAATTTTCCAGAACGCCCTGAAAATTAGGAACATTGCAGAATATCTTCTTTGTCCACTATTAAGTTGGTTATCGCAAGTGATCGCAATGAACAAGTCGTCGTGTGACAACACTCAAGTTCAATCTGCGGATGCAACTGTTGGTTGTGTTGATAAATATAGTCATTTTTTCCCTCCATCAATCACAGAATAAACCAAATTCATCTGGAGAATGTGGGCATCGATCCCACTACCTCTCGCATGCTAAGCAAGCGCTCTACCATTTGAGCTAATTCCCCTCTGCAGAAAGCATGTGGGTAGAATCGGCGTAGCTCGTCTCCTCTCCTCTCCATAATGCTTTTCTATACTTTCCAGGCCTATGTAGACAGTTCGGGAGGTGACTTCGATCAGACTTTTGCTGTCAAAATAGCACTACAGAGGACGAGGTGGCCGAGTGGTTAAGGCGATGGACTGCTAATCCATTGTGCTCTGCACGCGTGGTTTCGAATCCCATCCTCGTCGCATGCCTCTTCACTTTAGTCTGCTATACCGCATTATACTATGTGGTATAAAATGCTCCATTGTCACGCGGGACATGTGACCATTGTTCCTGACAGTCTTCACCAAATTTTCCAGAACGCCCTGAAAAATAGGAAAATTGCAGAATATCTTCTTTGTCCACTATTAAGTTGGTTATCGCAAGTGATCGCAATGAACAAGTCGTCGTGTGACAACACTCAAGTTCAATCTGCGGATGCAACTGTTGGTTGTGTTGATAAATATAGTAATTTTTTCCCTCCATCAATCACAGAATAAACCAAATTCATCTGGAGAATGTGGGCATCGATCACACTACCTCTCGCATGCTAAGGAAGCGCTCTACCATTTGAGCAACTTCCCCTCTGCAGAAAGCATGTGGGTAGAATCGGCGTAGCTCGTCTCCTCTCCATAACGCTTTTCTATACTTTCCTATGTAGACAGCTTGGGAGGTGACTCCGATCAGACTTTTGCTGTCAAAATAGCACTACAGAGGACGAGGTGGCCGAGTGGTTAAGGCGATGGACTGCTAATCCATTGTGCTCTGCATGCGTGGGTTCGAATCCCATCCTCGTCGCATGCCTCTTCACTTTAGTCTGCTATACCGCATTATACTATGTGGTATAAAATGCTCCATTGTCACGCGGGACATGTGGCCATTGTTCCTGACAGTCTTCACCAAATTTTCCAGAACGCCCCGAAAATTAGGAAAATTGCAGAATATCTTCTTTGTCCACTATTAAGTTGGTTATAGCAAGTGATCGCAATGAACAAGTCGTCGTGTGACAACACTCAAGTTCAATCTGCGGATGCAACTGTTGGTTGTGTTGATAAATATAGTCATTTTTTCCCTCCATCAATCACAGAATAAACCAAATTCATCTGGAGAATGTGGGCATCGATCCCACTACCTCTCGCATGCTAAGCAAGCACTCTACCATTTGAGCTAATTCCCCTCTGCAGAAAGCATGTGGGTAGAATCGGCGTAGCTCGTCTCCTCTCCTCTCCATAATGCTTTTCTATACTTTCCAGGCCTATGTAGACAGTTCGGGAGGTGACTTCGATCAGACTTTTGCTGTCAAAATAGCACTACAGAGGACGAGGTGGCCGAGTGGTTAAGGCGATGGACTGCTAATCCATTGTGCTCTGCACGCGTGGGTTCGAATCCCATCCTCGTCGCATGCCTCTTCACTTTAGTCTGCTATACCGCATTATACTATGTGGTATAAAATGCTCCATTGTCACGCGGGACATGTGACCATTGTTCCTGACAGTCTTCACCAAATTTTCCAGAACGCCCTGAAAAATAGGAAAATTGCAGAATATCTTCTTTGTCGACTATTAAGTTGGTTATCGCAAGTGATCGCAATGAACAAGTCGTCGTGTGACAACACTCAAGTTCAATCTGCGGATGCAACTGTTGGTTGTGTTGATAAATATAGTCATTTTTTCCCTCCATCAATCACAGAATAAACCAAATTCATCTGGAGAATGTGGGCATCGATCCCACTACCTCTCGCATGCTAAGCAAGCACTCTACCATTTGAGCTAATTCCCCTCTGCAGAAAGCATGTGGGTAGAATCGGCGTAGCTCGTCTCCTCTCCTCTCCTCTCCATAACGCTTTTCTATACTTTCCTATGTAGACAGCTTGGGAGGTGACTCCGATCAGACTTTTGCTGTCAAAATAGCACTACAGAGGACGAGGTGGCCGAGTGGTTAAGGCGATGGACTGCTAATCCATTGTGCTCTGCATGCGTGGGTTCGAATCCCATCCTCGTCGCATGCCTCTTCACTTTAGTCTGCTATACCGCATTATACTATGTGGTATAAAATGCTCCATTGTCACGCGGGACATGTGACCATTGTTCCTGACAGTCTTCACCAAATTTTCCAGAACGCCCTGAAAAATAGGAAAATTGCAGAATATCTTCTTTGTCCACTGTTAAGTTGGTTATCGCAAGTGATCGCAATGAACAAGTCGTCGTGTGACAACACTCAAGTTCAATCTGCGGATGCAACTGTTGGTTGTGTTGATAAATATAGTCATTTTTTCCCTCCATCAATCACAGAATAAACCAAATTCATCTGGAGAATGTGGGCATCGATCCCACTACCTCTCGCATGCTAAGCAAGCGCTCTACCATTTGAGCTAATTCCCCTCTGCAGAAAGCATGTGGGTAGAATCGGCGTAGCTCGTCTCCTCTCCTCTCCATAATGCTTTTCTATACTTTCCAGGCCTATGTAGACAGTTCGGGAGGTGACTTCGATCAGACTTTTGCTGTCAAAATAGCACTACAGAGGACGAGGTGGCCGAGTGGTTAAGGCGATGGACTGCTAATCCATTGTGCTCTGCACGCGTGGGTTCGAATCCCATCCTCGTCGCATGCCTCTTCACTTTAGTCTGCTATACCGCATTATACTATGTGGTATAAAATGCTCCATTGTCACGCGGGACATGTGACCATTGTTCCTGACAGTCTTCACCAAATTTTCCAGAACGCCCTGAAAAATAGGAAAATTGCAGAATATCTTCTTTGTCCACTATTAAGTTGGTTATCGCAAGTGATCGCAATGAACAAGTCGTCGTGTGACAACACTCAAGTTCAATCTGCGGATGCAACTGTTGGTTGTGTTGATAAATATAGTCATTTTTTCCCTCCATCAATCACAGAATAAACCAAATTCATCTGGAGAATGTGGGCATCGATCCCACTACCTCTCGCATGCTAAGCAAGCGCTCTACCATTTGAGCTAATTCCCCTCTGCAGAAAGCATGTGGGTAGAATCGGCGTAGCTCGTCTCCTCTCCTCTCCATAATGCTTTTCTATACTTTCCAGGCCTATGTAGACAGTTCGGGAGGTGACTTCGATCAGACTTTTGCTGTCAAAATAGCACTACAGAGGACGAGGTGGCCGAGTGGTTAAGGCGATGGACTGCTAATCCATTGTGCTCTGCACGCGTGGGTTCGAATCCCATCCTCGTCGCATGCCTCTTCACTTTAGTCTGCTATACCGCATTATACTATGTGGTATAAAATGCTCCATTGTCACGCGGGACATGTGACCATTGTTCCTGACAGTCTTCACCAAATTTTCCAGAACGCCCTGAAAAATAGGAAAATTGCAGAATATCTTCTTTGTCCACTATTAAGTTGGTTATCGCAAGTGATCGCAATGAACAAGTCGTCGTGTGACAACACTCAAGTTCAATCTGCGGATGCAACTGTTGGTTGTGTTGATAAATATAGTCATTTTTTCCCTCCATCAATCACAGAATAAACCAAATTCATCTGGAGAATGTGGGCATCGATCCCACTACCTCTCGCATGCTAAGCAAGCGCTCTACCATTTGAGCTAATTCCCCTCTGCAGAAAGCATGTGGGTAGAATCGGCGTAGCTCGTCTCCTCTCCTCTCCATAATGCTTTTCTATACTTTCCAGGCCTATGTAGACAGTTCGGGAGGTGACTTCGATCAGACTTTTGCTGTCAAAATAGCACTACAGAGGACGAGGTGGCCGAGTGGTTAAGGCGATGGACTGCTAATCCATTGTGCTCTGCATGCGTGGGTTCGAATCCCATCCTCGTCGCATGCCTCTTCACTTTAGTCTGCTATACCGCATTATACTATGTGGTATAAAATGCTCCATTGTCACGCGGGACATGTGACCATTGTTCCTGACAGTCTTCACCAAATTTTCCAGAACGCCCTGAAAAATAGGAAAATTGCAGAATATCTTCTTTGTCCACTATTAAGTTGGTTATCGCAATGAACAAGTCGTCGTGTGACAACACTCAAGTTCAATCTGCGGATGCAACTGTTGGTTGTGTTGATAAATATAGTCATTTTTTCCCTCCATCAATCACAGAATAAACCAAATTCATCTGGAGAATGTGGGCATCGATCCCACTACCTCTCGCATGCTAAGCAAGCGCTCTACCATTTGAGCTAATTCCCCTCTGCAGAAAGCATGTGGGTAGAATCGGCGTAGCTCGTCTCCTCTCCATAACGCTTTTCTATACTTTCCTATGTAGACAGCTTGGGAGGTGACTCCGATCAGACTTTTGCTGTCAAAATAGCACTACAGAGGACGAGGTGGCCGAGTGGTTAAGGCGATGGACTGCTAATCCATTGTGCTCTGCATGCGTGGGTTCGAATCCCATCCTCGTCGCATGCCTCTTCACTTTAGTCTGCTATACCGCATTATACTATGTGGTATAAAATGCTCCATTGTCACGCGGGACATGTGGCCATTGTTCCTGACAGTCTTCACCAAATTTTCCAGAACGCCCCGAAAATTAGGAAAATTGCAGAATATCTTCTTTGTCCACCATTAAGTTGGTTATCG
Source organism: Lycodopsis pacificus (assembly GCA_028022725.1). NCBI lineage: Eukaryota > Metazoa > Chordata > Actinopteri > Perciformes > Zoarcidae > Lycodopsis > Lycodopsis pacificus. The sequence goes on along the minus strand of CM051692.1, from coordinate 13,941,344 downwards.
CAAGTGATCGCAATGAACAAGTCGTCGTGTGACAACACTCAAGTTCAATCTGCGGATGCAACTGTTGGTTGTGTTGATAAATATAGTCATTTTTTCCCTCCATCAATCACAGAATAAACCAAATTCATCTGGAGAATGTGGGCATCGATCCCACTACCTCTCGCATGCTAAGCAAGCACTCTACCATTTGAGCTAATTCCCCTCTGCAGAAAGCATGTGGGTAGAATCGGCGTAGCTCGTCTCCTCTCCTCTCCATAATGCTTTTCTATACTTTCCAGGCCTATGTAGACAGTTCGGGAGGTGACTTCGATCAGACTTTTGCTGTCAAAATAGCACTACAGAGGACGAGGTGGCCGAGTGGTTAAGGCGATGGACTGCTAATCCATTGTGCTCTGCACGCGTGGGTTCGAATCCCATCCTCGTCGCATGCCTCTTCACTTTAGTCTGCTATACCGCATTATACTATGTGGTATAAAATGCTCCATTGTCACGCGGGACATGTGACCATTGTTCCTGACAGTCTTCACCAAATTTTCCAGAACGCCCTGAAAAATAGGAAAATTGCAGAATATCTTCTTTGTCCACTATTAAGTTGGTTATCGCAAGTGATCGCAATGAACAAGTCGTCGTGTGACAACACTCAAGTTCAATCTGCGGATGCAACTGTTGGTTGTGTTGATAAATATAGTCATTTTTTCCCTCCATCAATCACAGAATAAACCAAATTCATCTGGAGAATGTGGGCATCGATCCAACTACCTCTCGCATGCTAAGCAAGCGCTCTACCATTTGAGCTAATTCCCCTCTGCAGAAAGCATGTGGGTAGAATCGGCGTAGCTCGTCTCCTCTCCTCTCCATAATGCTTTTCTATACTTTCCAGGCCTATGTAGACAGTTCGGGAGGTGACTTCGATCAGACTTTTGCTGTCAAAATAGCACTACAGAGGACGAGGTGGCCGAGTGGTTAAGGCGATGGACTGCTAATCCATTGTGCTCTACACGCGTGGGTTCGAATCCCATCCTCGTCGCATGCCTCTTCACTTTAGTCTGCTATACCGCATTATAAAATGCTCCATTGTCACGCGGGACATGTGACCATTGTTCCTGACAGTCTTCACCAAATTTTCCAGAACGCCCTGAAAAATAGGAAAATTGCAGAATATCTTCTTTGTCCACTATTAAGTTGGTTATCGCAAGTGATCGCAATGAACAAGTCGTCGTGTGACAACACTCAAGTTCAATCTGCGGATGCAACTGTTGGTTGTGTTGATAAATATAGTCATTTTTTCCCTCCATCAATCACAGAATAAACCAAATTCATCTGGAGAATGTGGGCATCGATCCCACTACCTCTCGCATGCTAAGCAAGCGCTCTACCATTTGAGCTAATTCCCCTCTGCAGAAAGCATGTGGGTAGAATCGGCGTAGCTCGTTTCCTCTCCTCTCCATAATGCTTTTCTATACTTTCCAGGCCTATGTAGACAGTTCGGGAGGTGACTTCGATCAGACTTTTGCTGTCAAAATAGCACTACAGAGGACGAGGTGGCCGAGTGGTTAAGGCGATGGACTGCTAATCCATTGTGCTCTGCACGCGTGGGTTCGAATCCCATCCTCGTCGCATGCCTCTTCACTTTAGTCTGCTATACCGCATTATACTATGTGGTATAAAATGCTCCATTGTCACGTGGGACATGTGACCATTGTTCCTGACAGTCTTCACCAAATTTTCCAGAACGCCCTGAAAAATAGTAAAATTGCAGAATATCTTCTTTGTCCACTATTAAGTTGGTTATCGCAAGTGATCGCAATGAACAAGTCGTCGTGTGACAACACTCAAGTTCAATCTGCGGATGCAACTGTTGGTTGTGTTGATAAATATAGTCATTTTTTCCCTCCATCAATCACAGAATAAACCAAATTCATCTGGAGAATGTGGGCATCGATCCCACTACCTCTCGCATGCTAAGGAAGCGCTCTACCATTTGAGCAAATTCCCCTCTGCAGAAAGCATGTGGGTAGAATCGGCGTAGCTCGTCTCCTCTCCTCTCCATAATGCTTTTCTATACTTTCCAGGCCTATGTAGACAGTTCGGGAGGTGACTTCGATCAGACTTTTGCTGTCAAAATAGCACTACAGAGGACGAGGTGGCCGAGTGGTTAAGGCGATGGACTGCTAATCCATTGTGCTCTACACGCGTGGGTTCGAATCCCATCCTCGTCGCATGCCTCTTCACTTTAGTCTGCTATACCGCATTATAAAATGCTCCATTGTCACGCGGGACATGTGACCATTGTTCCTGACAGTCTTCACCAAATTTTCCAGAACGCCCTGAAAAATAGGAAAATTGCAGAATATCTTCTTTGTCCACTATTAAGTTGGTTATCGCAAGTGATCGCAATGAACAAGTCGTCGTGTGACAACACTCAAGTTCAATCTGCGGATGCAACTGTTGGTTGTGTTGATAAATATAGTCATTTTTTCCCTCCATCAATCACAGAATAAACCAAATTCATCTGGAGAATGTGGGCATCGATCCCACTACCTCTCGCATGCTAAGCAAGCGCTCTACCATTTGAGCTAATTCCCCTCTGCAGAAAGCATGTGGGTAGAATCGGCGTAGCTCGTCTCCTCTCCTCTCCATAATGCTTTTCTATACTTTCCAGGCCTATGTAGACAGTTCGGGAGGTGACTTCGATCAGACTTTTGCTGTCAAAATAGCACTACAGAGGACGAGGTGGCCGAGTGGTTTAGGCGATGGACTGCTAATCCATTGTGCTCTGCACGCGTGGGTTCGAATCCCATCCTCGTCGCATGCCTCTTCACTTTAGTCTGCTATACCGCATTATACTATGTGGTATAAAATGCTCCATTGTCACGCGGGACATGTGACCATTGTTCCTGACAGTCTTCACCAAATTTTCCAGAACGCCCTGAAAAATAGGAAAATTGCAGAATATCTTCTTTGTCCACGATTAAGTTGGTTATCGCAAGTGATCGCAATGAACAAGTCGTCGTGTGACAACACTCAAGTTCAATCTGCGGATGCAACTGTTGGTTGTGTTGATAAATATAGTCATTTTTTCCCTCCATCAATCACAGAATAAACCAAATTCACCTGGAGAATGTGGGCATCGATCCCACTACCTCTCGCATGCTAAGCAAGCGCTCTACCATTTGAGCTAATTCCCCTCTGCAGAAAGCATGTGGGTAGAATCGGCGTAGCTCGTCTCCTCTCCTCTCCATAATGCTTTTCTATACTTTCCAGGCCTATGTAGACAGTTCGGGAGGTGACTTCGATCAGACTTTTGCTGTCAAAATAGCACTACAGAGGACGAGGTGGCCGAGTGGTTAAGGCGATGGACTGCTAATCCATTGTGCTCTGCACGCGTGGGTTCGAATCCCATCCTCGTCGCATGCCTCTTCACTTTAGTCTGCTATACCGCATTATACTATGTGGTATAAAATGCTCCATTGTCACGCGGGACATGTGACCATTGTTCCTGACAGTCTTCACCAAATTTTCCAGAACGCCCTGAAAAATAGGAAAATTGCAGAATATCTTCTTTGTCCACTATTAAGTTGGTTATCGCAAGTGATCGCAATGAACAAGTCGTCGTGTGACAACACTCAAGTTCAATCTGCGGATGCAACTGTTGGTTGTGTTGATAAATATAGTCATTTTTTCCCTCCATCAATCACAGAATAAACCAAATTCATCTGGAGAATGTGGGCATCGATCCCACTACCTCTCGCATGCTAAGCAAGCGCTCTACCATTTGAGCTAATTCCCCTCTGCAGAAAGCATGTGGGTAGAATCGGCGTAGCTCGTCTCCTCTCCTCTCCTCTCCATAACGCTTTTCTATACTTTCCTATGTAGACAGCTTGGGAGGTGACTCCGATCAGACTTTTGCTGTCAAAATAGCACTACAGAGGACGAGGTGGCCGAGTGGTTAAGGCGATGGACTGCTAATCCATTGTGCTCTGCATGCGTGGGTTCGAATCCCATCCTCGTCGCATGCCTCTTCACTTTAGTCTGCTATACCGCATTATACTATGTGGTATAAAATGCTCCATTGTCACGCGGGACATGTGACCATTGTTCCTGACAGTCTTCACCAAATTTTCCAGAACGCCCTGAAAAATAGGAAAATTGCAGAATATCTTCTTTGTCCACTATTAAGTTGGTTATCGCAAGTGATCGCAATGAACAAGTCGTCGTGTGACAACACTCAAGTTCAATCTGCGGATGCAACTGTTGGTTGTGTTGATAAATATAGTCATTTTTTCCCTCCATCAATCACAGAATAAACCAAATTCATCTGGAGAATGTGGGCATCGATCCCACTACCTCTCACATGCTAAGCAAGCGCTCTACCATTTGAGCTAATTCCCCTCTGCAGAAAGCATGTGGGTAGAATCGGCGTAGCTCGTCTCCTCTCCTCTCCATAATGCTTTTCTATACTTTCCAGGCCTATGTAGACAGTTCGGGAGGTGACTTCGATCAGACTTTTGCTGTCAAAATAGCACTACAGAGGACGAGGTGGCCGAGTGGTTAAGGCGATGGACTGCTAATCCATTGTGCTCTGCACGCGTGGGTTCGAATCCCATCCTCGTCGCATGCCTCTTCACTTTAGTCTGCTATACCGCATTATACTATGTGGTATAAAATGCTCCATTGTCACGCGGGACATGTGACCATTGTTCCTGACAGTCTTCACCAAATTTTCCAGAACGCCCTGAAAAATAGGAAAATTGCAGAATATCTTCTTTGTCCACTATTAAGTTGTTTATCGCAAGTGATCGCAATGAACAAGTCGTCGTGTGACAACACTCAAGTTCAATCTGCGGATGCAACTGTTGGTTGTGTTGATAAATATAGTCATTTTTTCCCTCCATCAATCACAGAATAAACCAAATTCATCTGGAGAATGTGGGCATCGATCCCACTACCTCTCGCATGCTAAGCAAGCGCTCTACCATGTGAGCTAATTCCCCTCTGCAGAAAGCATGTGGGTAGAATCGGCGTAGCTCGTCTCCTCTCCTCTCCATAATGCTTTTCTATACTTTCCAGGCCTATGTAGACAGTTCGGGAGGTGACTTCGATCAGACTTTTGCTGTCAAAATAGCACTACAGAGGACGAGGTGGCCGAGTGGTTAAGGCGATGGACTGCTAATCCATTGTGCTCTGCACGCGTGGGTTCGAATCCCATCCTCGTCGCATGCCTCTTCACTTTAGTCTGCTATACCGCATTATACTATGTGGTATAAAATGCTCCATTGTCACGCGGGACATGTGACCATTGTTCCTGACAGTCTTCACCAAATTTTCCAGAACGCCCTGAAAAATAGGAAAATTGCAGAATATCTTCTTTGTCCACGATTAAGTTGGTTATCGCAAGTGATCGCAATGAACAAGTCGTCGTGTGACAACACTCAAGTTCAATCTGCGGATGCAACTGTTGGTTGTGTTGATAAATATAGTCATTTTTTCCCTCCATCAATCACAGAATAAACCAAATTCACCTGGAGAATGTGGGCATCGATCCCACTACCTCTCGCATGCTAAGCAAGCGCTCTACCATTTGAGCTAATTCCCCTCTGCAGAAAGCATGTGGGTAGAATCGGCGTAGCTCGTCTCCTCTCCTCTCCATAATGCTTTTCTATACTTTCCAGGCCTATGTAGACAGTTCGGGAGGTGACTTCGATCAGACTTTTGCTGTCAAAATAGCACTACAGAGGACGAGGTGGCCGAGTGGTTAAGGCGATGGACTGCTAATCCATTGTGCTCTGCACGCGTGGGTTCGAATCCCATCCTCGTCGCATGCCTCTTCACTTTAGTCTGCTATACCGCATTATACTATGTGGTATAAAATGCTCCATTGTCACGCGGGACATGTGACCATTGTTCCTGACAGTCTTCACCAAATTTTCCAGAACGCCCTGAAAAATAGGAAAATTGCAGAATATCTTCTTTGTCCACTATTAAGTTGGTTATCGCAAGTGATCGCAATGAACAAGTCGTCGTGTGACAACACTCAAGTTCAATCTGCGGATGCAACTGTTGGTTGTGTTGATAAATATAGTCATTTTTTCCCTCCATCAATCACAGAATAAACCAAATTCATCTGGAGAATGTGGGCATCGATCCCACTACCTCTCGCATGCTAAGCAAGCGCTCTACCATTTGAGCTAATTCCCCTCTGCAGAAAGCATGTGGGTAGAATCGGCGTAGCTCGTCTCCTCTCCTCTCCTCTCCATAACGCTTTTCTATACTTTCCTATGTAGACAGCTTGGGAGGTGACTCCGATCAGACTTTTGCTGTCAAAATAGCACTACAGAGGACGAGGTGGCCGAGTGGTTAAGGCGATGGACTGCTAATCCATTGTGCTCTGCATGCGTGGGTTCGAATCCCATCCTCGTCGCATGCCTCTTCACTTTAGTCTGCTATACCGCATTATACTATGTGGTATAAAATGCTCCATTGTCACGCGGGACATGTGACCATTGTTCCTGACAGTCTTCACCAAATTTTCCAGAACGCCCTGAAAAATAGGAAAATTGCAGAATATCTTCTTTGTCCACTATTAAGTTGGTTATCGCAAGTGATCGCAATGAACAAGTCGTCGTGTGACAACACTCAAGTTCAATCTGCGGATGCAACTGTTGGTTGTGTTGATAAATATAGTCATTTTTTCCCTCCATCAATCACAGAATAAACCAAATTCATCTGGAGAATGTGGGCATCGATCCCACTACCTCTCACATGCTAAGCAAGCGCTCTACCATTTGAGCTAATTCCCCTCTGCAGAAAGCATGTGGGTAGAATCGGCGTAGCTCGTCTCCTCTCCTCTCCATAATGCTTTTCTATACTTTCCAGGCCTATGTAGACAGTTCGGGAGGTGACTTCGATCAGACTTTTGCTGTCAAAATAGCACTACAGAGGACGAGGTGGCCGAGTGGTTAAGGCGATGGACTGCTAATCCATTGTGCTCTGCACGCGTGGGTTCGAATCCCATCCTCGTCGCATGCCTCTTCACTTTAGTCTGCTATACCGCATTATACTATGTGGTATAAAATGCTCCATTGTCACGCGGGACATGTGACCATTGTTCCTGACAGTCTTCACCAAATTTTCCAGAACGCCCTGAAAAATAGGAAAATTGCAGAATATCTTCTTTGTCCACTATTAAGTTGTTTATCGCAAGTGATCGCAATGAACAAGTCGTCGTGTGACAACACTCAAGTTCAATCTGCGGATGCAACTGTTGGTTGTGTTGATAAATATAGTCATTTTTTCCCTCCATCAATCACAGAATAAACCAAATTCATCTGGAGAATGTGGGCATCGATCCCACTACCTCTCGCATGCTAAGCAAGCGCTCTACCATGTGAGCTAATTCCCCTCTGCAGAAAGCATGTGGGTAGAATCGGCGTAGCTCGTCTCCTCTCCTCTCCATAATGCTTTTCTATACTTTCCAGGCCTATGTAGACAGTTCGGGAGGTGACTTCGATCAGACTTTTGCTGTCAAAATAGCACTACAGAGGACGAGGTGGCCGAGTGGTTAAGGCGATGGACTGCTAATCCATTGTGCTCTGCACGCGTGGGTTCGAATCCCATCCTCGTCGCATGCCTCTTCACTTTAGTCTGCTATACCGCATTATACTATGTGGTATAAAATGCTCCATTGTCACGCGGGACATGTGACCATTGTTCCTGACAGTCTTCACCAAATTTTCCAGAACGCCCTGAAAAATAGGAAAATTGCAGAATATCTTCTTTGTCCACTATTAAGTTGGTTATCGCAAGTGATCGCAATGAACAAGTCGTCGTGTGACAACACTCAAGTTCAATCTGCGGATGCAACTGTTGGTTGTGTTGATAAATATAGTCATTTTTTCCCTCCATCAATCACAGAATAAACCAAATTCATCTGGAGAATGTGGGCATCGATCCCACTACCTCTCGCATGCTAAGCAAGCGCTCTACCATTTGAGCTAATTCCCCTCTGCAGAAAGCATGTGGGTAGAATCGGCGTAGCTCGTTTCCTCTCCTCTCCATAATGCTTTTCTATACTTTCCAGGCCTATGTAGACAGTTCGGGAGGTGACTTCGATCAGACTTTTGCTGTCAAAATAGCACTACAGAGGACGAGGTGGCCGAGTGGTTAAGGCGATGGACTGCTAATCCATTGTGCTCTGCACGCGTGGGTTCGAATCCCATCCTCGTCGCATGCCTCTTCACTTTAGTCTGCTATACCGCATTATACTATGTGGTATAAAATGCTCCATTGTCACGTGGGACATGTGACCATTGTTCCTGACAGTCTTCACCAAATTTTCCAGAACGCCCTGAAAAATAGTAAAATTGCAGAATATCTTCTTTGTCCACTATTAAGTTGGTTATCGCAAGTGATCGCAATGAACAAGTCGTCGTGTGACAACACTCAAGTTCAATCTGCGGATGCAACTGTTGGTTGTGTTGATAAATATAGTCATTTTTTCCCTCCATCAATCACAGAATAAACCAAATTCATCTGGAGAATGTGGGCATCGATCCCACTACCTCTCACATGCTAAGCAAGCGCTCTACCATTTGAGCTAATTCCCCTCTGCAGAAAGCATGTGGGTAGAATCGGCGTAGCTCGTCTCCTCTCCTCTCCATAATGCTTTTCTATACTTTCCAGGCCTATGTAGACAGTTCGGGAGGTGACTTCGATCAGACTTTTGCTGTCAAAATAGCACTACAGAGGACGAGGTGGCCGAGTGGTTAAGGCGATGGACTGCTAATCCATTGTGCTCTGCACGCGTGGGTTCGAATCCCATCCTCGTCGCATGCCTCTTCACTTTAGTCTGCTATACCGCATTATACTATGTGGTATAAAATGCTCCATTGTCACGCGGGACATGTGACCATTGTTCCTGACAGTCTTCACCAAATTTTCCAGAACGCCCTGAAAAATAGGAAAATTGCAGAATATCTTCTTTGTCCACTATTAAGTTGTTTATCGCAAGTGATCGCAATGAACAAGTCGTCGTGTGACAACACTCAAGTTCAATCTGCGGATGCAACTGTTGGTTGTGTTGATAAATATAGTCATTTTTTCCCTCCATCAATCACAGAATAAACCAAATTCATCTGGAGAATGTGGGCATCGATCCCACTACCTCTCGCATGCTAAGCAAGCGCTCTACCATGTGAGCTAATTCCCCTCTGCAGAAAGCATGTGGGTAGAATCGGCGTAGCTCGTCTCCTCTCCTCTCCATAATGCTTTTCTATACTTTCCAGGCCTATGTAGACAGTTCGGGAGGTGACTTCGATCAGACTTTTGCTGTCAAAATAGCACTACAGAGGACGAGGTGGCCGAGTGGTTAAGGCGATGGACTGCTAATCCATTGTGCTCTGCACGCGTGGGTTCGAATCCCATCCTCGTCGCATGCCTCTTCACTTTAGTCTGCTATACCGCATTATACTATGTGGTATAAAATGCTCCATTGTCACGCGGGACATGTGACCATTGTTCCTGACAGTCTTCACCAAATTTTCCAGAACGCCCTGAAAAATAGGAAAATTGCAGAATATCTTCTTTGTCCACGATTAAGTTGGTTATCGCAAGTGATCGCAATGAACAAGTCGTCGTGTGACAACACTCAAGTTCAATCTGCGGATGCAACTGTTGGTTGTGTTGATAAATATAGTCATTTTTTCCCTCCATCAATCACAGAATAAACCAAATTCACCTGGAGAATGTGGGCATCGATCCCACTACCTCTCGCATGCTAAGCAAGCGCTCTACCATTTGAGCTAATTCCCCTCTGCAGAAAGCATGTGGGTAGAATCGGCGTAGCTCGTCTCCTCTCCTCTCCATAATGCTTTTCTATACTTTCCAGGCCTATGTAGACAGTTCGGGAGGTGACTTCGATCAGACTTTTGCTGTCAAAATAGCACTACAGAGGACGAGGTGGCCGAGTGGTTAAGGCGATGGACTGCTAATCCATTGTGCTCTGCACGCGTGGGTTCGAATCCCATCCTCGTCGCATGCCTCTTCACTTTAGTCTGCTATACCGCATTATACTATGTGGTATAAAATGCTCCATTGTCACGCGGGACATGTGACCATTGTTCCTGACAGTCTTCACCAAATTTTCCAGAACGCCCTGAAAAATAGGAAAATTGCAGAATATCTTCTTTGTCCACTATTAAGTTGGTTATCGCAAGTGATCGCAATGAACAAGTCGTCGTGTGACAACACTCAAGTTCAATCTGCGGATGCAACTGTTGGTTGTGTTGATAAATATAGTCATTTTTTCCCTCCATCAATCACAGAATAAACCAAATTCATCTGGAGAATGTGGGCATCGATCCCACTACCTCTCGCATGCTAAGCAAGCGCTCTACCATTTGAGCTAATTCCCCTCTGCAGAAAGCATGTGGGTAGAATCGGCGTAGCTCGTCTCCTCTCCTCTCCTCTCCATAACGCTTTTCTATACTTTCCTATGTAGACAGCTTGGGAGGTGACTCCGATCAGACTTTTGCTGTCAAAATAGCACTACAGAGGACGAGGTGGCCGAGTGGTTAAGGCGATGGACTGCTAATCCATTGTGCTCTGCATGCGTGGGTTCGAATCCCATCCTCGTCGCATGCCTCTTCACTTTAGTCTGCTATACCGCATTATACTATGTGGTATAAAATGCTCCATTGTCACGCGGGACATGTGACCATTGTTCCTGACAGTCTTCACCAAATTTTCCAGAACGCCCTGAAAAATAGGAAAATTGCAGAATATCTTCTTTGTCCACTATTAAGTTGGTTATCGCAAGTGATCGCAATGAACAAGTCGTCGTGTGACAACACTCAAGTTCAATCTGCGGATGCAACTGTTGGTTGTGTTGATAAATATAGTCATTTTTTCCCTCCATCAATCACAGAATAAACCAAATTCATCTGGAGAATGTGGGCATCGATCCCACTACCTCTCACATGCTAAGCAAGCGCTCTACCATTTGAGCTAATTCCCCTCTGCAGAAAGCATGTGGGTAGAATCGGCGTAGCTCGTCTCCTCTCCTCTCCATAATGCTTTTCTATACTTTCCAGGCCTATGTAGACAGTTCGGGAGGTGACTTCGATCAGACTTTTGCTGTCAAAATAGCACTACAGAGGACGAGGTGGCCGAGTGGTTAAGGCGATGGACTGCTAATCCATTGTGCTCTGCACGCGTGGGTTCGAATCCCATCCTCGTCGCATGCCTCTTCACTTTAGTCTGCTATACCGCATTATACTATGTGGTATAAAATGCTCCATTGTCACGCGGGACATGTGACCATTGTTCCTGACAGTCTTCACCAAATTTTCCAGAACGCCCTGAAAAATAGGAAAATTGCAGAATATCTTCTTTGTCCACTATTAAGTTGTTTATCGCAAGTGATCGCAATGAACAAGTCGTCGTGTGACAACACTCAAGTTCAATCTGCGGATGCAACTGTTGGTTGTGTTGATAAATATAGTCATTTTTTCCCTCCATCAATCACAGAATAAACCAAATTCATCTGGAGAATGTGGGCATCGATCCCACTACCTCTCGCATGCTAAGCAAGCGCTCTACCATGTGAGCTAATTCCCCTCTGCAGAAAGCATGTGGGTAGAATCGGCGTAGCTCGTCTCCTCTCCTCTCCATAATGCTTTTCTATACTTTCCAGGCCTATGTAGACAGTTCGGGAGGTGACTTCGATCAGACTTTTGCTGTCAAAATAGCACTACAGAGGACGAGGTGGCCGAGTGGTTAAGGCGATGGACTGCTAATCCATTGTGCTCTGCACGCGTGGGTTCGAATCCCATCCTCGTCGCATGCCTCTTCACTTTAGTCTGCTATACCGCATTATACTATGTGGTATAAAATGCTCCATTGTCACGCGGGACATGTGACCATTGTTCCTGACAGTCTTCACCAAATTTTCCAGAACGCCCTGAAAAATAGGAAAATTGCAGAATATCTTCTTTGTCCACTATTAAGTTGGTTATCGCAAGTGATCGCAATGAACAAGTCGTCGTGTGACAACACTCAAGTTCAATCTGCGGATGCAACTGTTGGTTGTGTTGATAAATATAGTCATTTTTTCCCTCCATCAATCACAGAATAAACCAAATTCATCTGGAGAATGTGGGCATCGATCCCACTACCTCTCGCATGCTAAGCAAGCGCTCTACCATTTGAGCTAATTCCCCTCTGCAGAAAGCATGTGGGTAGAATCGGCGTAGCTCGTTTCCTCTCCTCTCCATAATGCTTTTCTATACTTTCCAGGCCTATGTAGACAGTTCGGGAGGTGACTTCGATCAGACTTTTGCTGTCAAAATAGCACTACAGAGGACGAGGTGGCCGAGTGGTTAAGGCGATGGACTGCTAATCCATTGTGCTCTGCACGCGTGGGTTCGAATCCCATCCTCGTCGCATGCCTCTTCACTTTAGTCTGCTATACCGCATTATACTATGTGGTATAAAATGCTCCATTGTCACGTGGGACATGTGACCATTGTTCCTGACAGTCTTCACCAAATTTTCCAGAACGCCCTGAAAAATAGTAAAATTGCAGAATATCTTCTTTGTCCACTATTAAGTTGGTTATCGCAAGTGATCGCAATGAACAAGTCGTCGTGTGACAACACTCAAGTTCAATCTGCGGATGCAACTGTTGGTTGTGTTGATAAATATAGTCATTTTTTCCCTCCATCAATCACAGAATAAACCAAATTCATCTGGAGAATGTGGGCATCGATCCCACTACCTCTCGCATGCTAAGGAAGCGCTCTACCATTTGAGCAAATTCCCCTCTGCAGAAAGCATGTGGGTAGAATCGGCGTAGCTCGTCTCCTCTCCTCTCCATAATGCTTTTCTATACTTTCCAGGCCTATGTAGACAGTTCGGGAGGTGACTTCGATCAGACTTTTGCTGTCAAAATAGCACTACAGAGGACGAGGTGGCCGAGTGGTTAAGGCGATGGACTGCTAATCCATTGTGCTCTACACGCGTGGGTTCGAATCCCATCCTCGTCGCATGCCTCTTCACTTTAGTCTGCTATACCGCATTATAAAATGCTCCATTGTCACGCGGGACATGTGACCATTGTTCCTGACAGTCTTCACCAAATTTTCCAGAACGCCCTGAAAAATAGGAAAATTGCAGAATATCTTCTTTGTCCACTATTAAGTTGGTTATCGCAAGTGATCGCAATGAACAAGTCGTCGTGTGACAACACTCAAGTTCAATCTGCGGATGCAACTGTTGGTTGTGTTGATAAATATAGTCATTTTTTCCCTCCATCAATCACAGAATAAACCAAATTCATCTGGAGAATGTGGGCATCGATCCCACTACCTCTCGCATGCTAAGCAAGCGCTCTACCATTTGAGCTAATTCCCCTCTGCAGAAAGCATGTGGGTAGAATCGGCGTAGCTCGTCTCCTCTCCTCTCCATAATGCTTTTCTATACTTTCCAGGCCTATGTAGACAGTTCGGGAGGTGACTTCGATCAGACTTTTGCTGTCAAAATAGCACTACAGAGGACGAGGTGGCCGAGTGGTTTAGGCGATGGACTGCTAATCCATTGTGCTCTGCACGCGTGGGTTCGAATCCCATCCTCGTCGCATGCCTCTTCACTTTAGTCTGCTATACCGCATTATACTATGTGGTATAAAATGCTCCATTGTCACGCGGGACATGTGACCATTGTTCCTGACAGTCTTCACCAAATTTTCCAGAACGCCCTGAAAAATAGGAAAATTGCAGAATATCTTCTTTGTCCACTATTAAGTTGGTTATCGCAAGTGATCGCAATGAACAAGTCGTCGTGTGACAACACTCAAGTTCAATCTGCGGATGCAACTGTTGGTTGTGTTGATAAATATAGTCATTTTTTCCCTCCATCAATCACAGAATAAACCAAATTCACCTGGAGAATGTGGGCATCGATCCCACTACCTCTCGCATGCTAAGCAAGCGCTCTACCATTTGAGCTAATTCCCCTCTGCAGAAAGCATGTGGGTAGAATCGGCGTAGCTCGTCTCCTCTCCTCTCCATAATGCTTTTCTATACTTTCCAGGCCTATGTAGACAGTTCGGGAGGTGACTTCGATCAGACTTTTGCTGTCAAAATAGCACTACAGAGGACGAGGTGGCCGAGTGGTTAAGGCGATGGACTGCTAATCCATTGTGCTCTGCACGCGTGGGTTCGAATCCCATCCTCGTCGCATGCCTCTTCACTTTAGTCTGCTATACCGCATTATACTATGTGGTATAAAATGCTCCATTGTCACGCGGGACATGTGACCATTGTTCCTGACAGTCTTCACCAAATTTTCCAGAACGCCCTGAAAAATAGGAAAATTGCAGAATATCTTCTTTGTCCACTATTAAGTTGGTTATCGCAAGTGATCGCAATGAACAAGTCGTCGTGTGACAACACTCAAGTTCAATCTGCGGATGCAACTGTTGGTTGTGTTGATAAATATAGTCATTTTTTCCCTCCATCAATCACAGAATAAACCAAATTCATCTGGAGAATGTGGGCATCGATCCCACTACCTCTCGCATGCTAAGCAAGCGCTCTACCATTTGAGCTAATTCCCCTCTGCAGAAAGCATGTGGGTAGAATCGGCGTAGCTCGTCTCCTCTCCTCTCCTCTCCATAACGCTTTTCTATACTTTCCTATGTAGACAGCTTGGGAGGTGACTCCGATCAGACTTTTGCTGTCAAAATAGCACTACAGAGGACGAGGTGGCCGAGTGGTTAAGGCGATGGACTGCTAATCCATTGTGCTCTGCATGCGTGGGTTCGAATCCCATCCTCGTCGCATGCCTCTTCACTTTAGTCTGCTATACCGCATTATACTATGTGGTATAAAATGCTCCATTGTCACGCGGGACATGTGACCATTGTTCCTGACAGTCTTCACCAAATTTTCCAGAACGCCCTGAAAAATAGGAAAATTGCAGAATATCTTCTTTGTCCACTATTAAGTTGGTTATCGCAAGTGATCGCAATGAACAAGTCGTCGTGTGACAACACTCAAGTTCAATCTGCGGATGCAACTGTTGGTTGTGTTGATAAATATAGTCATTTTTTCCCTCCATCAATCACAGAATAAACCAAATTCATCTGGAGAATGTGGGCATCGATCCCACTACCTCTCACATGCTAAGCAAGCGCTCTACCATTTGAGCTAATTCCCCTCTGCAGAAAGCATGTGGGTAGAATCGGCGTAGCTCGTCTCCTCTCCTCTCCATAATGCTTTTCTATACTTTCCAGGCCTATGTAGACAGTTCGGGAGGTGACTTCGATCAGACTTTTGCTGTCAAAATAGCACTACAGAGGACGAGGTGGCCGAGTGGTTAAGGCGATGGACTGCTAATCCATTGTGCTCTGCACGCGTGGGTTCGAATCCCATCCTCGTCGCATGCCTCTTCACTTTAGTCTGCTATACCGCATTATACTATGTGGTATAAAATGCTCCATTGTCACGCGGGACATGTGACCATTGTTCCTGACAGTCTTCACCAAATTTTCCAGAACGCCCTGAAAAATAGGAAAATTGCAGAATATCTTCTTTGTCCACTATTAAGTTGTTTATCGCAAGTGATCGCAATGAACAAGTCGTCGTGTGACAACACTCAAGTTCAATCTGCGGATGCAACTGTTGGTTGTGTTGATAAATATAGTCATTTTTTCCCTCCATCAATCACAGAATAAACCAAATTCATCTGGAGAATGTGGGCATCGATCCCACTACCTCTCGCATGCTAAGCAAGCGCTCTACCATGTGAGCTAATTCCCCTCTGCAGAAAGCATGTGGGTAGAATCGGCGTAGCTCGTCTCCTCTCCTCTCCATAATGCTTTTCTATACTTTCCAGGCCTATGTAGACAGTTCGGGAGGTGACTTCGATCAGACTTTTGCTGTCAAAATAGCACTACAGAGGACGAGGTGGCCGAGTGGTTAAGGCGATGGACTGCTAATCCATTGTGCTCTGCACGCGTGGGTTCGAATCCCATCCTCGTCGCATGCCTCTTCACTTTAGTCTGCTATACCGCATTATACTATGTGGTATAAAATGCTCCATTGTCACGCGGGACATGTGACCATTGTTCCTGACAGTCTTCACCAAATTTTCCAGAACGCCCTGAAAAATAGGAAAATTGCAGAATATCTTCTTTGTCCACTATTAAGTTGGTTATCGCAAGTGATCGCAATGAACAAGTCGTCGTGTGACAACACTCAAGTTCAATCTGCGGATGCAACTGTTGGTTGTGTTGATAAATATAGTCATTTTTTCCCTCCATCAATCACAGAATAAACCAAATTCATCTGGAGAATGTGGGCATCGATCCCACTACCTCTCGCATGCTAAGCAAGCGCTCTACCATTTGAGCTAATTCCCCTCTGCAGAAAGCATGTGGGTAGAATCGGCGTAGCTCGTCTCCTCTCCTCTCCTCTCCATAACGCTTTTCTATACTTTCCTATGTAGACAGCTTGGGAGGTGACTCCGATCAGACTTTTGCTGTCAAAATAGCACTACAGAGGACGAGGTGGCCGAGTGGTTAAGGCGATGGACTGCTAATCCATTGTGCTCTGCATGCGTGGGTTCGAATCCCATCCTCGTCGCATGCCTCTTCACTTTAGTCTGCTATACCGCATTATACTATGTGGTATAAAATGCTCCATTGTCACGCGGGACATGTGACCATTGTTCCTGACAGTCTTCACCAAATTTTCCAGAACGCCCTGAAAAATAGGAAAATTGCAGAATATCTTCTTTGTCCACTATTAAGTTGGTTATCGCAAGTGATCGCAATGAACAAGTCGTCGTGTTACAACACTCAAGTTCAATCTGCGGATGCAACTGTTGGTTGTGTTGATAAATATAGTCATTTTTTCCCTCCATCAATCACAGAATAAACCAAATTCATCTGGAGAATGTGGGCATCGATCCCACTACCTCTCGCATGCTAAGCAAGCGCTCTACCATTTGAGCTAATTCCCCTCTGCAGAAAGCATGTGGGTAGAATCGGCGTAGCTCGTCTCCTCTCCTCTCCATAATGCTTTTCTATACTTTCCAGGCCTATGTAGACAGTTCGGGAGGTGACTTCGATCAGACTTTTGCTGTCAAAATAGCACTACAGAGGACGAGGTGGCCGAGTGGTTAAGGCGATGGACTGCTAATCCATTGTGCTCTGCACGCGTGGGTTCGAATCCCATCCTCGTCGCATGCCTCTTCACTTTAGTCTGCTATACCGCATTATACTATGTGGTATAAAATGCTCCATTGTCACGCGGGACATGTGACCATTGTTCCTGACAGTCTTCACCAAATTTTCCAGAACGCCCTGAAAAATAGGAAAATTGCAGAATATCTTCTTTGTCCACTATTAAGTTGGTTATCGCAAGTGATCGCAATGAACAAGTCGTCGTGTGACAACACTCAAGTTCAATCTGCGGATGCAACTGTTGGTTGTGTTGATAAATATAGTCATTTTTTCCCTCCATCAATCACAGAATAAACCAAATACATCTGGAGAATGTGGGCATCGATCCCACTACCTCTCGCATGCTAAGCAAGCGCTCTACCATTTGAGCTAATTCCCCTCTGCAGAAAGCATGTGGGTAGAATCGGCGTAGCTCGTCTCCTCTCCTCTCCTCTCCATAACGCTTTTCTATACTTTCCTATGTAGACAGCTTGGGAGGTGACTCCGATCAGACTTTTGCTGTCAAAATAGCACTACAGAGGACGAGGTGGCCGAGTGGTTAAGGCGATGGACTGCTAATCCATTGTGCTCTGCATGCGTGGGTTCGAATCCCATCCTCGTCACATGCCTCTTCACTTTAGTCTGCTGTACCGCATTATGCTATGTGGTATAAAATGCTCCATTGTCACGCGGGACATGTGACCATTGTTCCTGACAGTCTTCACCAAATTTTCCAGAACGCCCTGAAAAATAGGAAAATTGCAGAATATCTTCTTTGTCCACTATTAAGTTGGTTATCGCAAGTGATCGCAATGAACAAGTCGTCGTGTGACAACACTCAAGTTCAATCTGCGGATGCAACTGTTGGTTGTGTTGATAAATATAGTCATTTTTTCCCTCCATCAATCACAGAATAAACCAAATTCATCTGGAGAATGTGGGCATCGATACCACTACCTCTCGCATGCTAAGCAAGCGCTCTACCATTTGAGCTAATTCCCCTCTGCAGAAAGCATGTGGGTAGAATCGGCGTAGCTCGTCTCCTCTCCTCTCCATAATGCTTTTCTATACTTTCCAGGCCTATGTAGACAGTTCGGGAGGTGACTTCGATCAGACTTTTGCTGTCAAAATAGCACTACAGAGGACGAGGTGGCCGAGTGGTTAAGGCGATGGACTGCTAATCCATTGTGCTCTGCACGCGTGGGTTCGAATCCCATCCTCGTCGCATGCCTCTTCACTTTAGTCTGCTATACCGCATTATACTATGTGGTATAAAATGCTCCATTGTCACGCGGGACATGTGACCATTGTTCCTGACAGTCTTCACCAAATTTTCCAGAACGCCCTGAAAAATAGGAAAATTGCAGAATATCTTCTTTGTCCACTATTAAGTTGGTTATCGCAAGTGATCGCAATGAACAAGTCGTCGTGTGACAACACTCAAGTTCAATCTGCGGATGCAACTGTTGGTTGTGTTGATAAATATAGTCATTTTTTCCCTCCATCAATCACAGAATAAACCAAATTCATCTGGAGAATGTGGGCATCGATCCCACTACCTCTCGCATGCTAAGCAAGCGCTCTACCATTTGAGCTAATTCCCCTCTGCAGAAAGCATGTGGGTAGAATCGGCGTAGCTCGTCTCCTCTCCTCTCCATAATGCTTTTCTATACTTTCCAGGCCTATGTAGACAGTTCGGGAGGTGACTTCGATCAGACTTTTGCTGTCAAAATAGCACTACAGAGGACGAGGTGGCCGAGTGGTTAAGGCGATGGACTGCTAATCCATTGTGCTCTGCACGCGTGGGTTCGAATCCCATCCTCGTCGCATGCCTCTTCACTTTAGTCTGCTATACCGCATTATACTATGTGGTATAAAATGCTCCATTGTCACGCGGGACATGTGACCATTGTTCCTGACAGTCTTCACCAAATTTTCCAGAACGCCCTGAAAAATAGGAAAATTGCAGAATATCTTCTTTGTCCACTATTAAGTTGGTTATCGCAAGTGATCGCAATGAACAAGTCGTCGTGTGACAACACTCAAGTTCAATCTGCGGATGCAACTGTTGGTTGTGTTGATAAATATAGTCATTTTTTCCCTCCATCAATCACAGAATAAACCAAATTCATCTGGAGAATGTGGGCATCGATCCCACTACCTCTCGCATGCTAAGCAAGCGCTCTACCATTTGAGCTAATTCCCCTCTGCAGAAAGCATGTGGGTAGAATCGGCGTAGCTCGTCTCCTCTCCTCTCCATAATGCTTTTCTATACTTTCCAGGCCTATGTAGACAGTTCGGGAGGTGACTTCGATCAGATTTTTGCTGTCAAAATAGCACTACAGAGGACGAGGTGGCCGAGTGGTTAAGGCGATGGACTGCTAATCCATTGTGCTCTGCACGCGTGGGTTCGAATCCCATCCTCGTCGCATGCCTCTTCACTTTAGTCTGCTATACCGCATTATACTATGTGGTATAAAATGCTCCATTGTCACGCGGGACATGTGACCATTGTTCCTGACAGTCTTCACCAAATTTTCCAGAACGCCCTGAAAAATAGGAAAATTGCAGAATATCTTCTTTGTCCACTATTAAGTTGGTTATCGCAAGTGATCGCAATGAACAAGTCGTCGTGTGACAACACTCAAGTTCAATCTGCGGATGCAACTGTTGGTTGTGTTGATAAATATAGTCATTTTTTCCCTCCATCAATCACAGAATAAACCAAATTCATCTGGAGAATGTGGGCATCGATCCCACTACCTCTCGCATGCTAAGCAAGCGCTCTACCATTTGAGCTAATTCCCCTCTGCAGAAAGCATGTGGGTAGAATCGGCGTAGCTCGTCTCCTCTCCTCTCCATAATGCTTTTCTATACTTTCCAGGCCTATGTAGACAGTTCGGGAGGTGACTTCGATCAGACTTTTGCTGTCAAAATAGCACTACAGAGGAAGAGGTGGCCGCGTGGTTAAGGCGACTGCTTATCCATTGTGCACTACACGCACTCCACTACAATTTAATCTGCCATAAGTGGTATAACACGCTCCATTGTGATTGTAACAATGGGCTCAGATGTGACCTTTGTTCCAGCCATATAATCCCTGAAATGAACGTCTTCACCAAATTTTCCAGAACGCTGAAGCCCTGAAAAACAGGAAAATTGCAGAATATCTTCTTTGTCCACTATTAGGACAGAGAGAGAGAGGGGAATCGGAGGCGAGAGGAACGGAGAGGTGTGTTGGGGAGAGACCGGGAGAAGAAATCGAACGGGAGTCAGAGGACGATGAGACGGAGGAAGGAGGAAGGGATTGCACAGACAAATCGGGAGCACTATAGGCCCATCGCGGAGTCATGGTGAATAAAGAGGAAACGAGAGAGCATCAGACTGGGAAAATGATCTGGGTCTGGGCTTCACTTGGATTGCCAATGCAGATTGCCCAAAGCCACAGTGCGTGGTGTGCAGTGAGGTTCTGGCTAACAGCTGTCTGAAACCCTCTTATTTACGTCGCCACCTGAACACCAAGCATGCCAGTGCAAGTCAAAAGCCCCTTACATTTTTTATATCGAAATTGGAGGAGTTACAAAACAGGCCAAAACAACTGCAGTCTCATTATATGTGTGGTTGATTGTAAATTAAATGTGATAATCTGCCTCTGAGCCTGTGCGTGTGTGTGCTCGCCATCCTGATTGCTCTTTAAAAGTGACGCCTTGTGGAACTGAAAGTTATTGAAATTTTGTTGCAGTGTTTCAGGGCGTTTTCACACCTTCAGTTCGTTTGCTTTGTTCTGATTCAGGGATTAATATGATACAATGTTGCAGTTGCCCCTTTGTTCGGTTTGTGTTCACACTGCAACATTTAACAGCGGACTAAATATTGTAAACAAACGCCACGCGCGAGCAAACTGTTCTTTCATTGGTCCGATTTCTATGCGCTATAAATAGGCTCTGTTGCTTCTTCTTTTTTTTAAGGTGTGGGGGATTGGGGGTGCGTGAACCCGGTCGGGATGTAGAAGGGGGTGCGCGGCCTAAAAAGTTTGGGAACCGCTGCTCTAACCCCAGGGGCGGACTGGGGGGAAAAAGTGGCCCGGGAGTTTACTGTCAGACCGGCCCACTCAATACACGGCGCGTTGCCCACTCAATGCATCGCACGTATCGACCAGTCAGTGGCCTACTTGGAAAAATACCCACACACTTAACATTATTTTGGATGATTACAAAGAATTTTTTTACATTTGGATCCACCAATTTGCCTGGATGGACACATTGAATAAAATAATACTTGCCATTGTAACACTCCAAGGTAGGTATAGTTTGCCAGATGAATATGCTGAACTCTGGGTTAGTATCAGATGGTTATATGCATTGGAGCTGATGGAACATGTTCTCTGTAGGGCTGTGCCACATCCAATCAATATAATATTATTATTATTATTATTATTATTATTATTAATAATAATATATATATATATATATATATATATATATATATATATATATAATGTATTTATAACTATATATCATGTCTCAGCAGGTGCTTCATGTCTCTCACTCCCTAACTGTCCGTGCTGGATCTGTCCCCGTTGTTTTAAAAAGCTAAATAAGTTATTAGCATGACGTCATCCAGCTAGCCAAACCTGTCTGGTGTACAGCTAGTAGAGAAGCTTCGCGTACTGCTTCCCTTTCCTGCTGTCTGATTGTGCAGTTTCTCCGCCAAAGTTCTCCTCTGAAACGGCTCTTGGAGGAGCAGTGCTCGCCTGTAGAGACTAGTCCGGACGGAAACGCGCAGCTGCGCGTTTCTACTAGTTGGCTAGTAGAGCTGAATCTATTTGAGGACGCTGATTGGCTAAATTGTATGTCACTCATTTATATCTTTAATCAGCATTAAAGCATCATTGGCTAAACTGCTTCATAGACCCGCCTCTTTGGGGCAGATTGCATTCTGGGTGTGTGTGTGTGTGTGTGTGTGTGTGTGTGTGTGTGTGTGTGTGTGTGTGTAGGGGTGCTGCCGGCTCACAGATGGAAACCACGAGTGTGAATACAGATCGCGAGGAGGAGTATAAATCTTCGTCAGTGAATATGAGCTTTAAGTATTAGAGTAAATTTAACGTGTTCTGTGAAGCATAGAATACAGTCGCGGTCGGCGATCTCAGAGCGAGGGCCGGTTGATGATGGAGGTGGTCCGGTATTGGACCGGCCCAAACCCCGTCGGCCTACCGGGGATTCCCCCGGTATCCCCGATGGCCAGTCCGCCCCTGTCTAACCCTAACCCCTAACCCTGATTTTGTACGACGATTCCCCGACGGTTTTAAAATACAATTTGCGGGGTCTGTGAGTGCCAAATCCTGGATCCACCTGGATGTAAATTAAGAGGACAACCAGGCCGACAATTCGGCTTGGGTTCCGGCTCTGTGCGTTCTCTTTATAATAGAAGGTAAATCTCAAGCATTAAACAGGCCAATGCATGTTCTCAAAACCACTGAAGGGCATGAGAGTGCCTTAATCGCACCAGGGTCACAAACGATATTGCAGAGCGAGGCGGATCAAAACAGACAAGTTCCTGCACAGCCAGTAAGCATCTTTCACACGTTCTACAATGTACAAATCCAGCAAGGACAGTCTCTCTCCTAATCTACCTGACTTCAGTAGCCTGAGTGCAGAAAGTGGCAGATATTGTCTTCCATTCTTCTCACTTTCTCGTTCTGACAGTAACTAGACACGGCCATGTATTGCCCCTTTGTTGCCTTAATTACTGGTCGACTCGGGTTCAAAGGGATCAGTTTACGTCGCTCTTTTCCTCGGCTATGGGAGGAGAATGGGCCAAGGCTTTTTTCACATGCACCCAGAGGAGTGATGATAAGTCTCAAGAGTCTAGCTACTGGATTAATGTTACAGCTTCACAATTGCTTTTGAGAAAAAAACACATTTTGAGGTCAATGGGAGGGAGCGTAGAAGACCACAAAGATGTGATGTCTTACTGTGGCCGTATGGATAACAGAACAGGACATTCATTCCGATTTTTTAGAAACATTTAATAAAATAATTTAATAATTTGATTACTCTTGCAAGCAAAAATGAATACCATTGGCACAGAGTGTCATTATTGAGGTACTTTTGAATAAATGTACTCAAACATCATGTCACCAGTAGAGGGAGGAAGAGGATCGTTTACAATTTTCTGCTTCTAGTTTCCTGTGTGTGTTTCCAAGAGGAGATGAAACAATCTCAAAGTGACCTGAGGCCAATAGCAGGTTGATGTTGGGGCTTGCCCCCCTCTGGTGCCCTCATCCAAAAGAACAAGTAAAAACGCAGCTAAAGTGCCCTCTTGGATGCCCCTATGGGAGAGGAAATATGATAAAGGTCCCGCTGGTGCTCTCCGAGAACAGAAAACATGATGCAGGGTCACATAGAACCACTCACAACGTTTGTCTAGAAAACAATGTTACGTCCGTCTAGAAAACAATGTTACGTCCATGCAATTTTACGAGGAACGACGGAGACATACTCTCCACTGAAGAGCAATAAGACTGATCTAAAAAGCATGTTTGATGCGTTCATACCTCATTAATGACAACACTTTCACTAACGTTAAGTCGGAAACCTCATTTACCTGTTGGGCCACAGACTAAATATGAATGCTTGTGTTTATCCATAATTAGCAGTTAGTCTGACCGGCAATGAGACGTCGCTGTTGGGTAGAATTTGTTTTAATAGAAGACGCTAGCGAAGCAACATGGTATGTAAAATAAGCACAGCAGAAACGTCATGTTACAGTTACAGCTGAATATGACAAACAAGTACAAAGTCAATGGACAGTTGTTTCCCCAGAAATGATTGTTATCACCACAATGCCCTACACATGCTAGGTAGGCTACTGTAAATGCATCATGACTTTCTGTGTATTAGTGCCGCAGCATACATTTGGTTCCCTTTTTATATTTTTGGCCCCTGCCCCTCAAACAGCCTGAGTCCACCACTGTTTGGGTCTAAAACAAGTCTTTGCTGTTTGTGAGTCGGAGAAACTAGTTTAGTGGTCTTGTAGTCTTGCACAGGCAGATCTATATCCTGAGAGCTAAAGAAAGCTCTGGTTCCACACATTATTATTCTGCTATCGGGGGAAAAAAACTCTCTGGCTTTTTTGTATTTCTTTAATCCAATCACAATCGTCTTTGGCAGGAGGCAGCACCAATGCCCTTGCAAAATAGATAGCAGAAGAGGAGGAGAATGCCGCGTGAGATACACGATCAATGCCAGGCTTGTATCCACAGTCTACATCTGGGAAGTTCGATCATTTGTTTTGTGGCTGCAAAACTGTTTTGCTAATATTAACGTGATGGATAAACTGGCAATACAGCAGATTTTATTCATGCCGGCCTGTCCCGCCCTTCCCGAAGCTCTCTGATTTCACTGATTTCTGAATGACTTTTTGAGGTAGCATCAATAGGATTATCAATAGGATTATCTTGATGAAATAGGATTATCAAAATATTGAAGAAGTCCTGCGCCCAAGGTTTTTGCTGTAGAATGTGGCTCAGTTCAGAAGCATCAGAGGTTCATAGGTAACTTGATTTGGGATTTTTGGAAGCCTTACAGCCAAGGCATTCTGGGAACCTCGACAGTTTCTACTTCAAGTTTTTGACAAATTGTGAGGCCTCGTCATTGCACATGCACTTCCATACAAGCATGTTTTGAATGCAAACTTTTTGGAGAATAGTTTTTGCCTCTGCGCGGAGTTGCAGTTGTCTTGCCAACAAATAGCGAGCACACCTTTCAGAGTGAACACTTGATGAAAGCAACACAGAAACATGTTTCACGAATTAAGAAATCATCTTGGCAAACATCTCAAGTGTTCTTATCACACGTCACTCCATGTTTGTTGTTTTTTTTCACGGCGTTTCAGTTGTAAAGCCGAACTCCTGCTGTTTCCCTCTAAAATGTGCAGGTTGCATGCTTGACCTCATCCCGGCGGGGAACCAATGGGTTACACATGGCACACCAAATCCTCTCTCCGTGTGTGTGTGTGCATCTCCAAACAGTCTGGGAGTCATTTCCCTTATCTGATGAGTGTTTAGCTCCATAGAAAAAAAAGAACAGAAAGGAAAAAGGGGTGCAGATGTCCCACCATGCAAACGATGCAGCCTTTCAAATGGAATGGTTCCAAATGGGAAAGTGAATGGTATATATTAGCTTGATATATTAGCTGGATTAGCTTGATATATTAGCTTGATTAGCTTGATATATTAGCTGGATTAGCTTGATATATTAGCTTGATTAGTAGCTAGTGATTAGCTTGATTAGCTAGTATTAGCTAGTGTCTTTGTGGCACATATGCTTCTTAGCCACTCGGGTTGGTAATATTGATCGTGTGCGATTATGAAATAAAGAGAGGGTGGCACAAAACAAGCTTAAGAAACATGCATACAGTGTTTATTTTGCAACCAGGACACATTAAATAAACTACAAAGATACTTCACTTATACAAAAGATAGATTATATTCCATTCACATACAAAATAACAATAATTTACTGTATAAATTAAACATTTCACTATTTTGCTATTTACAATTGCATGAAAACAATGTTTTGGACCCTCTGGATCATTTCCCACAGGGCCTCTGGTGTTTTCACGTCGTCGAGCGCTACGGGACATTCACATCAACGAAAATATCCTTTTCCACCGCTCAGAAGACAGAGCGTGGATTTTTCCGACTGACTGGAGGACGGGACAGAGAATGGGGGTTTGCATAATTCACCAGGCTATCCAAACAAATGTGGCCGTGTTAGATTTTAACTGTCTGATTTCGTTAGTCTGTGTTTGATTTCAACGCACATTAATTCCCCATCGTTCTCACATCTTTGCTTTTTTTCTTCTCCATCTCTCTACGCATGGGCGGCTCTGAACATCACAGACCAAGGGGCATGTGCGCTTGTCTTGCAATAATTAACATGAGTTACAGTCGAGCAGACAAGCAGACTGTAGCACAGTCACATTTTTACAAACTTCTGATTGGGAAAGAAAGGTTCTCCATCTGTTTTCAAAAAGAATTCTGTACTGATTCTTGGAAAACCATAAATATTTTGACATGAATGTCACTGTGTCATCATGTTGTGAAATATGACCTTTTGTCTCAAGTGCTCAGTTTGCTGCACAAAGTACGTTCCTTTTTTTTCCCTTCGCACTAAAACCGAATGCGACGGTGAATAAGTACTTTATCATTTTGTCACTAGAAGCTAATTTAAGTGCGCTGACGTTTCAAACCTCTCTTTTCTTTGTCCCGTCCGTGATTGGAAGATTTCTGCGGTGACCATCTGCAGAAACATCCAGTCCCAAGACAGGAAAGGCCAATTACTATTCCATTGGCGAACTAGTGGATTTCGACCTTTCTCAAGTGGTTTAAATGTCACAGCAATGCACAGAAAAGTGTCACAACCTGCTGACAGCTTGTGCGTTGTAACATTGAGTGCTTTTGGTTCTATTTCTGTTTGGGTATATTGCTCGCGCTCAACCTTTTGGCCTGAAATCAAGGCGACAAGTAAAACCTTCTAGGTCTGCAGTGTCTTGTCGAATCTAAGCAATTTACTGCTGTCTAAGGGGAGAAAAACAACAACAAAGGCATTCCACCTTCAAGCCAAGTTGACGAGGAAGTACTTTGACGTGTATCTCAAATTCTTTGCTGACACACAAAATTTAAAGAGCGGACATAAATGTCATTCCCACACTGAATTACACTATTCACCCCCCCCGTAATCAAAAGACAACTTTAATGTGAACAATATGTTCAGTAAATGTCCAAGACTACACATAAGAGCACACAGAAATTAGAAACAAAGATTTCATTTAAAGCCTTGTCCGTTACTACATGATGAGTTCTGTCCCAAAAAGGCTTTGTATTCTTTTTGGAAAACCAAAAAAAAGCATCGTGTAATAAAAAAAAATGTAAAAGATCCAGTCTGGAGAGGTGTTGAGTTGAGTGTACTAAACAAGACTAATATGTAATGCTTTCGATCGCTGTACAAGATGTGGCATCATTTCTTTTACTTAACATATAACCAGTGGAAACCCTACTATGGAATGAAACACGCTGAGTTTGAAGAAGTGCAGACTCTTGTGAGGGGAGACCCATGAAAGAAACAGATGTGATGCAGCTGAGACAAGAGAACAGGAGATCCTTAAGGCACTTGAACACCATCAAACCGGAAAGACTCCCACCCACAGCCCAGCAGGAAAAGCCCTCAGATCTTCCCAAGCCTCCCTAAATGGCAGTTTTGCTGCAAACTGCACCACCCAACCCCCTCAGTGAACGACGCTGCTTATCTCTCCGCCCGAATCCGCATGAGCGCTGAGTGAACGAGTGGGCGAGCACGCTGTCTCTCTCTCTCTCTGTGATCTTTTCAATTTACAGCAAGTGATTCATCCCCAAAGTGCTCTGATATCTACCTTCTGTGTGACGTTTCCGTGTCCTGTTTCCCTCTCCTCAGAAAGCTAGTTGTCAAGTAAAACAAATCAAAAAGAAACATTGGAACTTTTGCATATGGAATCAAAAAGACAAATAAATATATAACTCTTTGGATGGGGAGGATTCCGGTTTATGGCTGGAAGTGTTCGTCGTCCATATGAGGCAGTTAAAAGAGTTTATACAAAGCTGTGTAACACCATGTGTGTGTATGTGTATCAAAGACTCCATTTCTTCATCCTCTTCTTGATGCTCATGAAGATGCGGTTGCCATTGTGACTCTGAAGCATCAGGAAGGAGGTAAACCTCCCCGTTTCCTAAACTGAACAGTTCCGTTAGCAGTTATCTTGCACCTGGCTTTGTTGTGTTTTCACTGGTGCTTCTGCAGTCTGGATGGGTTTTTGGAGGTATTCTGATTGTTAGGGACATCCGTGGGTGACGGAAATGGAGCCTCGCTGAACCAGAGAAGCTTCCCGCATGTTCAAAGCGTCTTTGTTTCTTTGTCAGAGCTGCAGATCATCCTCCATCTACTCCTTCGCTCTCCTCTCCCACACTGAGGTCACTGACAGCCCTGCCTGTCCTCCCTCCTCTCTGGTGCTGAGCAGGAGAGGAGGGCCCGGCCACGTCGGCACGCAGGCCATTAAGCAGCAGTCACTCAGTCAGTTCTCATTAGCCACTCAGTTGTTGCTTGTTGGCGTAGCGCCTCATATAGTTTCATTGTCCGAGGGCCTGGCGTCTGACGGCACTTGTACGGAGTAGTTGTGGGTTGGCGGTAGCGTTTGGTCAACGGTGGAGTGCAGCAGTGGCGCTAGTTGCCCACCAGGGGGCTGAGGTCGCCGTGGTGGTTCTTTAGCTTCTTCTTGAAGAGGGAGATGGTGGAGGGTCGGTACAGGATGATCCACGGCTCAGAGGACGCCGTGCTCTGGCTGCAGCTGTCTGAACCGCTGACCGTTGGGATGTTCGGAGACCTGAGAGGGAAAATGAGGAGACGAGAGAAGAGGTGGAGAGAGAAGAGTCAAAGAGAAATAACATGAGAGAGGAATTAGAAAAGAGAATCATGGAAAGATAGGCATTTACAAAGTGTGTCACGCTGCCACCTAAGTCCTGATGTTGCATTCATTCCAAGCCTGGTTTACTATAAACACAAACTAATGGCACTCACAGTGGTGGAGGCTTTTGTAGGCTTTATTATCTTCCACTTCAAAAACTAAATAATTAATTTAATTCCCCTCAAATTAGCAACTTTACCGAAGTTGATAAAATAGTAATCATAAAAGGAAATATTGAATGTGCTGTTTTAGGAGTAAAAAATGAAGAAAGGGCTTGTTGTCCACCAAAAACCTGACTTTGGACTTTCTTTGTATTGTCATTTAAATGGCGAATAACAAAAATTTTAAAACAGAAATAAAGCTGAGGATTTATAAACTTTACTTCATTTTCAAAAAGAAAGAAAGTAATGTTTTACTGAAATAAAACGATTAGACAATACTAAGAATTTTAAGGTACGAGTCTTCTTTCTCAATGTTCTATTTTTGTGTCGTTGCTACAATGAGGGGAATCTCTGAACTTCCCCTGTGTAGTTGTAACTTCAATTATGAGTCACTGACAGGAAAAAGCCAGCTCCCTTAGCATTTCTTATGTGGGATCATTGGACGTCCCTCTGGGCCGAAGCTTGGCTGAACGCAACTTGAAGAATTCACACATTTTCACAGTGATTGTCTCATTTTGTTCTTTTTTAAAGACGCTATTATCGCGCAACAATCCAACAAATGTGTGAATCTCACACTGTTCGTTCGTCTTTTTGACATTTGATGCTTGGTTGATCACACACACCTCGAACATCATCATACTTACTTGACCGTGATGTGCAGCAGCAGCTTCGCCACCATGGCTATGACCGTCAGAACGAGGAGAGCGGCAAGGGCGTAAATGGTCCACACTACAGAGAGGCAGCAACACAGTAACAAGACATCAGACGCGGAATCACGGTCACGAAAACCAACTGAAGCAGACTGAAAGGATGAGCAAGCGGAGGGTTATTCAAGCACTGCTGGCACACCTGTTAGCAGTGTTCAGCCAGCAAATTGTCAAGAAATGGTGATGCATTCTCAGTGCACATCTGCACTCCTCCGGTTGAAAAAACACAACAGATAGCCCTTTGAGACGGAGCACTCAAGAGTTTGGAAAGAGTGATATTTGAAGAAAGTAGTAAAAACGCAGAACACGTCAGTCCGTCCTGCGCAGCTTTGACAAGAGGCCTGATTGTGATCAGCAGGGAAACCCGAAAGTAACTTCAGTTATGCGTCACTGACAGGAAAAAACAAGCGTCGAGTAGAATTACTTCAATGCGAGATCGCAGGAAATCACTCTGGGCCAAAACTTCCACAAGCGTCTCATCAAACTAACATTTTAATACTTCCAGAGAAACCAGGTCATGCACAATGAGAGCTGTAGCTTCTTAAAAGCTTCACACACAACATGCCTGCAGAGGTAGAGAGAGAGGTGCAGTGTATCGTGGGTGTTAACATACTAGCGCTGTGGCCGGTGGTCTCGCCGCGTCCAGCCCACTGACCTGGCATGTTGTGCTCCGGCTTCCCGGGGCTGGACGTGATCACGTAGAGGATTTGGGAGGAGCGTCCGTTGGAGGTGCTGTTGGATCTCTCGGTGACGCCGGCGGCCAGCTGGGGCCCCGCCGTGCTGGAGACGTCGTCCCCCTCATCCTCCCCATCTCCCTCGGCCTCCATCGTTCTGGTGTCTTGGCTTCCCAGTGCTGGGGAAACAAGAATAAGTGAAGGGATTAGTGTTGGTGTTAGCACTCACTTGGAGTCGAGTTTAGGCCATCAAATCAAACATCTCATTATAGGTCTGCCTTTGGTCTCCGAAAAAATGGAGAAATCGGGTTCTGTAGCAGTTAAAAGCTCCACTCTGTTCCCTAGATCATTTCTAACTCTGTCTGTGTACTGCTTGGTGCCGGGCAGGCAGCACACAGTGAGTCTCTAGAGGTTGTTCTCCTACAACAGCTGCCCACTGTGGCCAGAAACAATGCAGATTTGTTTTTGGTCATTTGTCTTTGTCGTACTTTGTATAATCTCTTTTTTTTGCTGTTTATGTGTCCATGTAATTGTCCCCACTTGTTCTGTAATCAACCTTAGTACACAATAAAAGGAAAAGGAAAACAGAGCAGATGAAAGCAGTGAACCAAAACGGCAAAGCTGACGCATTCAAATTCACTAAAACAATTTTATGTTTGTCAATAACAACGAAACCAAAAACTGTTGCTAAGCACCATGACATTTACTTACCACTGACAGTCGTGAACAGTGAGACTTTATTTAGCTCTGTGTAATTAGTGGTGGAGCATAAAAGAAAAGGGGTGAAGATTCAGGGGGGGGGGGGGGGAAACGGCCTTTTCATTATTGAAGGATATATATTATTCATCTTGTACATCTTGTAATGTATGAACAGTTCTCAGACTCCAGTAATAAAGTCTTCTTCTTATCAATATTGTTAATATACTTAAGCGCCCAGCCCTAAATGGACTACTGTTCCAGTTCTCTTCAAAGTGACATATCACCTCTTAAGAATGTGACTATTTCTACGTATTATTTCCCTTCACAGCTCCGAGGGAGAGGAGTGGTGAGCGCTGCGTGCTGTGCCAGAGACACATAAGAGGAAAAGCTCTGCCATGTCATTTCTACAAGCTGAGGACACATATCACTTAACGCCCCTTTAATTATTCCCGTGGGTAAACCAGGCTGTTGCAACAAGCGAGCAGTAATACGATACATCGTGTTGTTGAAAGTATACGCCAGAGTCACGAGCGAATATTCAATATTAACCGTGTTTGTGAGGAAACCGATCGACTTTGCAAAAATCACTCATGCCTGCTGTAAACATGTGGCGTTGAGAGCTTTTCGGTGCGCTCCACACATCATTCAAAAAGTGTGTTGCAATGAATTCGGTTTGTTTTAATCTGCTCACAGCACCAGATGTGGGAGAGTTTTGCTTCATAAAACAACAGTGCCAGAGAGCGCGGACTATTTCAACTCATTTATGTGTTCCCACAGTGAAGCAATATCCTAAATAAGATCTAGTCTGCCTTTCATTTACTTCTCCTAAACATAGACGTGATTTATTTAAAATCACCGTGTGATTTTGAGAGTTTTCTTCTTTGCTTCTGAGAAACAGACTGTGGCGGGTGGCACTTGACTCTTTCATGATTTTTTTCTGACATGTTCATTTGCAGTGAGGTTTTGGTGAAGAGAAACATTTCAGTAATCTATCAGCAATCTGTGATTATAGTCATCTAAAGTATGTAAGATGAGATTTCCTAATTTGTCCTCAAACACATCTCACAAAGAATGGATTAGTTAATTTCTCTTTCAAGTGAGTACGACAGCAGGAATAATTAAGACATTCCAAATGGGGCCGAATTCACAAAACATCCTAAAGTTGAAAGTTGTTCCTAATTAGCCGAGTTAGGAGACATGCCGGTCCTAACTTTAGGACGCCGACAGTATGTTTTTTTGTCAAATTGTAATTGTTCACTAAAAGCCTTTTAGCGCTAAAAGGAGACGAGAGAAGTTAAGAGGCACTCCAGAGGACTCACGAGGACCTGCTCAAATATGAGGACAACAAACTTTTTAAAAGCATATTTTGATGTTGGGTGATAACAGTCCAATAACACCAGAGATGACGGTTTACACAAATCTCTGGCAGAATTACTCAACAAACCCAAAATACGATTTTTGAAAATGTGTTAACTTTACAATAAACTGCCATAAACACATAAATAAAAGCTGTTTTTGTGACCATCGCTGGATTATGCAGTAAAATTATTAATCTATCTGAATGATGATTTGTTTTGTCCGCTGCAAAATGTATCTCCTCTTGTCGTAAGGGTTCTCTCAGTTTCTCAAAGCAGCTTTATGAAAATGTCTTATGAAGAAACGAACAGTCAGAAACTTTAGCGGAATAAAGGAGGACTCCTAGTGGTAAGATGAGTTACTGCACTGCACACTGAATGGTAAAACCCACCCATCCTGTGTCCCACCTCGGTTAAATCACCCAGAACTAATTCTAGATATTATTTGATCCAGGCCGGTTCCAGTCATCCATGAACGGTGGTTGGATGTTAAAGCAGTGTGGGATTTTGTTTTATTTTTTTCACACAACAGTTCAACCTGACTGTGATGTTCCCAGAACTTCCCACATGTTCCCCATTTGCAAACAAAATACCACGCTTCAAACCCGGGCTCAGCTGAAACGCTCCGATGTCGACCGTCATCTGTGAGCATTTATTCTGAAATTACTGCTTCGACCGCTCAGCGTGCCACAGAGGAGATACAAGATGCATTTAGTGCCGCTACCTCTACTTTAACTTTGTTTGACTGCTGTCTTTCTGTTCCTATTATTTATCTCCACACCCAAGTCACTGTGTATTTTTCTCTCTATCTTCCGGGAAGAAAAAACAACCTATTACTTCAGGAGGTGACCTTTTCTCATATCATGTGGCAGATTCCATTTCTTGGCTACATGATGCCTCGCGTAAAACAAGAACCAAGACGTGAGCAGAAAGGATCGTGCCTGTCCAGAGGTCAGGGGATTATGCCCTTCTGATATTGTTTTTGTTACTATAACGCCAGCGGCGAGAAAAATGACAGAGGATTACAAATGGAGGCAGAGCGAGGGAGGAGCGAGGACAGATTGCCTCACAGTGTAGCGAGCTGTGAGCTTGAATGTCACCTACACTATCATGCCTCCAGAAATGAATCTATTACATTTTATTTTGGTGCATTCAGACTATTCAGGCAGGGACTCTGTATCAGAGAACGTACAGTAATATAAAAACAAGCTCTTCTTTTTCCAGCTGTATGTCTGCTCGACAGTGAAAATCATGATCAGAGGGTGCGACGCATCCCAGCGTTTTGTATGTAGGTGGCATAAAAACTCGTTGTGCAATTCACCAAGGAGCACTCTGAAGCACAGCAGCCTGCTGCAGCTTGATAAGAGAGTGAGTTCCTAGAAAAACAAAACATGATTTAAATATGCAGTATCACCCGGGGCTGTGAGACATTGACAAGCAAATGAAAAGAGAAAAGGGCCTGCCAGTGGCGTGACAACTGCCTCACCACAGCTAACAGCCGTTAGTCCACGAAACCAGATCTGCCATGCAAAACTCCATCATGGAGCCAGCGAGTCAGCACGCACCTGATTATGCAAATGTGGCTCCCGGTGGTTTTGAGGGTACTGTAGTTCAGGATGTTGGCTAGAACTCAAACCAAACATAAGCATTCTTTGTCATACACCCTTTTTTAAGGGTTCTTCATAAGACTAAGAGTTCCATTAACAACCCATTTCATCCAAAGAACCCTTTTTGGAAGAAAGAGTTCCTGAAGGATTGTTGAAAGCATGTGTGTTAAAAACCTCCCAGCTCACACTCCCAAAAACTCTGATTGTGAACTTTGATCAGCCACATCAGCCCCAGCCCTTTAGGAGCCTAATGAGGAACCCTGGGTAGGTTCTTGGAATATAAAAGGGTTCTTGGGAAGAACCCCCAAGGTGGGTCCTTGATGAAACCCTTGGAATTTAAAGGGTTTAAACGCCCTGGGTGGGTTGTTGTTAGCACCCTTAGAAGGAAAAGACTCTGGATAGGACCTCCAGAGAGGGTTCTGGGTGAAAACCATTACACCATAGAAAGGTTCTCTGTGGAATCTTTCAAAGGAGGTTTTGGGTAGAACGTTTTTACAGATGGTTGTAGATATTTCCCTTTATGTTGGGTTCTGGGTAGAACCCTCTGAAAGGGTTTCAGGTGGAACCTTTTAAAAGATCCTACCAGGAACCAAATAGGGTAATGGGGATAAGCCAACAAACTCTTTATGGTTGTAGTTAGTACCCTTATTTCCAACAGTGTAGGCTTTGACACATTTTACAAACCCGTTCTTCATTGTACTTAACCTTTCTCAGCAGAAACACCGAAGAGCAAGTGAAGTCCTACCTTGGTAAAGCAGAGCAAATCCCTGGGCCTGGTTGGTGCGGTCTGAGTAGAAGTACAGTATGACGTAGTCGCCTGTGATGTTCACCAGCTCCCTCGGAGGGCTACGCCAGTCGAAGCGAGCCACCACGTGGTTGGTGTAGCCGTCCAGGAGCTCCACCATGTCCGTCTGGTCGGAGATCTCAAAGAAGGTGAAGTTGAAGAGGATGGCGTAGGATCCGGGGACGTGGACAGTCCAGTAGCAAACACGGCCAGCCCCGTACTTGTCGGGGAAGTCCGGGGAGTAGATCACCCCGGACGGAGAGGAGTAGTTTCCACCGCAGGCCCCAACTCGAGCTGGAAGAAAGAGCAGAAACAAAGAGAGGATAGTCAACGATGCTTTGAAAGCTTAGGAGCTGTTGAGACTGATGATAACTGGGTTATCTTTGGTCTCATGAGTTCCCTGGTAACAGTGGCTGAGGTATATGAGCCATGAAGTGATTGATCCACATTAAACACAGTTTCTTTGAGTTAAGAATAGGTATTAGGAGAGAAAGCGATAGTTCTTCTGTGGCTTCTGGAGGTTTGTTGAAGCCTTGTTCAACAAAACATTGGGGGAAAACCCGCTTTAAAAATGCAATAGACTCCTTTCCCATTGCAAGTATGCCTACCCTGGCCATTCTGCTTCTATTTTTCTTACTGTGTCACATTCAACATCTAGGATGCGCTATCCGGGCCCAGAAGAAGGGTTAGTAAACTGCAAAAACATTACGGTGGGTTCTTTCTTTTCTTTTAAAAAAGTATCTGTTACTTATTCAGTCTCTCTTTCGAACTCTCAAACCAGATTTTGGTGATTGTTGGAACAGTGCAAAGACTAACAAAGACGATTTTGATGAGTTTTATTCTGTTCCTGTCAAGTGTTTCGATGATCAGCGAGGTAAAATGACTGTTGTCTCACTGGAGTCTGGTGGCTTTAAAGAGAGCGTATTAATTGTAAGTTTTGTACGTTAATAGATTATGATAGTTGTAAAAATCCCTGTTGATTTTATGTATTCCATATTCATAGCATTGCACCGGAACTGATAAATCCCTGTAACTACCACAGAGTCATTTTCCTGAAGGCCAAAGTCAGATGTTAGTGGGTTCCAGTGTTTTTTTTCGGTCCAGTGGGACATGGTTACTACCACAGATACAGATGTATTTGAACAATTGATTTACCTTTCATTACTTTTGGAAACCCTACAATTAAAGTTTGTTGCATTTTCCCAGCACAATTCATACTAACTCGCAGCACAGATGTGAAAAGATCACAGAGTCAGACCCACAGCGACACTAGTTAACACTCACTGTCAAAGATGATGACCCAGCCGTCTCCACCGCAGGGCTGGGTGTGGTCGCCGAAGCAAACATGGTTACACTCCATGCTGGGCGACTCGCCGTGGTCACGCTGGTCCACTTCGTTGCCACAGAAACAGGCATATCCTGACTCCATGCCGGCGAGCTGCAAAAGAACAAAAGGAGTTATGCAAATCATGGCATCAGCAATTCAAAACAAACGTTGGGTAAGACTTCCCATAATGCCATTCATGGTAAATTCATTTGGCAAGGTTGCCGGCGAGAAAAAAAGCAAACGACTGAGAGACGAAACTTTGTGAATGAAACATGAAGATTTTAGATATTCCCTCTAAAAACACTCAAAATGGAATTTTTCTCCATAAAACTTCACATGATTACATAACAACTGCATAAAAATAAAACAAGTTTGCAAATACACAACACATTCAAATAAAAGTACTTTTATGGGTTGTTTGTCTCATATCAGCAGAATGTGTGTTAACACTTAGTAAACAGTCCACTGCATGCAGCTCCTTCTCTCTTTGAAATTAAAGCGACTTGAGTCTAAAATGCCCTAATTGCTCTTTCTCTCATGATTACAAGATGCTGTAATCCGAGTAAGGAAAACCACAACCTCTCAGCTGATTAGAAGCCTTCTTTCAAACACACAGCTGCACACAGGGTGCAGGAAATAAACCTCACAGAAATAGCACCAATCCATCTGTCAAATCAAAACTGTTAGTAAACCCTTCCCGAAAGCGTCGGAGCGGGAATGCCAAACGTCAAAAAACCTTCACACGTCTTGACCTCGCCACCACTGGCTGCTTGTTCTCAAAAGAGCTATTGTCCTTCTTTCAAAAAGGACACCATTGTCCCACATTCAGGCCCGAAATTAATTCACACAACCGAAGGTACTGCATCACTTCCCACTCCGCGTCTTTTGTCATGGAATCGGAATTTATGAAGCCCTCTGCTCGCGCCAAGACGTATCAAGCTACGTCCTTGTTGCATTATTCTATCTGATGAAGTAACACCAACGTGAATACTTCTGGCAGAAGCAAACAAGCGATGGATTGCTGTCTAACTCATCAGGCGTGCTCTTTGTCAGAACGTCACAAGGGATGCGCGCTTTCCGAGGCGCCGATGTTTCACATGCGCATTAAGGACGAGTGACGGTCCAAGGGTAGGCAGGCGATGCCAGTCTGCCGCCACATCCTGTAACATCTGCTGAGGTGCTGGGGTTCTGTCAGTATCTGTCAATGCAGACTGAGATGAACCGGATCTACTGAAACAGAAAATGAACACCTGGCAATGTTTATAGCTGGGACAATGGCATGCCAGATACAGAGATGAGAAAACGCACTGGAGAGGAGGTGCCCAGTGGGCTAATAACCGTTCATTTCCAGCTGTCAGCATTGATTGCTGTGATGATTTGTCATCCGCTGGTTGGTTTGAAACAGAACGTTTGATGGCTGAATAAAGAGGGTATAGACTAAACTTGGCACCGCGGCAATAACTGTCAGGAAATTGCCCGTAAATGCAGATGATTTACATAAAAGCTTGACTCTTGCTCTGGCCAGCTCGTGTCTATTTTAGGCAAGACACTGGCAACTGACTGGCGACTTTTTTTTCGTCCAATTAGGGGACACGTTCGGACTTTTCAGCACGATCGCCGGGACGAAGGAGTCAATAGTTTGTAATGTTTTGAATGTTTTCTCCGACAGAAGCTGCCAGCTTTAATCTGAGTTAAGGTATATTGCTGAACATCTCTTGGGTTACAGCTTTATACGTTTCCACTTCAGGTTGAAATCTCACCTTGTATCTCTGCTTCCTACAGAAGCTGATACAGTTCTGGATGGTGAGTTTGTTGGAGGTCTCGCTGGTGCCGGACAGGGTCGGTGGGTCACCGCTGTCTTTGAAGCAGCCCAAGTTCCCAGGCACTGTAGGGAGACAAGAGGAGGGAATAAATTGAGTTACACACAAACAATTTAGATGCAATCTGCCTTCATATGCTGGGCATCAGCATTTCCTGCGTAAATAAAAACGTGTTTTTGCCAAATGCAGGTTTCTCCATAGATTCATTGCAGGGATGCAAGCATGCCTTCAGCCCTCATGTGCCTCATGGCTATGTCTAAGTTGCTCAAGTTTTATAATCAAGTTTGTGATTAACACTTTGTTGTCTATGAGGCAATCTATGGTGACAAACTCAAAAAGTATTCAGGCCTCTGTTGAATGTTTTGGTGTGAATTTGCCCACAGCCAAGTCAACAATTTTGTCCCTGAAGAAAAGAGGAGGAGGAGGAGGAGGAGGAGGAGGAGGAGGAGGAGGAGGAGGAGGAGGAGGAGGGTGAAGGGGAAGTGGGTGTTTGAGTCATAACGAGAGATAGAGAAAGAGAGAGAGAGAGAGAGAGAGAGAACTGGGATCTAGAAAATGTACCCTGTCAGATGTGAGCGCAAGTCGCTTAGGAACATAATGTTTTCTACATGTGTGACTGTGTGTGTGTGTGTGTGTGTGACTGTGTGTGTGTGTGTGTGTGAGACTGTGTGTGTGTGTGTGTGTGTGTGTGTGTGTGTGTGGTGAGAGTTTGATGTGCCAATAAACGGAGAAAAAAAGAAAAACGCACCTTTTTCAGACGGCATTGAACAAATAAGAACATCTGGAGGGAGGCCAAGTCCAACACCTTAGGCCTTCATTAAAGGCAGGTTTAATTTTAACCCATCAAGAGCACAGTGGCGTTAGAGCATGGGCGATTATCATTTTGTTACAAAAACAATAATTCAAGCTACAAAGTTTTCAGTTCTGGAGTGCTACCTGAGAAAAACTTTGGCCGCGCTTTCATAAAAAACTACATCCTTCCGCATCTCAGGTTTACTTTTTTTTGATACCCGCTTGGCTTTGACAGTTGTTGCAGCCCGTCACATCAATAAGCACTGAACATGAAAATGTTTGTTAGGTGAGACCTGGGGACGCGTGACACAAATAGGCCAACAATCGCAGATGGATCACAGATCATACAGATGGAAGAAGGATGTTGACACCCTTCAGATCATATTCATGTCAGACGTCCCTTAATCCGCTGTGTGTCTATCGAATACGATGCAATCTTTCAAAATCCAGCGCAGTGATATTACACTCCAAAGCCTTTAAATTCAAGGTAATAGCTCAGAAGGTGCCAACCGAGCCTCCAGCAGCCGATAGCCCACTTGTGATTTGTTTGTCATTGCGATTTCGAACAAGCTTATTTTTGTTTCATTTCCATGTAAATGCATAATCCGTAAGTCATTTTCACTGCAAGTACGAAAGATCTGCCCCCAAAGCTCTTCAGTCTAACTGGACTTTGTGTCATCCGACCGTAGGGCACAAACATGCTCATTAGGAAAAGACAGAAAAGAGAAGAGGGGGGAAAAAAGACTGTGTCCAAAATAGTTGTGAATGCTCCGAGGAACGACGTGAATGCAAAAATCACAAGCATATGACATTACAAAACAGCCTTGTTCTTTATCAAGCCTCTTCGATTTCATGTGTGCATGTGCAAGTTAACTGACGCACAAACCAACTTTAATACGGAGCTCAAACTGACTGATGCTTCCAGCTTTAAATCGAACTTCTTGCAGTCTTTTTGAGATTTCCTGAGCTTGAAATCAAAACACTACAGAAACAGGTCAAGTCAGATAATAAAATCATTTTTGCAACGTTAAACCCATCAAATTTAGAACAAAGATGGTGAATTTCTCCGAGTAGGCCCGGGACAGGAGAGCTAATCCTATAGCTAGTCCTATCCACATATGTGTAAAGGACATTTGATCACAAGTTGGATATTACACAAGGGCATGTCCTGTCTATTTGTTTGCAACAGCAGTCCTGCTTTGTGGAAGCTCGTCT
Organism: Lycodopsis pacificus; assembly: GCA_028022725.1. Lineage (NCBI taxonomy): Eukaryota > Metazoa > Chordata > Actinopteri > Perciformes > Zoarcidae > Lycodopsis > Lycodopsis pacificus. Next base: position 13,901,480 of record CM051692.1, on the reverse strand, counting down.
GACAACAGTGGAGCTGTTTGTCCCCTGATTCTGTACCAAAACACCAACACTGTCCTAGAACTGAACATCCCTGGAGCGGCTCAGCTGTCTTCTTTCCTCACACATTTGCATCTTGAACGCTGCTGCGTCTGATGACAGCAAGTTCCACCAGCGAACAACTGGAACAACAGTTGTTTTGGCAGAAAGAAATAGAAAAACACTCGAATTTACGTGCTTGTCGTTATTACACTTGGGAATATATATTGTCATTCTGCAAAAGAAAAAGAAGACAAAAAGGAATAGCATGCAATTTGAATATGTATAACATCGTTGTAGAGGGGTTTCACTCAAAACTACATGAACTGAAGTAACCTTGATAAAGACCACACACGTGAATTGTTTTTGGGGTGCCAGTTGTTGCCAATGTTAACTATTTTTGGCACAAAAGCTCCTCTGCATGCGCAACAGATGCTGCAGATTCTTGTTGTTTATGTAAGAACGAGGCACAAAGGCTTTTGGGAGAAATGTTTTAGATTCCCCAACAATGTCCACCACGGACTGGAAACGGGGAAAGGAGGGGAAAGGGGGGACATGGAGAGGCGGAGAAGGAGGGGAGAGGGGGGACATGGAGAGGCAGAGAAGGAGGGGAGAGGGGGGACATGGAGAGGCAGAGAAGGAGGGGAGAGGGGGGACATGGAGTGGCGGAGAAGGAGGGGAGAGGGGGGACATGGAGAGGCAGAGAAGGAGGGGAGAGGGGGGACATGGAGAGGCGGAGAAGGAGGGGAGAGGGGGGACATGGAGAGGCAGAGAAGGAGGGGAGAGGGGGGACATGGAGTGGCGGAGAAGGAGGGGAGAGGGGGGACATGGAGAGGCAGAGAAGGAGGGGAGAGGGGGGACATGGAGAGGTGGAGAAGGAGGGGAGAGGGGGGACATGGAGAGGCGGAGAAGGAGGGGAGAGGGGGGACATGGAGAGGCGGAGAAGGAGGGGAGAGGGGGGACATGACGAGGCAGAGAAGGAGGGGAGAGGGGGGACATGGAGAGGCGGACAAGGAGGGGAGAGGGGGGACATGGAGAGGCGGACAAGGAGGGGAGAGGGGGGACATGGAGAGGCAGAGAAGGAGGGGAGAGGGGGGACATGGAGAGGTGGAGAAGGAGGGGAGAGGGGGGACATGGAGAGGCGGAGAAGGAGGGGAGAGGGGGGACATGGAGAGGCGGAGAAGGAGGGGAGAGGGGGGACATGGAGTGGCAGAGAAGGAGGGGAGAGGGGGGACATGACGAGGCAGAGAAGGAGGGGAGAGGGGGGACATGGAGAGGCAGAGAAGGAGGGGAGAGGGGGGACATGGAGAGGCAGAGAAGGAGGGGAGAGGGGGGACATGACGAGGCAGAGAAGGAGGGGAGAGGGGGGACATGGAGAGGCAGAGAAGGAGGGGAGAGGGGCGACATGGAGAGGCAGAGAAGGAGGGGAGAGGGGAGACATGGAGAGGCAGAGAAGGAGGGGAGAGGGGCGACATGGAGAGGCAGAGAAGGAGGGGAGAGGGGAGACATGGAGAGGCGGAGAGAGGGCCGCTCCGCCGCGCTTCACCCACGTTTGCTGACCATAAAGTAACCGGAGGAGATTTTAGCTGCAGCTGCAGATTTGCTGCTGAACTGTGTTTGACAGATTACTTGAAGACAAAGTCCTCAGACTCCCTCAGACCAGCAATAAATCATGTGAAATATTCCTTTTTTCTTTTTTTTTACAGCCACAAGGATGCCAAAGGTTTATAAATGGATTAAAATGGTTGTTTGAATCATTTAGCAATCATCCACGGCGCACACTTGCAGAATTAAGGGCTGGATTATATGTCGGGTTAAAGGCAAACATGGACAGTAATACGAATCTTCGTATTTCACGGTGAGACGGAACAGTGCTGACAGCAGTTTCTTTTATATCCGTGCCTTAAGTATACACTGGATTAAGCCAAGTGAAGTGTGCAGGAGGGGGAGATGAGAAGAGAGCAGAGATAAACACCTGGTTGGGAACCAGCAACCTCCCCCAGAGCAAGGCAGGCAGCCAGGTACCACTTCGACGGAGCTTTTTGAAAAGCGGAGGAGAAAATGCCACTGCAGGGCTCAACAGCAAGATTAAAGGCACGGTGCTCCTTTTTCATTTTGCTTTGACAGGAAGATTGCGGGCGAATCAATGTATCAGTCTTCGTCCTCTTCCCGTCCCAGGGGCTGTGAAGCGCTGCCTGAAGAGCGGCAGGTGGTGGGATCGTATCACACCAGAGCACCGGAGGTTTTTATGGAACTGGAGACGAAGAAGGTGTCAGCCTCTGCCTGCACTGCACTCTCTGCATGCAGTGTTTATCAAAATAAAAGAAATCGGTGTAAAATTGCCTGAAAACTCCAGAGCAAAGTGTTGTTGCTTAACAACATCTGCTTTGCAGGCGCAACAAGTGCAAATATCACCGCGTACAATAAAAGAAAGAAAAAAACACACACAAACACATTCAACACACTTCAAAGCTGTCGGTGGAATTTAGACTTTAACAAGCCTGAGGGGAGAAATAGAGGAAACACAAGGTGCACAAATGCTCCAGTCAGCCCAGACCAGACCCCTGAAAACCTCAGGAGATCACAGAGGGAGGGGAGTGAGAAAAAAACAGACACAGAGAACTAAACAAGGCTCGACTGCAGCCAGATTCATCACAAGCCTGGCAGCCTGCCGCCTTAGCTCGGAGAAGAGCAGTTAGTTGGCCTTCCCACAATGCATCACACTGGCAGACAGGAGGCGGCCGGCGAAACAACAACGTTCATGGGTGTCTGTCTCGCAGGGAAAATGAGACACCTCTGTTGACGCAGCAGACACAACAACAGCGCCGACCCAAAACACATCAGAGGAAAGAAGAACACAGAGGGATATAACAAACGGCGGTTTAAAGGAAACATAATTACAGTCATAAATTTTGATGATATCTAAAGGGTAAAGAGCAAAATGAAGCCAAGAAAGAAATTAGAAAGAAATGGAGGTAGAGAGAGAGAGAGAGTTAAAGAAATGTTTTCTTTTTAATGGGACTTTAATATGTCTCTCTTTTCAAAATAGATTTACTCTGAACAGCCAGACTCTGCTTGCCCGTATCCACCCAGCACAGTGTGCCACATATTTTCACTCAAAAGATGAGGTAAGACACACAGAGAGAGAGAGAGAGAGAGAGAGAGAGAGAGAATATGAAGCCTGAAGGAGCAATGAACCTTTAAAGTCTCTGCATTATAATCACAGTTGAAACACTGGAGGATTTCAGTAGAAAAGCTATTTTCACAGTCGGTCCTAATCCTAAAATCTCCAAGGGAAGCCATGATGACACTGAACAAATGTAGATACGAGCGCCTGAGAGCTAAAAAAACATTTAATAAAGCACCAGAATTAAGGCAGTGTATTAAACATCAATACTTTTCCCCAACAAACTGAAATATGTCCGCAGCAGAGAGTACAGCTGGGATTGAATGTGTGGCCAAATTCATCATTTTGTGTTTTTTACCAATTTCACAAAATATTTACCACTTGAGAACTTTGGCTTTCTTATAATCCTTAATGTAAGGCATTAAAACTTCTACAAACAAACTTCTAATTATACCAAACTCTTACAAAAGCTAAAAAGGTGCACTCAGAAGAGTGCAGATCTCAACCAGGCGGGTCTGTAAAGTCCACGGCTGTAATGTTTGTAATGTTTACTCCTGGGGAGTAACCTGACTTTGGATTTATTAACTAAGAACTTGACTTGACTTCACCAAGAGAAGAAGAACTTGCTTGAGACTTGGAGGAAATGATTTGAGTCACATGACCGACCATTAGGCTGAACGAAAGCTTTGCCCTTTTTCCTTCCTTCCGTCTTTTCTCCCTTCACCTACATACATTTAAATTAATTCATATTTATCATTTGGGCTGGTAGAAATGGCTCTTGTCAGCAGGTGATTTCATTTTATTTAGTTGTTTGTTTGAACCCTGAACGGGCTGTCAGTTATCGCCTGATGAATTCAGGATGTGGGAGCATGAGAGGTCAGTTTCAAAGCGGCTGACTGATCGTAAACGACATCACCACTGTGATGACTCCTTCATTGTGTCGGTGATAATGGAGTGGGGTTTCCATAATGGGTGATTACAGTCATGTTGCCCTTTTTCCGGAATTGCTTCCTCTTTTCTTGACTCATTTTTTCATACATTGATCCCAGTGCAGCTGGAAAACTGTTACCTCCTCTTTCACCGTTTACATTTCGATCCACTATCACATGCTTTGTGAACGCATTAACAGTTAAATGTTTTTCTTTTCATGCCGCATTACCCTCGAAGCTTTTTCGTAGACAGGGATCTCTTTCATGGATTATTTTCTCAAATTCAGTTTGACATCTCAAGAGATTTAGTTTTGATATCACTCATGAGTTATATGCAAGTAAATTGAATCTACAGCAGAGATACCAATCTCTGATAGAAGCGAGAGAGAACTCAAACTGAATTTATTTGAGGAAACACTGGAAAGAAATGAACCTTAACATTCACTGTGGCCAAAATCCTCCCTTTAAGCAGCACCGCTGCTTCATTACAATCCAATTACAGTCATCAGTGCTTCCACATTAGAGAGGTGGTGTTGCAGCAGTGAGGTCAAACGAGGAGAAGTAGTACTTTGTAAGCACAGTGCTTAACAGGTTAACAATTCAAATCGGATGCGCGCGCACACACACACACACACACACACACACACACACACACACACACACACACACACACACACACACACACACACACACCTCTTGGAACGTAGACTGCCTTTCCAGGAATGCTAAGTGCAACAAATCAAGGAAACCAACAACACTTATCACAGTCGGTGTTTATGTGACCCCCCCCCCCCCCTCCTCCATCACATTCTGTCTCTCTCTCATTGTGTCTCGGCTCCATTTATTACCCCTTTTGTAGTACAGTACATTCAATACATAAACAAATACAGCTGCAGCGTTTCATCGAGCCTGTGATTAGTCTTGTCGACTGCACCACAGCTCTGCCAGAACACGAGAGAAGCGGAGAAATATGCCACTAACTCCTCCAGGACGAGCATTTCTGGAAACTCTGTATTGTTTGTGAGGAGGTGGGAGTCGCTATTCTGTGTTTCTGTTGGGGTTCATGCTTTGCTTTTCTATGGAGATCATAAATTATCCAGCCTGTAAATGGGAACAGTTTGCAGTTGGACAATAAGGAGCTTATTATTGGACAGAATGAGAGAAGTATTTGTCTCCCGCAGACTGACTTTGCTAGTGGGATGTTCAAAACACGCTGCTGGGCTGCGAGTGTTTGTGAGAGCGAGAGAGAGAGCCTCCACTGTTTCTTGTTGATCACATGCATGTTTACTGTATCTGTATGTCCTCTTTTATACCATTTAAATATGTCTGTGTGTGTGTGTGTGTGTGTGTGTGTGTGTGTGTGTGTGTGTGTGTGTGTGTGTGTGTGTGTGTGTGTGTGTGGTGAAGGCTGTGTTACAACAAGATTGAGATGGAGGAGATCAATGACCCAGCCCGGGGCCCTGAGAGAGTGACTAACCATCTAATTAGAGGGAAGAGCCGGAGCTTTAAATGAATAATTAGTGCCTCCTCGGGGACCGGGCAGAACAATAAGGGGAAGAGATGAAAAATGGCCACCACACTGCGTCACTGACAAACCGAATCGTCAGTGTCCCGAGGAGTCCCAGGGGACTTGATACCGAAGCGACTGGGAGATGAAAAGACGAGCAGACACTTTAGGACCACCTCGAGCGTTAGATACGCACAGCGGTGCACCTACATTTATCTTCATTCACTTTCAAAGAGATCGACTGATTGTTTGTCCACTGTGGCAGGGTGTCCTGGTTATCTGGATGTCATTGACGAAAACAAAAGCAATGTTCCAGACACTGTTTGAAACAATCATGAGTGTAGGTAACACAAGACGAACTGCTTAAAACGCCAGTAATGACAATGAAAGTAATGACCAATAGCACGCTGATTGTTTTCTCGAATCTAATCAGCCTTAAAACTAAACATGTTACTTTTTGTTCTGGGGATGGAGCAGAGAAAAGGGCATGCAGTCATTAATCAAAGGGCCTTATTAAGAAAAAATGTGCTTTGTAAATTATATACTACATCTTGTGAGTTGACATTTTGACAATAATTAATGGAGTGATTAAATCAGATATCCTGAAAAAATGTATCCTCTGGAGAGCATGAATGCGGTCAGCAAATGTCATGAGACTCTACTTTTGTTGACCAAATAGAGCGCGGATGGGAATAGGCCGAGCTGCCTCTGTGGTGCGCTGTTCCACACTGAGGAAACTAAGGAAGCTAGCTGTTGCCCAAATCCTTTCATGGATTTCTCAGTTTAATTGAACAGCAATTGCATAAACTATTCCTACTGGAAAATCATTCATCAAAACATTTATCCTATTTTGACCATGAATATCCATAACATATCGCATGAAACCCTGCCGATACTTTTTAAGATACCTTATCAAGAGCCACAATGTTGGTCAATGGGAAACCACAATAAAGAATAATGAAGACCACGAATAGTACATTTTATTTCAATCTTGACAGGAGTTGCCATCTGGCTCTGGACCACGCTGTGGGTCATACCAACAACCATCACTTTCTGGTTGCAAAAAGTCAGATTGTGTAGAAGGCTATGAGAAAATGACTTTGTTTGTTTGTTACCTCAGTAAACATTGTAAACATGAGTTTATGGTCTCAATCGCTAGTTTTAAGTCTTCTTCAATACAGCATGATGTTCATTTAGTAAATGATGGTCCATTTAGAGTGAAACACAATACAAAGCAGGGCATGCTTTAGGGCGTGACACCTTGTGATTGACAGCTTGCTCCCACGGCATCTCATGCCACCAGCAGACTAATATTTGTCTAGTATTAGCAAATGATCTCAACAAATAATAGAAAATTGTCATGAAAATTGAACAGCCTCACAGAGCTGCTAGCATGGCTGCAGAGGTTGCTTTATCACCGTCTTACCTTCCACAATTACAAACCTAATTAACTATGCGAAGACGTTTTTATCAAAACGGGCAAAAGGCCACAACACACACATCATACACTGCACATGAATTAGACTAGCTTAACAATATCCAATAATAAAATTACATTTGTTGCACATGTTCAGAACAATGCTGGTCTGCATTTGGATTCAAGCCTTCATTCCTAAGAGCTAAATTGAGTGACCCCTCTATTCGTCTCCTCTTTCCTAAGACAAGCACTAAACAATGGCCATCTACTTGTTCTCATTAGCAAACATTCTACACAACAGGCTTCCCTCGTAATCAATACCTTTAATTCCCTAATGGCCCAGGCTGATTTAACCCCAGCCATGTTGAGAGAAGGACGGAGCCAGAGAGAGAGAGAGAGAGAGAGAGAGGCTTAGAGATTAAATCCACCTGACGTCCTGTGGCTTGTTTTTGTGAGAGTTTCTACTCTCTAATTTCTGTCTGAGAGTTTCCTCACATCACTGCAGGCAGGTATTTCCCCTAAGGGCAGGTGTGGGTGGAGCTATGAGGAGGTCAGGGGTCAGAGCAATATAACAATGAGTGTGTTCAAGGCTCCCGAGTAAGGACAGGCCTGATACAGCTGAAAGGGGACGCCTCAAGCTGACACATACACAAAAATTAGCACACGTCAAGCGCCAAATAACCATACAAAATGTGCAGGATCTTCATTTTTAGAGAACTCAAAATGTAGTAAAAATATGGCTTTGGATTCGCTGCTCTAAATCTGTAGTGGCTAAACATCTCTCCTGTTTCTCCAGTGTGGAGATGGTTAACAAGTCTAAGCAGAAAGTGAACTTCATACCTATATGGAGGCCATGTAAAAGATCAAGACAAAAACTTCCATTGTACGAGTGCGCAGGTTTCAAGTTAAACCTCTGAATTTACTAATTCATTCGGTTGGAAGGAAATAATCTTGCCGGGTAATTTCTTTATTTACAAGCCTGGGGCGGTGCGGCTAATTTTGGACACTGGTTGCATGCGAGTACACACAAATATATATATATATTTTTATTTTTCAGGGACAATGCACACTAATTAACAGTTACACTGTAAGTGAGCCAGCGTTAGCCAGAGAGGCTAATTTCCATCTGCTGTCCCCAAGATATTGTTTTCATTAGCTCTTTGTGAACGAGGCTGTTTTATGGGGAGCCGCCTGATAAGCTTTTTGTCTTGCTCTACGGGATCATCTGTTAGAAATCTGTCTTTGAGTTTTAACAAGGTCCTATTTGGCGGAGTTGTTTCAAACTTCCTTTTCCATTTTTTAAATGTGCGTGACAAAAAAAACAACACAACAGTACGACGGCCTCGCCAAGACTTAAATCAGCACAACATGACTGACCTCTCTCCAACCTTATTCCTCATCATTTTCAGCCTCTTTTAAAGGCAAGGAATGGTTCACTGTCCTCACCTTGAAGGTCGAAATCTCTGACCGGTTTTCACCCCGTCGGAAGCACAGGAACAAACACACACACACAGACACACACAGGCCTCTCGACTCAGTGATGCCTGAACCTGCCTCAGTGTGCTGGTTGTTTGTGGTGAAAGCTGGTACAAGACCACCTAGGGGAAATATTCTGCCTCTGAAAACAATGACAGTTGAGTGAGATAAATACTGCAATAACAGAACCTGAAAGCATCCCTGGTTCAGGCTACCACAACAGCCACGAGGCAGGGCTGTGGTGCTTCAGTCTGGTCTCGGTTTCCAGCCCACATGTCCGACATGTTCGGCTCGTCTCGGCCTCTTGTTTATTTCGACTCGCAATTGTTCTTGTCTCGGGCATGTCTCAAGCAACCGTTTCACTTTTCCTGCCTATTATAAATTCTTTTAAAAATGCTTTTTTCCCCATCAACCTGATCCACGTTCTCTTATTTTGGATGCACCGAGTTGGTGCGGAGATAGGTACACCTCATCTGGGGTACCTGGCTCAGTCTTTACATGCCATGACTTGCTTATTTCCCATTTTGGTCATTAACATTCATTGATTTTGCTGCGCTTCTGTCTGGTCTTGACACCTCTCAGAACCCTTCTTTTCTCCAAATGCACTTTGCATTTTCCTGGAACTGATCCGGACTCGCCTAACACGGTCTTGACTTATTGCAGAACATTGCATTTTACTCTGGATAGAAATGTTGTGTCTGTGAACCTCCATACATCCAGTAGATGTGGAGGAATTTCACTGGATAAGTGATAACTTTGATCAGCAGGTAGAAGAAAAATCAACCTTAGTCACTACCAACCAACTGACGATCCATCCAGAGAAATAATCCAACCAATAAAGGAAATAATCCTTAATCGCAGCCCTATTTCACAGCTGTGCTACCCGATATGTTTCACTGTTTCAAGTGTTCATACTTTGACCCAGCAAGAATCTGCACACTGCAAAGAAGTGGTGGTATTTTTTTTTTTTACTTCATAAAACTGTAAATTTAACAGCTTGTGCTTGAGCAAAAAACATGGACATTTACAGCAATTGAGATAGAGTGAAATTAAAAAAAGACCTTTAAACCCATTGACTGCTCAGTTTCATCCAAAAACATTGCGCAGAAGCAACTTGGACATGGATATCTGGTCATATTCATGCAAGCTGGCGGTCTTCTCAAGTGTCTCACAACTTCAAAGTGCCATTTAGCAGCTTCATAAATCACTCTTAATGAAGGCAATATCTCATCACAGCATATTTTTGTCAGCATTCCGCAATAAAACCTTGGGCCAAGCACATAAATACTTTGTTCTAATGTCTTCAAGGTGTGGCTGGTTAGCTTGCCAGATGGATGTGGTGCCTCCGGTATTAAGACTATTGTTGCACGGTGACAGACAAGGTTAATCAGATGTTCCCTGAATTGTTAAAGTATAGCCTACTTGAAGTGAGGAATTCAAGTCATCAAGTCTCTTAAAAGTTCAGGTGCTAACACATTGATGGTTTTATAACAAAGAAAGATCATAAAATACCATGAAGTAGCTTACGGGAATCTATTGCCATATAATGAGACTTAATACCCAACCCAGCAGGTATTGCACGCCAAAATAATGATAATTACTTTATTGATAGAACATTATTTATAGAAAATATGTTACTTAAGGAAAATGTTTATTAGTCCATCCTGTTAACAGGTCCTATGAAACAAGTTATGAAACAATGTAATCATGATGACTCTATATGACTTACATATGTAAACAAGACCATCAGCTATTTCTACATAGTTATTGTTCATACTTGTCACCGGTACCAGCGGGTCAGATTCCTCACAAAGTCAAACTTGATTCCTGCAAGCTAAAAGGTGGAAGACGTCGCAGTTTAAATGCGTTTCTAAAAAGGGCATTGTCCCATTAATGGAAAGCCTCACAGCTGCTGCAAGTCTCTCTGCAGCAAACTACAGTGGAACAACAAGTTTTTCTTGGTTATACAGTATGCTGTTCAGAGATGAGCGCCGGTCATGCAGATCAAAGCGTCTTTGTCTTGGCACACGCTCGAGGCCTTAACCTGTACAGTTCCACTCCGCGTCAATGAAATTCAACCGAGGCACACTGTGAAGCAAATGCTCGTCAGCCTAAAGGAGCCACACCAAAAGACAATATCCTTCCAGTAAGAAACAGAAAAACAGGAACTATCACATTGTCAACGGTCAAGTTAACAATCATTTTGACATCTGCAGATGTCACAACAGTTAAACACACAGTAGTTATGCTTGAAATTTGTAACCACAGCTTTAAAAATGTTTTAGAAAAACCTGTTTTGAAAAACAGGATTTTCTTCAAAATCTCAAAAGCAAGTCCTTTGATATTTAGTCCATCAGTAATATGAATGGATATCACAACTTTCAAACGGAGCTCATTCTAGAGGGACTGGCCTCAAGAAACCAGATTTTTCTTCAGGCCTTCAGGAAAGGACATCTGAACTTCTGAACAACTAACTAACGCTATTTATTTTATCTTGTGAACCGACTGGTTTGTAGAATCAGAGTAGTGATTTCCAGCACAATGACCCTGATGAAGACCACAAGTCGAAATACAATAAACTTGTTCCATACACTGCAAGTGCTGCTGGAGTTTTACCTCTTTGAACCTACTAGTTTGGCCAGAGGCTCCACCAATAAACCCCTCATACCTCATAAGAGTCCTTCTCTGCCTTACGGACTGATGTAAATGAATCAGTAACGAACTGACCTACAGCACAGAGGAAACGGAATTTCACACAAGAAAAGTCATGCATCGCTGAGCATTTAGTGGCCTGGGAAGCGAGAAGGGCCCCAAAACCAGCGTCCACCGTGACACACCGTGGAAATTTCAATTTGTACAGTTGTCGATGTGCTTTGACAGCGCGCCTTTTTGAAGTGTTTAGATAATTCCACCACATGATAACTGCTGCCACGAGGGATTACTAGGATCAACAACGGTCGTGACCCACGCTATAATCCACCCTGTCCAACTATGTGTTTCTGGCCTCATGTGACCTGCCTGGCAGTGCACACTCCAGCAGGGTGTGTCACCGTCACCAGGGTGGTATGACCCCAGATGACAGGGAACCCAGCTGGATAACAGACCGACCGCTGGCAGGCTCCAGGTGCCTCAGCGAGTGGCCACCGAGTACCGACCGCGCGACATCAAACGTAAGCAAAAAACAACAAAAAGCAGACAAAACAAAAGCCAGACGAAATGAAAACAAAGAGCCCTGTTGCTCTTTCTCTGGCACACCGCTGTGTTTTTCAGCCTTTTGTTGCCAGGCGCGGATTGACAACACCGACACCGAGAGAGCATCGGCATTCTCTCACTTGGCAGCTGAATCTTTCAAACAGCAGCAGGTTGAGAGCAGGAACCGCCGCAGGCACCAGCCTCACCTTTCTGAAAGCTCCCCGGTATCCCCGCAGGGAGAAACCATCTCACAGCAGCCCTCATCTCCTTTTCTTATATTACGGGGCGCTGGACTTTAAATGTCCACACAGAAAGAGGGACGCTCATGTAAGACATGCATTTGATACGGGCGAAGCTCTCTGCTGTTTGGAAATGGGCCGCACGTCGCAAAGGATGAGTTACACGCTGCACAGTACCGGGTCCTTGACAAAAACAAGGCTGAACCAGCACATGGCAAACCCATCTGGAACAAAAGCTGGCCTGATTTCACCGAAGATAAGGGACGAGCCCGACTCCTCGCAGAGACCTTGTGGGCTGCTCTCCTCTCTCCTCCCCAAACCACAAAGGTTCGGGATATCGGCCTCGAAAAAAAACGAGCTAAATGGACAGTAGTGTGAAATAGGTCAGTTAAAAGTCTAATGGGACACAAGCTCCTATACACATGAACACGCAAGCCATTCAAACAGCGGGCTTCAGTCAAGCATGCTACTTAGACTGGAAAATGGTAGAATAGCTAGAGGGGTCCTGAGGTTTTACCCACTGCAGTGAAAACTCACAACGTCTCTCAGTCTCAGCTTTGCTCCTCCACCGTCTGATCACAAAGTTCAAACACATGCTGCACCTTATCTTTTAGGCTTTTATCTGTTGTAATATAACTAAATTCCTTCAACGCATAAAATATATATTTTTTAAATCAGTCAGGCGGAGATATACCTATATATAGATATAGAGGTGTTTAGAAAAGAAATAGAAGTGTAGATAGATAAAGACGGGTGTTTAACCTTGTAACCTGCAATTCACGATTGAACAGGTAAATTCAATGTTTATTTTAGATAAACAGAATATTTCAGTTCTGCTTGGCTAAAGTTCAGCAGCCACCTCTATTGATCTTTTAAATTGTGTTCAGTCACCAGATTCTTTTCGTTACACAAAGTACGCAGTGACACTTCTGACCTAACCTGCCATGCAAAGTGAAGAACATGTGGGAACTGTTGATACATCACGTTGCCTTGGAAATATCATCATGTGTGACAGATACTTTGAGAAATGCTCGCGGCAAATCGCTATATTTGAGCCTCCGATCTTTGGCATCCAAAACTGTGTAGGTTAATCCACCTGAGTCGGCTTTCAACGGCAGCGGTTAAAAAGGTGCAGCGAATGAAAGTAATGGGATTAAAGCCAAGCAGCTCTTTGAAAGTGTGCCAAACCGGTAGAGAAGACAGAAGCACAAACTCTCACACATTCATCCAGGAAATACTGGACATGGACACTCTCACACTCACATGGAGATGTATCCACAAACAGGTAGATGCACATAAGCACTCACATTTAAAAAATAACTTGTCAAAACAAGCTACAAAGCCAGAGGGGACACCTACAAACACACACACACACACACACACACACACACACACACACACACACACACACACACACACACACACACACACACACACACACACACACACACACACACACACACACACACACACAAAAACACAAACAGAGGCAGTGATTGACAGCTCACATTAAAGTAAGGGCAGGCCCGGGCACGGCCGGAGGAGGGGTGACGGGAGGCAATTAGAGACATTTTTTAGATGATGATAGCTGTGAACATGCCAAACAGTCTATAAAAGCTATTCAAGGCAGGCGAGCAGATGAGCATAGCGATCAAAGCGGCCGGTCCGCATGCCCTTGATACGGCCCTCAGGGCTCGGAATGGCAGAACAAAGGGCAGGAGAGACCGAAAGAAAGACAAAGGCGGTCCCTTACTCTGGCATGTAGGGATGTCGCAGTATCTCCAGTAGATGCCGTCTTCATGATCTGCAATGTAGCACCACGGCTGAACGTCCCCATCAGGATTCCTGCAGACATAGAGGGGTAGAAGTTAGACCATGTCCACGCTAAGCTGGTTAAACTTGATAATATATCTTGTTCCTCTCCATTTTGGCTTCCGGTTGAGACTAAGCCGAGTTTGTTTCGGACCCAAATATTCATCTTTTCATAAACCTTCTCCAGATAGGATACAACCAAAGACGTATCCTTCTGTCTGGACTTTTGCGATGCCCTTTTCTCTTGCCTTAGCCAAACTGACGTGGCACTTCTTCAGCTTTTTGCAAAGCCCAGCAGTGAGGCTGCATTGGCTGCCAGTGACGATCAGGTTTGATTTTAAGATGATCACGTATTAAGCACTCCGTGGGCCAGCGCCTGCTTACATCTCTGAGTTACTAGTTCCTTACACCCCCGAGCGTCCACTTAGATCTTCCAACCAAAAAACGGTTGGAAGATCTGCTGCTTAACTGGTTAACAGCTGCAATCAAATCACTCTTTTTTGCTCATTCAGACAGGTGAGAATCTGCAGAGTGAAGGGGTTGTGTTTCTATCATTCTTTACCTGGCTGTGATGTACATTTACAAATATACCGTGAAAAACAGTGTGGAACAGTGTGGATGCACATCAGAATTTTCAGATCCGTCTGCCTCAGTGTGGAAGCAGAGGTGGGCAGGAGATGTAGGATGAGTGAAAAGAGACGGGGGAGAAGGGAGGGAGGAAGGGGTGATGGCAGAGGTATGAGGAACAAAAAAAACACAAAGACCAACAGACGACTCCGCCGCAGAGGGCTGAATACTCAATATTGTTCAGAGGGAGATGATCTTGGCTGTGTCAATCATCCCCAGTAGCCCCCCTTGGCGCTTGTTAGTTTAGCCTCTTCCTCTGAGGGGTTTGACAACGCATGTCAGTCAAAGGCCAGACCAATGGGTCTTTGATGGGCGGAGATGGTTGGAGGTCGGGGGGGGGGGGGTAAGGCCCTTTGTTCCAGGGCCAGACACAGACCTGAAAAAGCGATGGGTGATGGGGCAATGCCTTTGTCTGAGGCTCTGGCCTCTTTTGAACATCATCAAGGCACTTTTAACCCATCATAATGAGGCCAACAGGCCCCCTCGGTGCTTTTTGCATTTCGGTTTCACTGACAAAAAGCAATGAGAAGTGGGATTGACGATAAAAAAAGCCTCAAAAGCTTTGTGCAGTGCTTCATATCTCCAGGGTGATCATGCGACTTTGTACATCATGACCCTCATGGCAACATCTAAATTGCTGATAAATGATAGCAAAGCAGCAAGTATGCAGAGGGAGCTCATCTTGGTGCCGTTTCAGCGCCTTATTAAACTCTATTTCAGGATTAGTGTGAACTGTAAGAAAAGATACCCTGTCGACTAAAAAAGCCCTGTGAGATGACTTTGCTCTTTTTTTTTTCCAGACCTGACTGTAATTGCCAGAGACCTCTTCTCTTCTCTTCTCTTCTGACACTCCTCATTGTAGCATCTTGAAAAAGCCCCGCAGTGCCGCACGATCCAGTTACGCCTTTTGTGAGCAAAGTTGTGAAGGGCGTTTCCATTTCTTTTCTTCACCTATCAAAAACACGATCCGGAGTTTCCTCCTCTCTTTTCACACTCAGAATGAGGAATTGACAAAGATTTCAGTGCAAAGACTTTTTTTTTAGGGTTGAACTCAAGTTTAAGTGCCTCAAAGCTTTTTACTCACTTTCGATATCCTTCTCTCTCCAGCAGCCTGTCGTCAAGTGGAATGTGCAAAGAAAGAGCTCATCTCCTCACATTGTTATTCGTTCTTTATTCTAGCATTCTGCCGTCGAAACAACCCAGAACTTCTTTCAGTCTCAAACGTCCACATGTTCACATAACCTTGTTTTCCGGTAAATCATGGTCCCAGATCTGTTTGTTGCTCCACCCAATTTGGAGGCAGACACCTGTTCGTTTGGCCTGAGGCTACTGCTGAACTAAAAAAAGAGCAAAAACTAGGTGGATTATATACCCGTTCTCTATTTCTATCTCCCCTTATCCTTTTCATGCCTGTCAACGAGTAATAGCCCTATTTGAAATAAGACTCCCAAGACCTCATCTACAGCCACTTATGTAATTTACTGCACTTTCCTAATCACACCCTAAGGAGGCTGACATGAATTACAACCATCAGCAACAAAAACATCCTCGGTAGACCACCCATCCCATGTCGGACCCGCCGGCATCTTTGATCAGTAAATGACGTGGTGTGCCCCTCCAAGCTCTCGCTCCAAAACCCCTTGTCCCCAAATGTGTTTCATCCTTCTCTTCCATACACACCTGCGCACACACGCACGCGCGCACGTGCGCACACACACACACACACACACACACACACACACACACACACACCTGCACACACCCTTTTAACAGAAGCATGGGAACATCATCCACAGGGCTAAGGTGAATAGGCCAGCCGACATGACAGAGAAACATAATCAATCCTGCCTCGAGGTGCCAGTGTGTGTGTGTGTGTGTGTGTGTGTGTGTGTGAGAGTGAGGGGAGGGAGGGTGGGAAGCAGACAGTGTCAGAATAGCCGAGGTGCAACAGTGCAGATAAGAGCAGACCTCGATAGACGGAAATCCATTAGTTTAACCCGACAGCACAGAGAAAGACATCGGTCCATGTGGTGACACTCTGATAAAAGTTGCTGCCAGTGTGTGTGTGTGTGTGTGTGCGTGTGTGTGTGCGTGTTACGTTTCTTTTTTTGGGATGGGGGGGGGGGGGGGGGGGGGGTTGCATTCACATCCATGTGCGTCAGAGATGGCCCGCCAATTGGCTCTGAGTAGAAAAGCTTGTTGAAACACTCCCATACCCAGAGGTAGATCACAGAAGATGTTTGGACACTTAATTGGCACAATTACGCTGATTGACTCATTGTGCTCGGAGTGAGCCACACACTTTGGTACGGAGCCAATTATAGCCACAGCGCGTTTTGCCTCACAGGCGCTATATACGGTCCTGCACTTGAAGGCAAGAGTGGCTTGTATCTGAACACAGAGGAAAAACAGCTGTTCTTGGCTGGCTGCTGCTCAAAAGGTTTCTTTTAATACTTTTTCCACGCACCTTAAATCAGAAAATTTATGGTCAACTTTAAAATGCCTGGCACTGAGAAAGTACATATAAAAATCTCAAAAATAATTTACATCAAACTATGTGTGCAAGGGCTGGGAAAAACATGCCGCTATTTGTTTTTGTTAATGAGGTAAACTTTAAGCGAGATTTTAGAGGGAACTTTGGTACTTTTCAACCTGGACCTTGTTTCCCCATGTTTTTGTGTCTAAGTGACTAACGCGGTCAACAATTTTTGAAATTGGTCGAGTATTAATAAGCAAGAGAGCCGCAGCCGCTACAGGTGCTGCACTGTCAATGTACTAAAAGTGCTTTTTGTTTTTACCACTGACAGGCTGAAATTGTTATTATAAGAGTCTAACGACATTATGGAAAAGACCCGAGAGTGAAATAAAACATTTTTCTTACCTCTCTCTTTCTGTTTGTTATTGTGTCATGTGACATGTTGCCGAAAGACAACGGTGGAAACATGAGTGAGAGCTGGAGAGGTGAGAGTTCAGTGTTTGAGTTTGTTGAAGTACAGAAAGCTTAGAAAAGATTTTTAATGTCATGGCTAAATATTTAGCTGATTTTCGACGATGTGTATGCGACACGAGATTAAAGAACGAGACTTCTCAGACACGAATGAAGCAAAGGTTATAACATCTCTCTCTAGGGTCCTTTCCATAATGTCGTCAGACACTTGTCAGAACAATCCGAGCCTGCCGGCGGCTTTTAGAGGATGGGCATTGACCGTGCGGAGTTCCCCCGAGCGATTACATCGCAGCCTGTTTAGCAGCTGCAGCGTTCGTCCTCAATACTGGACCAGTTCTAAAATCGTTGTTCCCATTAGTCACTTAGATACAAAAACATGTGTAGAAAAATACCGACGTTACAAGTAAAACATGATGAAAGCTGATTTTGCACAATTGGACAGAGGAGAAATGTTGATTGGAAAGTGGTGGTGAAAGGCTCGTCTGGATTGGGATTTGAGGTCAACAGCAGATCAGAGTCTGGCTGAGAGCAGACTCTTTAATTGACTTGGATGATTTAGCATGCAAACTGCTGCCTGCTGCTGTGCTGCATGAATGCATGTATTGAAGAAGAGGGCTTGTTGGTCGTGGGACGATATGTATAGTCTACTGTTGTTCTCTCACGGTCCACTTCTGCTAAATACGAGGCTGTGATGTTACGCGATGTGTCATGTGTGGCTGGTAGGCGCATCGCTAAGTTTCTTGACCAATGGCTTTAGAAGAGCAATACCCCTAAATTGCATAGGAAACATGTTCTCACCTACCTCTAATGGAATCAAGCCATGTCGATAATATGTTGTTGTTTTTTGCCCAGGATGTATGGAATCATCAGATAGATCATCAGTACAAAGCTCTGGTTCTCTGATAACATTGAGGTAGAAATAAACTGTAACTACGAAGGTGAATTTCCCGCAAGAAACAATCACAAAGCTTAAAATTCAGGGACGTACACTGCTAACAGCGGACGAAAACTAAAGATTGTACTGTTAAAAAAAACATATTCATAAATCTGAGGGTTAAACAAATTGACTTTTGGATTCTGGGTCAATTTGGATTTATTTGAAATGTGCTGCAGCTCCGATTCACGCCTCTGACACGATTCTACTCTACAGCAACAGCGGCTGAGGCTCATGGGTGTTGTAGTATTTTGAGCTATACGCCACAACAAACTGACGAACAAAACAGGATTCATCAGAAACATGAAATTGGTCCCTACTCCAATTCTGAGATTACTACAATGTTAGGCTGATGCTTTAGCTCGACACAGTACATCTTCTCGCGGGACACTTCTATTAACTTCCTCAATTTAACAAAGCTGCGCGCTGGGACCGTGATAAAGTCATACAAACGGTGGACAACTTGGCTGCAGTTTGCCTGACCTCAGCTTTGCACCTGACATCATGGAGATTCAATTACAATCAACTTGGGGAACACTATTCACTCTGGCATTTCCATTATCTCATCTAGGTAAGGGAAAAGCATTAGAAACCATAGTGGACGCTCATAAATTGTACAGTACACACACACACACCTGCATATAAATAGCTGAGAAATGGCTGGCAAAGCTATTCAACCGCCCACTGAACCGTCATGCACTTCACACCCTCGTACTAATGCACCGGGGGAGTCTGATATCAGCCTGTAGGAGCAGTGGGTTGGTTGGAACAATAAACAGAATATATACCAGTACTTCAACCTGTGTGATGTTCTTCTTATGAATGTCATGAAGTATTTAGAAAAAGGTCAAAAAGGTACTTAAGAAGTGAAAAAAGCTTCTTGTTTAAGTGTAGAATTGCAGAACGACTGCAACGCAACGCCCAAGCTCAATACCAGACTTAAGAGCGGATCATTTACTTTCCACTCTCATGTGCACTGAATTCTAAAATCTAACCGTGCTGATGATAAGTAGTGTCGAAATGAGTCTCCCTAAGTCTCAGCTTAGACACGAGAGCTGTTGTCCTTTTCCTGAAGCATTGTGCTCCTTTTTTTTTGCAGGGGAACAATGTGACATTTCCCCTCTGCCCAGTTCCTCCCGACTTTCACTGGGCTTTTTTTCTTTACAGCAGGCTATAAAGATGAAATGTGAGGGCTGTTCGGGCTCTTTCTCCAGCACCACTATGGTGGCCCTCTCGACTAAATCACCACCGGGAAAACGCCAGCGACAAGAAATGAGTTTAGTCCTCCGCTTCTCAACGTCTGATACGTGCTTAGAGCCGTGGTAAAGCTAAGACGTGCAGCTTCACATTATCCACCTGTGCTTTGGCCTCAGCTCTCATCTCATAAAACCCCAATTTGCCTCAGGGTCAGACATGCCAAAACTGCACTGGCTCTCCTTTTTCTTATCCCTCCTTCTCATTATCATTTTGCTATACCCTCTCTCTCCCTTTGTCTAAGAGTTCATGCAACTTCATGCAAATATAGAGATTTGCAATCCAAATTGAGCAACAACGTCCCGAGACGCCTCACTTCCTGTGACAAAACAAATCACACGTTACACATCCTGCTTTGCGGTGGGATGGACCCTCTCCTCTGCAGGGACGTACATGGTGAGCGCACGCACCAACGACGCACACGTGGGTGTACGCGCGCACGGATACTTGACCCCTGGAGCAGACATACCATAAATGCCATCCCTCATCTTTTCACAATGAAGTGGCCACTTTGGTCCCCATAGCCCCGCCGATGGGTGACTCTTTACAAGGAGGATGTCTGAGAGGGGACCGAGAGTGGTTGCAGCCACAGTGACAGAAATCCCTCTGTCAGGAAGAAACAAAGCTATGAGCTGTCATTGAGTTGGAAAAGCTGCTAACTGCATCGGTGGCCAAGAAAACAGCCAAATCCAAACAATGAAGATGTCCTTTTTGGATCGCCTGTTGGACATGATACACTCCTAATTTGCGGGGAAAGCCTTCCGCGATGCTCTGCATGTATCCTACTCATAAATCTTCAGAATTCCCATCCAGTTCAAGTAAAAACAAATCCGTCCAGTTCCACTTCAAAGCATTGCTGCGTTATGAGTTTACAACCATGACTCTGAGAAATGTTTCAGAGGCTTTGGGCCGAGGAGAGGAAGGGAGTAGGGGGGGGGGGGGGGGGGGGTGTTCTGTTTCTTACGGCTTGGTGATCCGGGCCAAGCCACTGTTCTGGACGTCTCGGTGAATTTGAACTGACTCATGAAAGAGCGTGGTTCCCTGCAAATACACAGTCGTGCACACATCGCCGACAGTCGTACTTGGAGTGTGACGGCCGGATAGAAGGGGTATTCTAGAAACCCAAAAGCCACGGTGTCCCTTCACATTCCAGGGATGAGGCATGGAGATCAGTGGACACGAACTCTTCGAGCGCGTGTTTTGATGTCCTTGTGATGACAGGGCTAAACGTTCTGTTTGGGAACCACCGGTAAAATATTCAGTGGCGAACGTCTGAGCAGGTCCCCTGTGCTCAAACCCTTTGCAAAGAAACGACTGCGACCTGGTTCTAAATTATTCAGAGAGCCGAGTGCTTTGTCTAGGAAGTTCAAAGCTCTGTTTTAAAGGTGCTACTCGCAGCATTTTGACATCAATAACATCAATCAGAATTGTCATCACTGCGAATTAGATTGCCAGCCTTACACTGTGAGCCACTGCTGCTTGATGGATATCCAGCACAAGAGAAGATTGCTTTATATAATAACAACAATAAAAAAACCAGAGAGGGAACAGTTATTCTTCCAGGGCAGAGAGATAACGCATACTTTAAATGAAGGGTGATGAAACGAGTGAAAAGCTTACAGAATAATATCTTTCTAAACTTTTACCCTAAGCTTGATCTGTAGCCTAATAGGACGGTATCATTTGCTTTCAGCAATCATACCAACACAGTCTAATCCTGGGGTGGCCAAACTATGCCCGTATTATACAAATAAACTACAATATGGCTTGATATGTCAAATAAATTACACTGTATGAACATTGCACATTCTAGTTTGAACACTATGATGCTGATTTGCCATCATTTTTACAGACGGACTAGGTAGTTGTACCTCTAAAGGCCTCCATCAAGTTGACCCAACTTTGCAATAAAGTGTCACACGATTGGGAAACACTGCTTTAGAGGGATCTGTCCTTAATTTCACCCATCACCTCGAGACAATGTTGACTTTGTCCCTCAACCCTGCGTCCCAATAACGTATTGCACCGTAATTTTTCAATAAGTAAAACACATTTCAGTAAAAGGGACTCACCTGCAGTAGTTGTGGCTGCCCAAACCACCCTCTCCATTGGGGTATTTGAGGGTGTTGTAAGGGTGCTGGAAGGTCTCATTCCAGAAGAGGCAGGGTTTACCACCATGCAGGCTGGTCTGGTTCTGGAAGCCCCTGTAGTCCTCTCCGTTGGCGGTGTAACACTCTGAAAAGAGAGCAATGAGATGGAGCAGGTGAGAGAAATCCCTGCAATAAGGCATTAGAAGTCTATTACGATGGAAATCAAAAGCTTGGCGAGGGCTTTCAAACATGCTCGTATGAAAGGCAGCCCCATCTGTGATCTGCTTTGTTGACAATCTGGATTCAGTGAAATACCCTTGTGCTTATTCAAACATTTTAATGTGTCTTGGAATGATCATAGACGTTTCGTTTGGAATAATTGTATTCTTTGCCCAGGTTCAATTCATTACAGATCCGGCGAAACGAGGTAAAGCGAGATCAATCACTGTATTGTTTTAATTATTGTCAACGCGGGAGCACGGAGAAGAAAAAAAACAAATGGCCCACAGATATGAAACAAAAGCAAACATGGCTCCAATTTCCAGGAAGTGTATGACAACCATGTGGCCAAGTCAGAGAGAGAGATTTTGTTTCCCCTGAGGCAAAACAATGGCTGGTGGAAGGTTTTTTCTTCCCTAAAAGAGGGAATTCAAATAAACAATGGCTGATGGGAGCATTATGAGCCATCAACGCTCATCGCTCTCAGCCTCGAGGGGGTGGAAGGGAGGGAGGGAAGGAGGGGGGGGGGGATTCCCGTCAAGTGAGTTTTAACAGCAACAACTGAATTCCTCTTTTGATTGCATTAGGATGGAAAATATGAATTTATTATGTGACTGTTATGATTATGCATACTGCAGGTGCTCACAATTGCAACTTCGGTGTAGTAAACAGCGTTTATATATGCAGCATTTATTCATGTAGTCGCACAAAGAGTCGATGCAAGGGCAACAGTTTGAAGTTCTGATCTTCAGTATACATTAACACTTTATATAGCCTTGACTTATCTGCTTTTCAAATTGTCAAGCAAGCGCACATGAAACTATTTGCCTGTCAATCACACATCACTAAGATAAAACAATACTCGCTTGTTTGGCTCGTTTCCATGGGGTCTTGTTGCTATGTATGCGGTTCGTCAATGACCGGCCCCTTTCATCAAGTCGAGCTGTCTGGGCTACGAGTATGAGCTAATGTGTTGCAATATGACAGTCATTACACCCCCATTGGTGAGCCAGCTGTGCTCAAAGGCTCTTTCTCATTCTCTATTGACGCCAACGTTTCCCAACTTCCGCTTTCTTTCTCTTGCATCCCATCATCTGTTCTCCTCTCTTACCGCTTTCTGTTCTCCTCTGCTGCTTCTGCCTTCTTCTTCTGTCTTTCCCTTTCAACTCATATACAGACAAACATTTCTTTGGGGATCCTTCTAATGCAACTTTCGGCCATCCAACCTCTAGATGCCATTTCACAGGTCTGAAGGAGTTAGGTAGCATCAATAAAATACTTAAAAAAGGTTTATTCTTTTATTTGTTGGAGAAAGTGTATAATGTAGAATAAACAGGGGGCCTTGACAATAATTTTTTTTTGTGAAAGTTCCATGTGTTTAGTATAGCTTTGCAATATCTACAGCAGTTAGCTTGCACGCAAACACGCATTCCAGTCTCCTGCAACCCCCGTAAAAGTACTGCACTTCATTTTAGAGTAAATCAAAGGCCCCAGCTGTTCTCAGTGTGTCAGCCGAAGTTGCTTTTAATGAAAGTTGTTTCGGCTTTGTTGTTCAGTCAAGCTTGTCAGCCATCCATCGCCTGGCTGACGGGAGTTCAACAGCAGCAAGGAGCTGCAGGGTGTCGGGTTCCTGCTATCACGATGCCACTCTGTTGTCTCTAAATTGCTCCCTTAGTGAATTAATACCACCTCGGCACGCAAGGATATCAACTACCGGATCGTAAATCCAGTTCAGGGTGTCTGAGGCCGAACTCCATAAAATTAGAAAAACAACCTAATGGTGCTACAACAGTGCTTTTGCTACCCTTACATGAGGAAAGTGATGAGAGTGGTGGAGGACACTTTCGCTTTTTGGGCTTACACACACAGAGGGCAGGCGAGGTGTGTTGAATAAGGCACTTTGAGAAGGTCTCAATTGTTGCTCGTGCAAAGGATGCAGGTGATCAGCATGGACCAGTGTTCAACCTGAAGAAGACTTTGTTCTGATATCAACATTAATGTACCCTGGTATAGGTCAAGAATGAAGGCATATGGATCTGCATTGTTTAATATGATATTTACAGAAGAGATATGATGTATTTTTATTGCATTTACTATTTTTCTGGATGCCGGCAGCCACGGCATGAGAAAGAAAGTGAAGGAAACACAGCTATTGAGCATTTGGCAGCGGTACAAGCACAATCATGAGTCACTGCTCCCCAAAAGCAATCACGACTGTTACTGCCCCAGTCACAGAGGACACCATCAGGCAGGGACGGGGCAGCCGGCTGCATCCCGAATGAGTTCACGTCCTTCAAATATCTTCCCCTCGAAAAAAAAGCAGGTATTAAAATGACTGAACTTGGCTGCTCAACACACTGTATCAAAAAAAAGAAAGAAAGAGCCAAATGACTTTGTAAATGTCTCCCCTCCTCCTTCAGGAAACTTTCCTCTGGAGTTTCAGGATGAAGCAGAGCTCGTCTGCACATGGTCCGCTTGGAACGAGCTGCTGCTGGCAACCGTCCCGCCCTTCTGCGGCCAAGTTAGCTTTCCAGGACGAGATGGTAAATATGGCAGCGCTTTTTGCCACCGGGAGGGAGATGGGGAGGCGGGTGTTCCAGGTGGTTTCAAGGCACCATTTGCTTGCGGTGGGGATGGGAAGCACCAGATCTGCAAAGGACTCAGAGATAAGTGAGGCCGTCGTTAAAGATGAATGGTCCTTTTAAGAGTCCTGCGGACGACCACACATCTATCAAGCTAAAGGGAAAAGGACAATTTTACTTTGGAGCGGTGTGGACGTGAGCATTTCATCCTTGTCCTGGAGGAAAGGAAGAGCTCATCTGCTGATTGGACCGTCACCACTCCAGGCCCACTCCCCACGTCACACCCCTTTCCTTGTCACCAAGCAACTGTTGCGCTCTCGTCACATGGGCCTTGGCTTTCTTGTGGTTTCATCAGAGGCCGTGATGGGAAACAGAACCACCACCGCATGAAAGACGGAGCGAAGGGGGGGGGGGGTGGGCTCCTATAAAATACATGCAGATCTACAAATAGAAAAAGTCCGGGAAATGGAAGAAGAGGACTCGCCCTTGACCAAGCCCTGCACTCGCAGATTACTGCGCCACCCCGGCGACGACAGAAGAAGAAGAAAAAAGGGAAACAGCCGAGGATCACTGGGAAAGAGCTAATCGCCCTGTTATTATATTGGTTAGGATTTGTGGCTAATGACTTCCACATTGCAACTTCAAATGCACTTGATGCTCCGAAAAACGAGGGGGGGGAGAGCGAGAGAGAGAGAGAGAGAAGTACGGGGCTTTGGTCATGTGATCTCAAGAACACAAACAAACAAGCTTACAAACAAATGGTTTCTCTGTGACGTGTTGCCGGGTCACACAAGAGCACTTATTTGTTGCTACGAGGGATGAAAAGCAGCGATAATTACAGACGACTGCTTCCTCACTGAGGGCTGACATAAAGAACTTCCTTCCATCTTTATTATATGCTTGGAGCTCTCGGGACAGCAAAACAGGCTTAGCTCATGAGCAACATTTCCACTGTGATAAAATGACAGAAAGAGTCGATGACAGAAACATGCAGGTACAGAGTTGTGGAGAAGAAAAAGGCACCAACACCACCAGAAAGTGGAGGCTGCACATTGAGTGTTCAGAGAGCTTCCAAAGTCTACAAACAAAGATGACAGAAACTCCAGATTATTAATGCACAACCTGCCACAATGTTTCCCCTCCACTGTGTCCTGGTAGCCATTACTGTTGTGGGGCTCATTAACGTCAGTGTAGTACGAACACAGCCAGGGCCAGGCCACACCAGGCCAGATGTAGCGGGTTACAGTCTTTTCTAGGGGGGGGGGGGGGGCACAGCTGGCTGCAACACAAGTCTGGTTCCCCTTTTCCCCGGCAGCATCCAATTCCACATCAAAACCGCATCAGACTTCAGAGGAATCGCAGGAGTACTGCTTCCCATTTAGTATCCAGGTTTCACAGATAGTCACAGATTCAGTGAGGCTCTTCTAATGAAGTCGGATGTTGCTGAGGAGAAGTCAGTGAATTCTCAGAGGGGACACTCGGCAGTTACTGGGCCACACTTCGCCGCCCTGCTTTTCTGATCATTCTGCTCCAGTATCAGGTTTTTTAAAAGTGCCCTCATGCAAGAGGGTTAAAGAAACAGAAAGCAATAGTGCCTCTCAAGTGTTGAGAACAGATTCCTCTAACTAGTTAAATCTGCAGACGCTGACTTCTCAATGGGGTTTTACAGTCCTTCTTTCATGTGATGCTTTTGTCGTTGTAGCCCCAGATAACTAGGCCTTAAACCAAGACCTCGTTCAGTCCCAAAATAGCCTCCAACACCGCCATTCTTCCTCTGCAAAAACCCTCCGCTGCACCACCTCCTGAGTTCACTACCACAGTGGCCACAGACCCACAGGACTCCCTGCCAAAGTTGGGTAGCACCTATAAAACATGGCCCCATCTAGTTCTGGTACGGCCCCTATTATTTAGGTCCATCATGGAAAGAGTCTAATCTGCTCGAGCCAGTGGTGGGCTAAACGCACTGCCACAAAAAAAAACCTCCGTTTGAAGTTGCATGTCGCAAAAAAATGGAAAGCTTTAAAGTTTTTTTGGCCGCAAGCTGCTCTCTGGTCGTAAATCTAAGTGTTACGTCTCGAAGGATTTAGAAAAATCAATCAGCAAATATGCAGAAGCAGATAAGACATCCACCTTTGTAGGATTTCCCGTAGTGGCCGGGATCTCTGACAGAACACAGCAAGGACTGACCAAGGGTTGGCTCTGTGAGTGGACCGCGATGGAACGAGCAGGGACAATTTTGAGTTTTAGTTGGCAGACGTTCAGGGAGTGACTGATGGGCTGCAGACAATGACGTAAAGGACATTCAGGGACTTCCTGAAACCCTGGGAAGAAAAAAACCGCAGTCAGAATATGGACATCCGAGACCGGCCAGCCAACCTGACATGAGGGCGGACGAGGTGTCACGTTCAATTACCTCCCTCTGGCAACTCCTCACCATTTCCTCAAGTCATAATCCACATCTGCGAGAAGGAAAGTGGCCGTATTTCCAAACATGATCAAAAGTTCTTCACCTCTAATGCTGTCCTTTTTTTTCTTTCCTGTAGTTTCGAACACACCAACACATCCACGCGATCACACGCCTCGCCAGACGATAAGACAGGGCTTACAGGGTTAAACAAACCAATTCTGACACCAGAGTAAACAAGACTTTCGCAGCCAGGTGAAAGCAGGAACTATATAGAAGAAGAGAAGCACGGGCTGAGGGTGTTCGGTTCAGAGCTTTTAAAAAGGTGAACAATTAGTGTGTCTGCGATCGATCCATCCTAAATTAAACCAAACTGCAAATTAGAGCATTAAGACTGGAGGCAGCAGAGGTGGCCGGGGAAGCAGAATTAAGCAGAAAAGAAAGAAGAGAGAAACACAGAGTGAGTCAGGGTGGGACAAAGACCGTTTTTATTATTTTTTTTACGATCCCACAGATTGTTAAACCAGGCTCTAATTTTCTCGCTCTTGTTCGTAGCGCCAGCGAAGTGAACACTGTTTTGTTACTTTTCAAATTTCCCCATGTTATAGACGAGGCACACAAAGACCAACGCTTGTAAAATGAACAGCAAACACAGAGTTAGCGTCTCCAACACCAGTGGTCCGTCCGAGCATGAAGGTACAAATCTCATCGCAGAGGAGCTCTGCGGCACAGCTGTGTGCTGGGGCCTTTCAGAGGCGACCAAACAACCGACGCAGGGCTTAAGGGAGCGGGAACGTCTTCTGTGGAGAAAATAACACAACCCCATGTGGGTTCCACATCGCATGCAGCCTTTGATAACCTGAGGATCTACGGCTTGTGATACAAGTCATGACGGCTCACTGTTGCTAATGGCCGTGCGCTCCTTTGCATGAGGGTGTTATGGTAAAATGGTAAAATGATCTCTCAGTCAACTTGCACTGTCAGATGCCCCGATAAACACATGCAGTGACAAAACATGAGTTAATCTGCACTCCTACCCGCATCATTCCAGCTCCCCCCCAGATGCACTTACAGTGAGAATGAAAGGGAGCAATTTTCATCAGTGGAGCAGCCGCAGTATTTTAAGATGGGTGCGATGTGGAGGGAAAGGAGGACACCCACATAAACATGCACAC
Source organism: Lycodopsis pacificus (assembly GCA_028022725.1). NCBI lineage: Eukaryota > Metazoa > Chordata > Actinopteri > Perciformes > Zoarcidae > Lycodopsis > Lycodopsis pacificus. The sequence continues at coordinate 13,873,534 of CM051692.1, read as the reverse complement.
AGGCCCCTTTGTTCCCTCAGTGGTAGGGCCAGTGGCATTGTGGCGATGCCATTCTCACCCCCCTCACTGTAGAAATTGCCCACTGAGTGCATGTGTGTGTGTTTGAATGCACATGTCTGTCAATTCCCTAATTCCTCTCCTTACAATGGGCCAGCCTCTTAAAGGCAGTACTCAACATTGTGTAATCCGTGCGGCGAGTACGGCTTCGGCCGCTCTCTCGTAGGATGCTTTTCACGTTTCTCTGACGATAGCCTTTTTGATTCGTGCACAATGATGGACCTCTGATCCATAAGTGGGCCCTTTGCCCCGCATGTTAAGCCCCTTTCAGCTCCAACATACCAGCCAGATAGCAACTCAAAGAACGCCGAACCATGAAAGAAAAGGTTGGCGCTCAAACACACCTGCTTTCGATCGTCCTGTTTGTGCTCAGGTTAGCTGCTATCTGAGGAATGTAAATTATATGTGGTTTGGGCTGAAGCTCTGTCAGTGCTGTTGCAAGGGGATTGAGTGCAACCATTACAGCGCACACACACACACACACACCACCTCCATCTCTTGGCAGCGGTGGAAGATGAGGTCTGACTTGGATAAATAAAGGCCTCGGGTGGAGGGGGGAGGGAGCAATGCGACCTGCCCTGCTAATGCAAACAACAACAAAAAGCACACTGCTGCACCAGATCAAAAGTTCAGCTTATTTTCTTGTTTATTCTTAACAGATATCATTATTAAAACAAGACATGACTCGAGTCAAGAGAAGATGAGGCCATTGTGTAAAGCAGCAGGAGAGATTTAACGGATCTGATATTGTAAGTGCTTTTGCAGATGGTAGTTTGTCGTTTAGTTTTGAGGATATAAACATTCAGTAAACCTCCCACTACACCATGTTCATGGTGCTGCAGGTAAATCCTTTTAGAGGAACTTTCAAACACTTCCTTGTTTCACATTTGCTGCTGTTTGGAAGAGTTTTTTCAGATTTTGCTCTCCAGTTTTGATTAGTTATTTCCTGTTGTGCAGATTTCCTGACAGCTGTCATACGTGACACCATAATAGTATAATTTGGGGAATGAGAACATGTGTGGCATGTGGGAGTGAGGCTCAGAGCCATGTGTTGTGATGGAATGTAACTAAAGCAGACCAATGGTAAGAACAGTTAACGGATGAATATTGAATGCTGCGGTTAACTTAACTTTTTTATTTTGCAGTGGTGGAGGAACAGGCCCAGTGTGTGGAGCGCAAACATGCTCCAATCTGCATCTGATGAATCTCCAGCGTGCTCGCTTGGAGAGCGTGGCAAACCAATCAAAATAAAGAAAAAGGCACCAGCGTGTTTGTTTTGTCTAACTTTGTAAATTATGGATGGAGACATTGGTCTGTTCCCTCAGCATTCCTTGGCTTGTTTGGAGTTTTTTAGATTTTTAAATTATTGTACGCTGTGGAAAAAATCTCCTCTGCATTTAGACATTTTGCCTCAATCTCTGGCTACGCCGAAACGCCTTGTGACTGTTGTCGGCTTTATAACAATCAGCAATCACTATCACCAAATGCACATCTCATGTTCAAATCTTTACTTTTAAATTATCTTGTGTGACTGACCTGGTCAGAGCATGAACAGAGCATGCATTTCCACTGTATCAAATCACAAAAGGTTGTCAGACAAACCGCAACAGAGTGCACCTCAAAGGACACAATAACAACGGCACAATAGGCCGCCGCGGAGGGGACCAACATTCAGACCCTTTTAAACCAGCCACGTCTCCAGTTCCTGATCTTGATTGTGAAAGCGATCCTTTTTCACTGTGGCTTGTGAGGGCTGTGGGAAGAGCAGGAGTACTGGGAACCAGATGGCTCTGGTAAAAGACAGGGGGGCATCCCACCGGCCTCCCTGAGAAGGGGATCCATTACGGAGGATCCATTGAGGGCCGGCAGATTCTGTTTCACGGCATCGGCCGAGTGTGACCACCCCTCGGTTGGCGTTGGTCGTGGGCTGGTGCCACGTAGGCTGCCGCAGACCCAGCCCTTTTTGTGTTCACCTTGGGGAGCTGTATTCACCTTCGACGCAGGACAGACAACTAAATCAGGGCCTCTTGGCAACTCGGGTTTCCCCCCTTTTGAGTTCAAGCCTCTTTCAAAGGGCCTCGCATTGCAAGGGGATATCACTGGCTCCGTAGCTTGAGGGACAATGACTGTTTGTGAAAAGCGGTTGACTGAGATGTTGGTGTCTGTAAAGTAGGGTCCGAGAACCATTTAAGCCCAGTTACCTGTCGACGGGTTATCTCAATTTAATGGATGTTTATTTCCATATTCTTTCAAAAACGACCACACTGAAACATGCGCTCTGATCCACTGCACATTTCCCTGTCATGGCTTCTTAGCTCTGCCCGCTACTGGCTTTGTTCCGTTGTTTGCTGTCCACTTAGCTACGTCGGCACCCTTCACTTGTCCAAATGTTTGCTCCGTCCACTTAGCAGTGTCCACTTGCTCGGCCATGTCAAATCAGTGCCGTCTGTGGGCGTTTCCTGCAAGGAGGAAAGGCGACAATTTGCCTCTTCGGCCACAAACTGCTGCAGCTGGACACAAACCAGACCCCGGGGCTCAGCAGCAAAATGACTCTCCATTTATTTAAAGTGGTTGCCATTACTCTACCGCAGTAGAGCGCAGACCTAAGTGGCCCCGGCCCAAGCACAACTGCAGTATAAAAAGAACTTTAGGTTCGCCGGACAGGTCATGTCTCACACAGTAGCAATTCAATATCCTCCCGTTATGTTCTTGGTTACGCTTCTCAAAACTCAGAATTGAATGTGACACCACAAAAATACATGGTTGCTTTGAAGCTCAGTCTGTGGAGATTCTTGCAAAAACACCCAACCAATCACTGGCGAGATGTTTGGAACATGTTACACGTTTGAATCAAAGGAAGAATAACAGCTAATTTGCCTTGATCATACTATGTCTAAAGCGTTATTCATAGCATGTTCAAAAAGAGAAATACAGAGACAGGAAGGAAGAAAGGGTTTGAGCTTGTACCAAAACAAATCAAACCAAAGTCGAATCGTTTTTTCCAGTCTCCTTCAAATGCAGAAACCTATTAGCGGTGTTAGGAAATAGCAAAGTTGCGCTTCCTTTTATCAACACGCCCAGAGCTGATAACGCTCTATTTGGATTTCACGTTAGCATACAACTCCAGCGTTGAGGAAGTTATAATTCATGTAATGTTTTCATGCATCAGCCACTTCCTGCCCGAGGCCTTAAAACCTTTAAAATTCCATTCTCCGTGAATTAAATTCAGTTTTCATAATGACAACCATTGTTTGTCTGAGAGTTAATAGAATTCATAGAAGAACATGAGGCTCTGTGGTATTTCATTACTGTTCTCTCACTATTTGATTTAGCCCTCGCCCTGGAGAGTGTGTTCCAGTTGATGGGCTGAGACTGCTGCAGAGAGCACCAGCAAAGCTGAGAGAGAATGTCATCTGGCATTGAGCGGAGTGGGTCTCCTCATGCATACGCAAATGCCAAGGTACACGGAGAGGCCAGGGAACACAGCTCATACATAATGGTATTAAAATGTGCAAACGAGGGAAAGGGAAGAGAGAGGTGACTCGGTTGCAAAACAGAGGGAGGGAGAAAACTTGAGATGAAAGGAGTCGTGGAAGAATAGGAGAAGAGGTTACATTGCTTCATCCAAAACCAACAAGTCACAGCTCATTCACAAAAAATACTGTGACTGGTCTTGACTGACCTTTGAGCAGCAAAACCTCACAAACCACCATTCTGGCCACATGAGCGCACTCTCTCACCTCAACATTGTTTATCTCTTTCGAGCCTGACAGTTGTGTACAGCCAGCAGCGGCTTTGACAGCATAATTCCATGTTGTCACACGGAACCGCCTCCGTGGATCAGGGACCGGAGTGACACGCTCAACCTCGCAACACTTCGTTTGGGGGTTCCTGTTTCTCTCGCCGCACTGCAGCTTTCGCCTCCGTCACGCCTCGTCACCTCTGAGGGGTGCAACCCATTCCGCCACCATAGATCCTGAAGCTGCAACTGGCGACGCCCGATACAACAGCCTGAGCAGGTGTCGATTTGCACAAGGTGAGAGAAAGAAAAAATGACAGAGTTGCACTCAGCGGAAGTTCAAACGGAGACACGGAGAGAGCCGGGCAGGACAGAGAGAGAGAGGCACTTTGATAAAACGAATGTAAGCCTTTGAACACAACAGGACGTGAATCCCAGTGGCACGATAATAAGCACGATTGTGTTTATAATAACTGGGTCTGTTTCTCCGTCTTAGTGGTTGGTGGTTTTGTGGGCGGTCCGATCCCTTGGCATGGAAGAACAAGGGCGTTGCCCGCAACTTGACCCTCGCAGGGCACCACCCTGAGGTCATCAGGAAGTAAATGGGCACCAGCTTGACACAGAAGCACACATTTCTGACCTGGAGCTTTTTTTTCCTTCTCTTCTTCTGCGGCCAACTGTGAGCCAGATGCAACTTTACTTTCGGCCAAGTAAATGAGGGAATTCTTCAAAAACTTTGGCCTGTCCTCACAAGTCAAAACATGTGGAGTACCATGAGTGTTGGGATGCAAAAAAAAAGGGAAATGCTCTGCTCTATTTTCTCTCATTTCAGACTTTCTACACTCTATGTCTGGTTTCTCAGTGGAACTCTCTCTGTCTCCGCATCCATCACTAGCTACTGTGAGCTGGTGTTACTGCCACTGGAGCGCTAGACCTGGAGGTTTGTATAATCAGCTATGGCTTAGTTTATAATCTACCTTCTTGTCAATGAAGTACCATACACATGTACAACACTATTGGGTGATGCTCAGACGAAGAGCTTCTTGCTGGCCTGTTATTCCTGAAAAGTAGTCACCTCCATTTGCTTGTTTTGTCCAACCAACAATCCTAAAGATATTTAATTTATAACTATATAAACAAGCACAGAGGCTGGAACTCCCATTTTTGCTTGATAGAAGAATGACTCAATTGTCGAAATAACTGCAATACATTCTCTGTCTCAGCAGCAGTGTTGGGTAACATCACTTTTTAAAGTAACTTGTTACTTTGCAGCGTTACCTACTGAGAAATGTAGTTCGTTAAGAGTACTTCTTACCAAAAATGAAAACTGTTGTCGACTGTTGTCAACCTTCTCATGATTACAATGAGCGATGAGACAATAGGCAGTAAAAGCAACCACGTGTCCCCGGTAGATTGTTCTGTGCTCCTGTGATTGATGCAGACACTTTGCGTGGCCTTGAATGAAAGGCAAGGGACTTTCATCTCAAAAGTCAGAAGAAGAGAACAGCTACTTACTCTTTAAAAAAAAAAATGTATCCCTCTGCAAGCCAACTGAAAAACACTATCATGTGTTTAACTGTCCAACGCTAGGATATTGCTAAAATGTCAGCCTTTCTAATACAATAGTTACTCACAGTGTACAGAAGTGCAGGCAAATCAATATTTTTTATCATAAGCAGATTAACCTTTATGCTTATTGTGTGAATGTTTATTTATTTAATTTAATTGTTATTTATTTACCAGGGACAGTGCACGTTAATGGAGTTAGTTAGAGTGCTAAAAAGAGAGTTCTAAAATAAGGTTGATTGTAGTTTACAAACGCTTTCCCCGTGCTGCCTCTTGAACTACTGTGAACATTGAATCCTAAATTAAAACCTAACTCTACAGACCTGAGTCTGAATTCAACATAAACCTAAACCCAGGAAGAAGTCAGGACCAAAGTTAACCTACTTACCTAAAATGTCCTCGACACAAAGTCACATCCTGACTCAAGGGATGTCACAATACCAGAAATTTACTCTATACACCAGTGAAATTCCACAATTCTCGATACCCAATTCGATACCACGGAAGAAAATAAAAACAAAACAATAAATCCGATGTACGTCAACACATACTCATTTATTACCTTTTTGTATTTTTGATCCCCGATAATCTGCCTCAGGTTTCTCGCCAAAAACGAAATGTTACAATTATATGATAATGTTATTTAACTTCTTCCAATACTCATTTTTACCGAATAGTGCTTGAACGCACCATAATGTAACTCAATGTGACCTCCGTACATTAGCAGTTAGCTCCATGATTTAGCCAAGCAGGACTGTGCTGCCCACAGGTAGCGTTAAGTAGCTCTCCCCCTGCCAATTTCAACACAGATTTGTTGTTTACAATGTAGCATTATCCTTGAAATGTTTATTGTCCCCAGGACGAGGTGACGCCCTGATCCCGAGTACCTGCAGTACTGTAGAAAAACAAGTATCATCACGTTTTCTGAATTTTGGCTTTCACTTCGTAGCAAAGTATCGGTTCTCTTGGCATCTGACTTATTATCATAGTTACTTGGTTAGCGCAGCACACCCACACACACACACACACACACACACACACCAATATACCTCCAGCGGTTTGACTGAACTTGTGTCTGCAGCACAGAAGCTCACCAGGAGGAGGCGAGAGGTTTCCATCTCCATCGCTGAACCGGAAAAGCTGAAGGGACCGCACGGCCCACATCTGAGACCCGGACCCCATGCGCCTTCCTCCCACAATGCCCTCTGAAATTCCCCACGCTGAGCAAAGAGGGTTCACTCGCACACCGAAAGCCCTTATGTTAAACCATTTAAGAACCCGCTGTCTCCCCTCAAACCAACGCTCCTGATCACCTCTGCCAACACAAGCTCGTGTTTCCTCAGATCGCGGCTGAAGATGGTCTGTTATTATCTTCCGAGACAGACGATTCGCAGCACCTCTCTCACACACACACACTCACAAAGATCCCTCTGTCTCAGGGGTTGATGGCGGCCAGTAATAAACTGCACTGTATGGACTACTTTTACAAGTTGAGAGATGATTAAGTCGAGACACATATGGTGATTGGCTGTGTGAGGGAGAGTAGTGTGTTGGGCAAAGACAGACAGTTGTTTGTGTGTCTGTGTGTTTGTATGTGGGATGAGGGACATCAGATAGAGGATGTGAGACCTCTAAGCTTGGCACTTGATGAGGCCCCTTAAAAAACAAAAGCAGGAATGTTTATTGACGCTCCAGATGGCAACAGCTGCCTCACACTTGAACCTTCACTGAAAAACTTATTAGCAGATTAATTGATTACTCATGTGTCATAAAGTAAATCAGCAACTTTTAAAAGGCAAAATGTCAAACGTTTGTTGTTTTGAGCAGTAAAGGTACAGAAGCAGAAATACACACACCAAAATAATCCCTACATGGGAATGCTGAAAAGCTTCTGGCATCCTTTTCCCAGACAGGTAAGCACACACACACACACACCGCACTCTGACTTGACGTTAAGGCCAACATCTGAAAATAAGAACTCATGTACTGTAGACTCCTATCAATCACACGTCAACTAGTGAACACAGAAGCCGCACGACTGTTGCCAGCATCAAAAACTACAATCCAAACCTCTGCGTGAGCTGTTCAGGAGGTCGTGCAGCGCTTTAAACCTACTGCACAGCACACAGCGACTCCCGGTACCGTCTGCGGCCGAGTGCGCTGATTCTCACAGAGTCCAGGCCAACATCAAGCCCTGCTGGACAGCGATCAGACAGGGAGCAGGAAAGAGAGTGGGGTTGCCAGATAAAACAGAGGATTGCCAGTTTGTGCAGCAGCTTATATGCATGTCAAGCTTCAAAGAAGAAATCATAACACGCGCTCTCATTCAACCCCCCCATCACTCTATTTGGTGGCTGCAGTGGTTCAAGCAACAAACAAGAGTTACCGGTGTTGAATGAGAGTAAAAAGCTTAGAAATCTGGTCTGGAATTAATCGAGCTGATTTACCTGTGGAAAGTTGGTTTTGATAAGATGCCTCACTGCAGAGTGCAGCCTTTGCACATCCTCCCACTGTGGCCTTACAAGTTATTTCATGCATGTCTACTTAAGTAGAGAGAGACTTGGCAAACAGCAGATGAAAAGAAAGCCCATAAGGCACGTCTTGCCTCTTCCGATCAGTGCAAGATGCAGTCGGTCGAGCGCAGCCTGATGTTCACCTGATGTTTTTCTTCATCTGGACTTATTTCTGACAGCTCTGTCTTCTGTGATCACATAATGAGAGTGCATTCCACGTTGCCGAAATGTCACAGCGTGCACTTTTCAAGCCTCAGCTCGACACAACCAAAGCTAACAGTTGTCCTTTAAAAGGTAATGGAAAGAAAGTCTGGTGCTCCACCGGATTCATGTTGCTATTATTCACGACCGCAAAACGTGGGATCAGACTGATCAATGGTTGCTGACCTTACAGCAACACTTCACAGCTTCCAGAAAAAGGCTGCCTCAACCTGAATAAGACGATGCATCGTTAACATGAAGTAAAGACATACTGTACGTGTAGGTGCACTGTGGGACTCTCACCACCGGCCCCGATTGTCAACCTGCCAGTGAGGCCGGTCTCGGACACCATGGAACATCAAGCACAAAACAACTCCCCCGCTGATTAACCAGCTCGAGCTTCTTCACGACAACAACACCGTCAGCTACATCATTACTGGCTTACAAAGCCTCATCTTGACAGCTCTGACAGGATTCGGCTTCCACTTGTGTGTACGTCAGTGTGAAGGGTCTAAGCAGCTGCCGAAGTGAGCAACGGTGGGCCGCAGTCAGACAAAGTGAGCGTGCGGGAGTCTGGATGGGTTTCTTTATAAAGCCTCCGAGTTCAGGCGAAGGGGAAACCGCACACATTAAAGACAAGAGTCTGTGTTAGCCAACGCTCTATACTGGGAGCGTGAAGTGTGCTGTGTGGAAGAAGAGCCCATTAAGGCACTTAGCTGCTCCAGCTACAACCAACACATCTCTAACCCACTACATTTTCACTCTTTTCTTCTTTGTGTGTGTGTGTGTGTGCGTGTGTGTGTGCACACCGGTATCACTCAGCGCGGTATCTCTCAACGCAAGATGAAAAACACCTTTGCTGTTAATACACTCCGGCTTGATGCGCTGCTACAATTCCACCAGGACAGCGAAAGCACTCCAGTGTAATGATTTTAGACACAAGTCACAGAAGCAACAGCGGCTGGCTTTTCTGCCGAGCAGTAACTAAGCTGTCGAAGGCAAATGTTTAAGAATTCATATTTTTCACATGCCCGGGATTCTTCACATGCCCGGGATTCTTCACAGTCATAAAATGTATCTGGACGATGCTAAACCACAAGAATGACACGGTGCATAATTCAAGTTATTCTGCAGTGCAGTGTGTTTCAGTGCGTCCACGTTCCCTCCACCTGCATCATCTATTTCCCCTCTCACCAATCAACCATGAACTTTAATCTCCTCTGATTGGGTCCCTCCTGTTGAACATGAGCACAGAACTACACGTCTGGCAAGAAGCCCCGACTCTTTGATTCTGAGACTAAATGTTTTCTGCTTTTGAACTCCATCGTAGCTCCAGACATTTAGAAAATAAATCGGTGATTATAAGAAACAATAGCTGAACTAGCAACGTCTACTAGAAGGGTTTAAGGATGTGTCCTTTAGGTGTTGTTGGGTGAGGGGCAACCGGCACTAGAGGAGTGCCAGAAAATGCACTGGCAGCAATATCTCGTGGAACTGAGTTATGGCTTAAGAATCGTAAACTTGTGTCATGAAATCATAAAGTAAAAATATTATAAAAGTGGGGAGCGGGCTTGAGGTGTTAGGTTTCATATTCAGTTTGACCCGCACAGTGCAAACATATGAGGGGAAAACAGAGCAAGGAGAGCATCAAACAGTCTTTGCATTTACAAGAGACTGACTTTTTTTAGAAGCATGAAATTATTGTTTTACTGTACAGTAAATATGGCACAGCTGTTAAACTAAAACATAAGTTGGGCCTCTTTTTTTTTCTCCCCAGTGTTATGCGGGGGAACACCATTGCTTTAAATACTTTGTTAATACATAGGTACACATGGGAGTACTTACGCACTAGCCCAGATGGTGGACCCTCTAATTTGAAAACCAAGGGTATAATTGAGAGACAAAAAAATTAAAAAGGAAAGCATGAGGATTTGCTGCTTCGACATGAAAAGCGGCACAAATTACAGCAAGCAGAAGCTCGGTTTGTGTGGTCACCGTTATTAGATCTGCACATTCAAACTAAATATTTAAGAATGGGGATCCGGCTGTGACTTTGAAGTTCTGCAGATATAGACGCACACATATCCCTGCGTATTACTCTGAATTTGACAGTAAATTAAAGGGATGGTATCAGATGACTGAGCTGAGGGTGCGGAGTTCATTATTTCTGGGAGAGAGGGGGGGTCTGTATTTCCATTAAAAGACACAATAGCCAGTAATGCAGTGCAGTCCACAGTGATAGGCAAAAACATCGTAAAGATGTTCTGCCATGGCTGTTGAAAATGGGACCAATCAAAAGGACTGCTGTGTAAACGATCGGCAGCTGATGCAGAACAGGTAAACACACCGGGAAGAGGAGCGCGGAGCGTGCTGGAGAGTCCGGTGCGTAAAAGCTGCCGGTTTGGGTCACACTGCTGTCGCATATCTGATTATACCAAAAACGCAGCCTTCAGAACAACACTACATCGGTTCCAGATGTTTTTGGAGCTCTTTCCAGATTTACTTGGAGCCCTGTTTGGTCTATTTTTTTGTCACGGGGACTCTACAGGTCTGAGGACACCTTTGGATGCAGTTTGGAACACAAGTGTTTACACCATGTAGGTGTGGAGGTAACACTGGAACTGTAGTATTATCGGAACAGTCACTCCGCTCACATTACCTCACTTACATAACAGCCAAACAATTTCTCCCCCCATTTTTTTTGGCCGCCCTCTGTAAACACCACCAAGTAAAGACATCGTGTAGTTTGGGAAATAGTGTCGTGGTGGGATTTGGACCAAGACGATGAACTGTAAATGAAGTTATGTGACTGAAACATGCTTAATTTACATAACTTTAACATTAAAATCAACGAACTCTCACGTGTGTGTTGCACAATTTCTGACAGGATAACAGCCTGTCTGTCCGGTGCGCAAAAGAGCAACTTTGGAGACGCTTTCGACCACGCAGATATTCGTCGGAATGCATCCACAGAAAAGGCGAGCGGAAAAGTTTTTACTTACCGGTGTCGAAAACACTAAAAGCCGCAGAAGAAATAGCCCCAGCGAGGAGAAGAGCAGATGTGACTGTCCAGGAATCCATCGTGTGATTAAAGAGTCTGAGCTGGCGCTCAGGTGAAGTGCAGCCAGGCGGACGGATGCGCAGACCGGCGAGCTGGTGGACTGACTGACTGACTGACTGACGGACTGACTGACTGACTGACTGACTGTCCGGGTCTGTGCAGGAGTCGCTCTTCAGTCGGTGTTAAAAGTCCCTGAACTTCAAGGCAGGTCCTACAGCCACTACTACACTGACACCACAAAGACGGGAACAGATAGTAGAAAGCAGGGATCCTATTTCCAACCCATGTGACAGGAAATAGGGGCAATAGATTCAACCTGCAGCGCTGGGGAAGCAGCGGAAAGAACGGAGGAGGAGGGAGGGAGGGAGGGAGGGAGGGAGAGAGGGTGGCGCTGCTGGGGTTGGAGGCTGGACTCAGCGGTGCGATGAACAGCAGGTTAATAAAGTATAAACTGATTTTGGAATATCATTCCAAACCTATTCCACTGTTAATAACTAACTTTAAGCACCACACAGCCATCGTGCATTTCATATTAGGTCTCTACATTAAAGGTATAGAAGTGATGCTGCAGGAGATCAGATCAGAACAGTCCACTGACAGGGGGGGTGGTAGTTGGTAGAAAATCTATAACATATGCTTATATCTAAATATTTTTTGGTATGCAATTATGATTTCTGGGTAATACGTATGTTGATGTCCAAATGTTTAGTTTAGGCACAACATCTGTCAAGACTGACAAGCTGAGCACATCTGCAGGCCGAGTCCGCAGTCATGCCGCACAAACATAAAAGAGGCATGTAAGGGAAGCTCCGTAAATTACATTCTTTGAGCTTTTTTTTATAAACAGTTGCCAGCCCACGCTGTGTGTGTGCGCTTCACAACTATCTAGCGTGCAGTAGGGCCCGTCGTAAACAGCCTTACGCCACTCGGCTGTATGTGGGAGTATTGTCTTGGTTTTTATGATGTTGGGGTCTAAATCTAATTGGGGGTCCATTACATTTGGAGACCCCTGGGCTACGACAGAACTCAATTCTAAAATGCACACAAAGGCAGTACGTCATTTTAATAGCTATATTATGGAACAGTGGTGAGGATTTGCACATGATCTGGTAGAGAGGACAGTAGGTAGCCCTGTGGCTTAATAAAGAAAATATGAATTAAGACGTGGATGAGGTTGGGGAAATTACTTTTTTATGTATTTTATGTAAGACCAAATTATTATAATTTTTTTTTTTATTCCTGCGGCTGGAGTTGTGATCAAGGAAACTTGTGATCACAAAACATTTAAGTGTTTTTTATTTTTATTTGTCTGCCTAACATTTAATCAATAGAAGCGAGTCCCTGGGCACAATTTGGGGGAATCACAAGACTTTTTTCTGGTGAGATTTTTTGTTGTTGCTGTCCACAGTTAGTTATTAGATCATTCTAATCCACAGTAATGGGTGAGGTGTTATATTTTAAACTAAAACAAACAAGCAGATTATGTTAACATGTCTGGTATATAATGAATGTAATGTTCTTTCGTAAGGAAACTCAATACATTTTTAAATAAAACCAGAATGGGGAAAAAAATACTAATTGTACTCCTTGGATGATTTGTTTCCCTTCAGATGTGTCCATTCAAGCTTTTCTAATCGTATCACTGGCTAGAAACAGGAGCACCGTGTGTGTGTGTGTGTGTGTGTGTGTGTGTGTGTGTGTGTGTGTGTGTGTGTGTGTGTGTGTGTTAAACCCACTGATGGTGCTTCTCACCTCTTTGCCATTTCACACTGGCAGTCTCATCTTCAGTGTGAAACAGCACCCTCGTGTGTTTTTCCCTGCGAGCATCATGCAGCACCATTGAGAAGAGTCCACGGCATCAAACGCAGCCAGTTGGCCTAAAAATAGACGATCCAGTATGAGCTCACCACTCTTGAGGAAAAGGAGGCCCAACATGTATTTTGCCAAAACCGACGGGGTTGAGATGAGGAGCACTGGGAAAGTAATCTAGCATGACGTGTACCCTTTACAGAGACGTAACTGTGTGGCTAGAGATGCTGGATGATAAAAAAAACTGCACTTACATTACAGCGAAAGATGGTTTGGGAGAAAAAGATTGATTACAATTGAACCATACTGACAGTTTACTCAGATGTGAAACTAGCTGTCAGTCTAAAGTGACTCTGATATTATATGTATTACATCCCATTACATTTCCCATCCATAACTAAGTATACTTACTCAATTACTGTACTTAAGTATCATTTTGAGGTAGTTTCTTATTCTGTACTTTATATTTCTTCGTCACTACGTTTGAGAGGGGATATTTTGTAGCTATAGTACTTTTGATTTCACAAAACATAATACCTTTAGAAAATATGATGCATTTGTAAATATTAAACTACGTCTCAGTAGAAGTAGTTTAAATTAATGTGGATAAGCTACGACAATAATATGTTTTTGACACATTTGTGCATCAGTATACTGTGGTACTATTAATGATCTAATATATAACATTTGCTGATCAATCTTTCTATCCGTCTGTGAAGGGCTGCAACTAACACTTGTTTTTATTATCGATGAATTATTTTAACAACTGTTCTTGATAAAGTTCCCAGAGCTGATAGTGATGTTTTCATTTGTTTTGTTTAAACAGTGCAAAACTAAAACACATTCAGTTCACTATCATAGAAAACACGAATATTAACACATTGTTGAGAAGCTGGAACCAGCGATTAAGGGGAGACACAACAGGTGAATATACTGTCTGCTTTCCATACATTATTTGAACATTGGATGAGGCTATGTTCAAAATGATTGTTTCATTGTGTTGACAGATTAGAGTCAAAGGTTTTTTTTACAGAGAGAATCTCTTTATTTTAGAAAATACTTTCAACAGCCATCGAGCCATTTGAGGCAATACTTTCAACTGAACTAAGGACCTGAATACTTCATCCACCGCAGTAGCCCATGCATTGCCATCATTATTTAACATGTGACATGTTATGAGTGGGTGCTCGCACAAAGCAGTCTCAGTGCCCTCAGACTATTAACTACATGATCATTAACCTGAATCGGAGTCCTGTCATTACCTCCCATCTTCCCGGAATGCTATCAGTCTGTGATGCTGTGCAGTTGTGGTAGCAAGGCCTCCTTTGTCTTCTTTGTCTGTGTGTGTGTGTGTGTGTGTGTGTGTGTGTGTGTGTGTGTGTGTGTGTGTGTGTGTGTGTGTGTGTGTGTGTGTGTGTGTGTGTGTGTGTGTGTGAGATCACATGTTGGACATGTCTACACACGCTCCCTGGCCACATTCCTTGTGGTCTGCTGGAGTTACTGTAATTCTGCTCTGTCTTTTTTTGCCCTCTCCAGATAAAACTCACCACTTCCACACATGACATTCACACTTAATTATTTTCGGGCACTTCGCCTTTTAGACTGCTCGGCTGTTTTTCATTGGGTTGAGAAGGTCGGATAACGAGTATCCAGAGTTCCTCCTCCCGGCAGCGAGAGCCGGTGTGTCCTCCCTGCTTTGTTATGCAAGACGGCGGATGGAGGTCACAGCAAGAATAATCCACCGAGATGTATTGGAAAGTAGTCTGGCATCCCTGACCTGCCTGCCAATGGGATGTTATGCGTAGCTGAATTAGAAGTTGGCCCAGATGCTTTGAATTCACAAATTTAGGAGCCAAGACTATGTCATGTCCTTGTATTCTCTTGGGTAAACATGAGCGCCTGGCCCTGAATTTTAATGCCACCTTTTTCTACTTCCCCGGACAAAACAACATCTCCCTCTGCGCTTTGCTTTCTCTCCTTCTTGGCATCCGATAGAATCTTTGGTTGCATTGAACCTGAAGCTGTCAAATCTTTTGACACGCCATTTCATTTCGATCTCATCTGAGAGAGAGGTACAAAATTCTATTCACTCGGATTACAAAAAAAAAAAAAACACTTTCCTGGAGTGGAATCAAACCATGCAGATCGTTTTTGTGTTTCTTATTCCAGGATGGGAGTCTTTGACATTTCTGCCAGCACTTCAATACAATAAAAGGTGAACGGGAATTCATTTGTGGTGCTCACAGCATTAAAAGTGACATTTAAAAGCTCAACAGCAGCGTTCCTTTTCAGAGGCAGTTTCCTGATTATTCAGGATAACTCACTGACTTGACTTTGAGCAGTGTATGCAACTGCTTTCAATTTGATTAAGTTACACACTTGAGTACTCAAATGTGAATAATTGATGCTTTTCTTTCTTAGATTATAACAATTTCGTTGGGTTGGGGACGTGTGCACCCTGAAGAACCTGACAAGAAGAAGGAGGCAGATTTTTTTTCTCCGTCTATGACATCACCACGGTGTCCGGATCATTCTCCCCAGTGCCGAAACAATCTCTGCGGTCGCTTGGCTCATTGCATTAATTAAAAACAAAACACGCCGGCACACACATGGACGCACAACTTCTCGCGTCTACTACACAGTGAGTCAACGCGATTACTCAACCAAAGCATCTGGTTGTTGTCTGAAGTCTGTTCGACCCGGCCAACAAACCCCGACGCGGCCACATCAGTGTCCATATGATCCACATCATTAGTGGTTGCACACCCAACGCACATTATGGTGTCACTCTCTGACCCCGGCAAAGCTTTGTTGAGGCGGGCTCCCCTTGACAAATGACTGCCTCTGGCCCTATCTGCAGCAGTAACAACCCCCCAACCACCATCTTCTCTTAACTCCTATCCCCTACACACACACACTCACACCTGTGCAGGCCCCTGAGCTTACCCGTGTTCAAAGCCAAGATAAAAGCTAACGTTTACATCCAGCCACCTGCACGTAACCAGCAGCCCCCAGCAGCAGCACCACAAACCCTGCTCCGCCTCTCTTCGCTGACACACACAGCAGTCATCCGTCTTGCTCGGTCTCCCGGGTCTCTAATTAGGCTCCGGGTGGGTGACACCCTCTGGAATGTTTATCGTAACATTGCTCCGCCATTATCTCCTTAAAAAAAGGACACAAGAAGAGAAGAAGAAATAATAGAAAGCAGGCAGAGACAGCATGAGAGGTGGATGGATTGTTATCAGGACTAAATTGCTGTAAATAAGTTCATTACAACTTGGGTCTCATTGTCATGTGTCATGCGTCTTTTCTATCAGTTATGGTAACATTGTACCCTCCAAAGTAATTGGAGGTTAATATGGAGGTTATCTAGTTGGTGATAAAACTAAAAATGTGTCGATTAAAAATCTCACAGTGCGCACATCTATGGGACTATAAGTACGTTCACAGGTTAAAAGTTGAACCTCAAAGCCTTGCCTGTCAACTGTGATGGATGTTTACAACCGAGAGTTTAAGTAGTAAGTTTACTGTTTGCCTGTGGTATGTCTTCCTGGCTAACCTGGGGGTTTGTTCAAAACATGTCTGACTGCCTGACTGCTTGTGTATCTTGTCCCGTCAGATTTGTATCTCAGAGGTTAACTCTGTGCGTAGAAATCATATATTGTATAAGAAATAGGTTTGTGGACTGCGGTTTTGAAGCCTTGCGTTTTGCATCTTTGGCCATTGCCATCTTGGAATTTTTGCAACCAGTCAACGGTAGTGACCATATTTGGACTGTGGACGAGTGACGCCTTGGTAGAGACGTTGTATACGGCTCTGGTTGCGAACTGTCAATCACAAGGTATCCACACCCTACAACATACTCTGCTTTATGTTCTATTTTACTCAGAATACCATAATATATTAAATTAACTTCATGCTGTATTGAAGAAGACTTGAAACTAGAGATTGAGACCATAAACACGTGTTTACAATGTTTACTAAGGGAACAAATCAAGTGAGACGTGGAGTCATTTTCTCATAAACTTCTATACAATCCGAGTTATTTTTGCAACCAGAGGAGTCGCCCCCTGCTGGCCATTATAAATAATTCAAGTTTAGGGCACTTCTGCATTGGCTTTACTGATGATGCCATGATGACGATGGCCAATAAGTCTTTAATGATTAATTCTAATGATTATAACTGTATTATCCTTTTAACATAGAAACATGTAAACTGTTATCCTTTAAGATGACAGCCTGCGTGGGTTGATGTGATTACTTTGCATCGGTTGTTTTGTTCCTCCAGTTTGAACAGAGGAGAAGAGGAGGAGGAGACTCTTGAGCACAAGATGAGAATGGCTGGTAAAGCATCAACTCAGTAGCCAGCTTTTAACGACAGTGGACGCCAGCCATTCATGTTTCTCGCACCTTGGCCACCAGCCTCAAAAGGGCAAAAATACCAAAAGACCTCAAAAGTTCCAAAACCAAACCAAAAGCATCTCGGCCCTTTTAAACCAGAGCCTGGTCCCTGCAGAAGTGATCATTCCATTTTTGGGAGATCCTATAAACGTGACTGATTTATTGGGTGATGCAGTAAAATGTATTTGAAGCAGGGTGGCAGCAATAGCAGTGGTGCTGAGAAACTGTAGAAAAACAATGGAAAGAATACACATTGGCTGTGATTTAATCAATTAGCTTAAATTTTGAATAACATATTTAAACTAAAATGGAGTATTCCACTAAGAAGCAATATCACATACGAAAACAACAACAAACGTGGCCTATCACACTGGAAAATGTAGTCTGCGGTGTTCTTACTGATCCATTCTTCACTGACTCGACGACTGTATAACTCAACTTTCCTTGAGATTATACAAAAAGAAATTGCCCTTTAATGCCAGCCATAAGGACATCATGGCTAACATTAGCACCATCAACCTTCTTCCAAGTCAAAAATATCTTCGCAGTAACTCATCACAGCTCAGGAAAAGAGCCAGAAGCCAGAGAACTGCTTCCCAGCACATCCCACCATGAAACAATGTCCCCACCCAGTGGGAATCATCCCGAGACGGATATTAGTTGTGGTGTGACAATGACAGCACATTTGACTCACACTTAAAAATGAGCCGCCAATGGCAAAGGAGCATCAGAGCCACTTCGTGTTGGAGAACGACGTGGAGCAAAAAGGTCAAATGAGAGCCTTGAAACAACAACAGGTTTTCTCTGTTGGGCTGTAATGACTCTGGAAAATTCTGGGAAACCTTGTTTTGCTGAAAGACAACAAATACAATTAGAATGTGTCCTTTACATTCGCAACTGGTGCGTTTCTTTTGAGAGTCTTCTGAGCCTCGTCTTCAAAGAGTTGAAGAAAGTGGTCACCACACTGAGTCAACTTCAATCCAAATGCTTTTTTTGTGTGCACAAACAACTCCAGGCTGTTTTAGCTTTGTGGGGGAATATTGAGGCCAGACTTGTTTTTACACCCCCCCCACCATGTCAAACTCGACAACATTGCAAACATCCTCTGATGGCCGTCTTTTTCGCAATGTGAGAACCACAGCTCACCATATGCAAAGTGTAAACTGCTGATGGGAAACACACTTGGGGATGCAAACTTTGGTATCGCTACATTGTTTACAAGAGCTGAACAAAAAGATGAAACGCGCCCTGACGTCATGTTTCATTTCAGCAGCTAAACAGTTCCACAGTGTCGCATATCGCCGGTAACTGAATCCATGAGCCCAGTTTCAGGGCACAGGATCCAGGAACAAAATGCATGTTTGCAGGTTTATGGTTTCAATCTGTGAACAAGGCGATCCCCTGCACAGTCGCTGCTAATACACCATGTTGGGCTGATGTCTGGCACGTCTCCCACTACATCTCAATCCCAATGATGACATGAAACAGGGGAAGCTGTGTCCTCCATCTTCTCAAACTCTATTCAGAAAGCTTGACAAATCCTTGGCTGCAAATCATACTGAAACTGAAGGAAAAGCAAGTTGGAAGATTTCAGTTCGCATCCAGAGGATTACCTTGCGCTGCACAGTCAGACACTACGCAGGAGTAGCAGCAAGAGATTACTGCAGACTGGAACTCAATTGCTTAAATTGGACTTTGTTACATTCGTAATCAGTGAACTTCAGAAATGTATATCGGCTTAGACAAACAAGTTGAAACTAGGTGAAACTACATTTTTTCAAAAGTAAAATGAAGTATTGTACAGTACCGTATATAAAAGTTCAAGCTATTGAATTAGAAAATATACCATACAGTTCACATGGATGCAATAAAGTACGATGAATCTTTTCTTCATTAATCGATTAATAATCTACAAAATGCCAAGGCCAAGGCGGCTTCTTTAAATTCCTTGTTCTGTCGGTCTGGCAATCCACAAGACAAAAGCATCAAATCGCCACATTTGAGAAACTGGAACCAACAAATGTTGAAATGATTGTTTAAAATATTTGCCTATTCATTTTCTGTTGATGGACTAATCAAGTAATTGTTTAAACTCTAGTAATATTGATTCAATTCTAGTAGCCTCCTTCATTCGATAGGAAGCTGTGTGCGTGTCGCTGGCTAGTTGATCTCCGCCGCACTGCACAGCTCTTACACAGCTTCCCCCGACCCTCGGTTGTGGTCAGCACTGTCACCGTTGATAGCGCTGTCCGCGCTGTTAGAACCGTTAGCTGCCAGCTCAGACATCTCCTATAGGCATCGTTTGACTGGAAAAGTTGATATACTTGGTACTGGGTTATTTCGGTCGATACCTTAAAACGTATTAGGATCAGTGAGCAAAGAAAAATGCATATTAAATAGAGAACAGTGATGTATGTATAGCATGTTGACAATTTGTAGTAATTACTGCATGAGCACTGTCGAAACCACTAACCAGTGACTGTCCAGCAGTTCAGAAGCCACTCTGGATGAGAGGACTGAAACAAAGTGAAACTCGTCTTCCCTTCCGCATGAATATCAATAACAAGAAATTAACCTGACGATGCTGTGGCTGCTGTGTCTTCTTGATTAGCGCTGAGCGGGGACGGGGATATGCATACTTATGAGATCTTCAACCTTGTGGGTTCAGACGTGCTGAGGAAGAGACAACAGATGATGAATCGCGGCATTGAGAATTCATAATAAGCCCGAGAGAGAAAAATAAAGGACCTTCAACGCTCCTGCGATATGAAACGCTCATCCAGAAGCAGGAATATGCACGGGCACACACTGAGAAGAACACACAGAGATCCTAGCAAGTGTGTCTAGACAGTAAACAATACCAAAGAATGTGGGCTAACTAGATACAAAACTGAGTGCAGAAGTCTTGAAAAGTGAGCAAATGTCTACCAATAAATAAATAGGATGTAAAAAAAGCACTGCATGTTGCAATGAATGAATATTAAGATGTTCTTCATTAAGACGCTAATGTCAGTAAAAATAACAGATGAAACGGAGGCAAGTCCGGGCTTGTATCACCTGATATGAATTCATTTGAAAAGCTGTCACTACCACTGCAGGGTCTCAGACAGTATGCACAGCCACGCACTGACAAACACAAACAGATCCACAGATGGAACTCCACGTGCACAGAGCAGAGATTTAATTAATTTTTTATCATATCTGTGCATCGGACAAGTTCCACAGTGCATGATAAGGAGAACAAGGGGGGGGGACCAAGCGTAGATGAAAATGTGCCTTTTGAAGTTGCCTCTTTCTTCTTAGAGCTGGCTTTGGCGTAACGCAGCAAGTTAAGAAGATCATCAAGCGTAATGGTTGGGGAGGATTGCAGAGCTTTATCTCTGATGGCAAGAACAAAGTGCTTGATGATCTGGGGGGATTCTGGGGCTGGATTTGATGGGAATTCCCATGCCTGCTGGGGCAGTTCACTTGTGCTAATAGACAGGTGCTATCATAAATCTAGAGTCAGCGAATTACTCACTCAGCTTTAACTACTGAGACTTTAAGGTATATGGGGATAAAGTTTTCCTTTGGCAGATTACATGTAGTGATAGAAGGTTCTCCTTTGGATAGACGCCATGGAAATGTCTGGCAGTGATGTGACAATAAATTAACGACGTGGGGAAACGCATATCAAACTAGAAAGGTGCACTTAGAGTGCAGATCTCCGCAGGTGTGTCTGCAAGGACCACTGCTGTGTTGTGTGATTGAATTAATAAAACCCACAACTGGCTAACCTCTCGTCTAGACACCATTGTGCTGTAAGGCGTCCTTAAACACATTTAATTAAAACTCAAAAGCAAGCGGTGATGTGTGCCAGCAATCGGCTCAAAGTCAATGTATAAGCCACTTCATACAATCAAAAACGAAATTCTAAACTCGCCAAGCTGTCTGCCCACTCAGCGGCGAGTGAGGTGTGGGAAGGTACAGCAGTGTGTGTACTGGTAGTTGCGTTAGCTGTTAGCCAAACCCACCGTCCATTCTGTTAGCTGTTAGCCACGCACCACAGTCAATGGCAGTATAAAACAGGCATTAAAAGATGTTTTGAGAAAGCGTGAGTCACCGCAGCCATGAGAGGTCCTTGAGCATGCATCCATAACTGGGCACCGACAGACGCAAGCGACGGATCGTCTGATCCTCCTGGAAGAGATCATTATTATGAGAAGAAACTTTGTATTTTTTATTTTTTTAAAACCTGTTGCTATGAATTCAAGAGATGTCAAATCCTAAAATGTCTATTGCCTTTGCCATCTCAACAATAAAAGATGTGGCTTCAAACGGGATCTGATTGAAGCAGATGAAACTAAATCACAAGAGCTGCATGTTGCGGTGAAAAAAAACAACAATCAAAAAGAGCAGTGAAGCAGGGTCACAGGAAGTCGTGTTTGTCAGGAATTAACTCCTTCAAAGGGAAACAAACAACCACGACAGAGCAAAAAAAAAACGAAATCTTTGCATGCTGAGAAGAAGTGCCATGGTGCACATCCTTATTCATGAGGACACTTGATCTGTGCATAAAAAGCTTTTGAAAATGGTTTTGTATTCTTTTCAGTTGGAAAATCAGAGGGGAACGTTGTTTGAGGATTATCGCCACTAAAATGATTTCTCAGGATGAGAATGAGCTTTGAAAATATTTCCCCTCCAGGCAAAATAAAAGGCGAACGCTAACAATTCTTTATTTATTTTCTCCTCTCACTTCGCTTTTGTCCGTGCCCTCCACTGCTTTGCATTTTTGAATCACTCCGAATCGGGAAAATCGCTTCCACCCAGTTGTCGTGTTTATGAAAACACAAGTTTCCAAGAGCCTGCAATGAATTTATATTTGGTACAAGCTACGTAGTGCATCTCACTCCCCCTGGCAACGTGCCCCTCCACAAGCTTTCCATGGAGGTTTGTCTCCCCAGTTTCCACACTGCCGACTGATTGATTTGCTCTTTAATGGCTTCCTGTGTTGGGCATGGTCTAGGACGAACATCTGTAAGGGTGGATTGGGCATGCTGGGGCTGTTTTGCTCTGCTACGCTCATCTGTGGTGTAGTAAAGTGAGGTATCTGCCTTTTCTGTGGCCTGGGAGAATGACGTGCTCCATTATAAAAAGAACTGACTCCAATGAAAAATGAGCCTTGGGTCCTAACGGGCGCTGGTCGCTGAGTGGATTACATTCCCTCAGGGGATGAAGTTCAGCCTCTGATGTTGATGACTGAAACGGGGGAACACTAGTAGCTGGCTTGTGTCAAAGTTATACTGTGTTTTTATGTCAAGAGCAGTTAGTGTTTGAAGGGAAACTTCAATGAGTCCTCAAACAAGCTGAGGTTCAGCTTTGGGTCGCACAGCGGACTTCACTGCTCAGTCTGCGTGCTTGGTTTGAGCTAGACTCAACAGTGACCGCACACTTTTTGAATGGCACCGGTCCCGGTAGTGAATTTCCCATCCATTTGATACATTGACGTTTTAGAAATTCCAAATATAAAGAGTTTAACCATTGAACCAAGCCAACCAACTACGAGATGAATCGTGACCATAAAATGTATGTGTACATGAATATTTTAAAAGTGAGGGAACTACTCATCCCATAAACCATCGTGAATGGCTGCTTGCCACATCTAAAAACTCACAAAAATATTTAAAAAACGAACCGTTGTCAATCTAAGATGAAGACAGATTCCGCAGCAGGATTGCTTATTTATGGCTTATTTATAGCAGAGCCTCGTCAATGGAGTGCTGAAAAGAGACAAGCCCAACTTTGTTTTGTGGCGGGTATCTGTTTGTAGCTTCAAGTCACCCGGCCATTGAAAATGACTCGTAGCCTGTTGCGGTGTCACTCATAGTGTAAACACAGCGCTAACCGTTTGTGGTAAACATTTCCATCACGGGTCGTACTCCATGACATTGATATCATACTGATTTGTGGTTTCTACAGGATCATCGTTTCTAATGCAACAGCTCTTAAACGAAGCTTTTGAATATTTAGAATACGTCAAATTATTCTTCAATTGAGCTTTTTATTTTAGGATTGTCCTGTGTTTGTAAAGCAGAAAACATTAAAATATAACAAAATTGTGACAAAAGTTTTTATAAAAACAATCTTTTTGTTTTTATCAACCTTAGAAATAGCTGACTTTGCTCAAATAGTCTCTTCAGCATTAAGTGTTGCCAGAAACAAACTCAAACACAAAACTCTGTTTGGGCAAACAACTTAATCCTGAAATCCACCTTTATTTCAACCTACGCCTTAAAATTAGGAGTTAACATCAGAAGGCAATGCTGAACCATGAGGCATTAGGAGGTAAGGGACAAAGCACACCTGCAAAGCTGGAGCTGACATAAATTACAAAAAATAAATAAAACACACCCAAAACAAAAGCCTCATCCAAAAGCCACTTCAGAAGCCTTTCTTCATAATCCAGGGATGTGGAGCAGATCTGAGGAACGGGAAAAGTCCCACTTGAAAACAGGCTTCCACAGAACACATTAGTATTTACTCGCCTTTGAATTTGATCGAACTAATTACGCCGGGTTGTTGGAATGCCAAGCGAGCGTAAACATTCGGGGTTAGAACAGGCCCCCACAGGGAAACGAAAACCCTCTACTTTCATCCGTTTGCAATTAATCAGCATCCGACTCTGCAAACAGACGCAGCGGCTTGCTCCGTTGCCTGTCTCATAAGCTTTGACTGACACATGAAAGCAGGGAAACTTGCACCCAGTTCAGAGATTATAGTGAGTGAGTCAAATCTGAGCGGGTACTGTAGAAAGACCTCAGACAGCGGCACACAGGGAGGCTTTAGTCGTCCTCTGTGAGGGTATCAGGACCCGTTTCACTACGCATGTCAAGTGGGTGCACATGTACTTATTTACGCTCGCAAAAGGACATTTATGTGATGTTACGTGAAAAAACAATAGTGTTCCATGAGTCCCTGAAGCATGACGGAGCAGCAACAACAGTCAAGTGTCTGCAGGAGCAGCTAATGGATAGAGCATTGCACAACCGCTAGTTAGGACACACTGTACACACGAGCCAAACTACTTCAAAGCCTTCTAGGTCCAGCAGGCCACGCTATTTCAATTAGTCTCCAACAAGAAGCCTTCTTCTTCCCCAGCCTCACAGGACCCTGTCAGTCTGCTTCCTTTTTACCCCCCCCCCCCCCAACCTACTAGAGCTTTGTTTTGGAAAAGTTGAAATGAGTCAGGTTCAAAGTAGAAGAGAAGACCGCGGAGTAACATGAGATGACGGTCTGTCCGGCGGGCCATGTGGTCGTGCCAGACGATGCATACCTGCTGGTTTGAAGAGGGGGTGATTCTTTAAAACACACACACACACAGTTTGTTTAAAAAAAAAAAACCTCGTCATTTAATGATTCCTTCATTGATTTCTTTCAGGAAAACATTTCTAGATTCAATCAATGAATGTCTTCAAATACAGATATGTAGCAGTACAAGGAAAACAAGTCAGTGTTGACACAGTTCAGAGACTTCATGTGATCTCTACGTTACATTTGTGGATTGTTTTTTCTCAGTCACTCAGCGGAACTTTCTTTTGACTGAAGGCTGTGAGCCCACACAAAGGCTGCATATGGGTTCAAAGCCTTTCAACCGAAAAGATGATCAGGTTCGCGTCACATCTGTCATGAACATGAACACATCTGGTATTATTTTAAACAGGAGAAGGGAGTGTGGATTGTCATGTAGATATCCCATGTGTAGTATGTATACAGTTCTCTCTCTGTCGGAAGACCAGTCATGCAAAAAACGTGAAACAATAAGCATTTTCTTTCCGTCTTTACCTCAATCCTAACCCCAAGCGCCATTTGCCACGGCCTGGAGGTTTTCCAAACAAAACAAGAGGGAAACCATGAGACCAAACAACACGTCGAAAGCCTACCGTGCCCCCGAGGGGTTTTCCTGATAAGGTCAACAGGTCAAGAGAAGATTGCTTGTCCTAACAAACAACATATACAATATGATTTCCAAATGCTGGGCTCTAAACACTTTCGTTGCCACAGGCTGCACAGTCGAAGGTTTCATTGTGGAGGAGAGGGTTCAGCAGGTTTGTTCCTGAGTTACCATCTTGTCCTCCCTTTTCTCTCTGAAAATACAAACGAAAGTAGAGTCACTGAAACAACTTGAGGATTAAAATTATAAGGCAACCAACTAGAAGGAACATTTTTTTAATTTTTTTTTTACACCACCACTTCTATTTAGTTATGTTCTCATTTCAGAGCTGATTGTCCTCACCTTTCCAGAGTTATTTTGGGGACATAGCCATCCAGTCTGCATGCCCTGCTGCTTCATGGGAACTCAATGTGTGTAATGAGGAACGCTTGCTGAATCAAAAGTGACGGCAGGAAAATTGTCTGGTGACCCTGCATCAGGGCAGGGGTTCTTAATAACGGCACTTTATTGCTTTTATGAATAGCGTTTCATTAACGGTGCAAAACAGGGACATAAATATGCTGAGCCCTCCCAGGGTATTTGAACTAGGAATGCATGAGTTGTATTTTTGGCATTTATGTCCACTACCTTTGCAGCGGAGATGAACAAGCTCAGGAGGATCGTCCTTTGAACAAGCAGCGACACGTGTTGCCGAAAGCAAACTGGCTGTTTGATTAAAGCATTTTACTCAATCTGTATCTCATCAGATATAACAATTTTTTTAGATCGTGCATGTTCACGTTTCACCCCCAAGTCTGTCTTAAAACATACACACACAGTAGGTGCATTGAAAGAGTTCTTGGTCCTTGTAATTGCTCCTCCTCTCTATACGGACCGTGAAAAGGTCCCTTCCTAAAAGCATATTCAATTGGAGGAGATGGGGAGCAAAATCCACAAAATCCTCTGTTTTTCAATGCCCACTGAAGTTCAGCTGACACGCCAATATGAGGCTTCAACCATTTTGGTTATCTTCCAAAAGTTACGGCCTTTATAGTATTAAATCCCCCCCCCCCACCTCAGCTCAGCAGGGTCACAATTCCATTAAATTCAATGGTGTTTTATCGGCATGGAAGTATCAGAAAGTTTCACTTTCCGGGGAAACACGAAGAACGAATTTGTTGCCAAAAGAGAAGACCGTCTCAGTGCTGCTGAGCGTTCATATAAGGTGTCATTTTTCCACAGAACTAGGACTGTGGGAAAAAAAAGCAATACCAAGCATGCCTGTGATGAAAGTGGTATTGTTTGCCCGCAGCATATCAGCCAGTAGCTAAAGTGCCGTAAAGAAAAACAACTTCCATGACGAGGGAGGAGGGGAAAGAGGTATTGCCCAATATGTCATTGCTTCATCATTTTATCCTGTTAGACATTTGTGTGAAATTGTCAAATTCAGCATATGGATTATTGTGTTATGGCCAAAAATGTTTTTTGTGAGGTCACAACATTTTGAAGAAATTCATTCCAAGCGTTCCTGAGATATCGGACGGCCGTAAGAACCCGAAGAAATGATTCCTCCGGTATTCCACGCAGAGACCACCATCAATGAGTCAAAGTAATGAGGCTTTCAGATCTCAGCACTAATACATGATGTTGACCCTGTGATATTTTTCAATTTCTGCATTGTCCCATCATATCTATTTCAGATTTCCAGGCATTTGGTGTTTGCTAAATGTGCTTCCTCCCGCACTCGATCCATTTTGAACCCTAGCCAGGTTCAGACAAGCCCCCCCCTTCTACCTTTTTGATGTGTCACATAGCAGAAATGGAACAGAAACAAACGCACATACACACAAACAGACTCGCATCTTATGGTGTAATGACTTTCTTACTCCTGTGGTGAGCTGCCAGCAGACCTGTTGAAACCTGCGGCGTAACCCTAGAAGTGGAAAGTACCCCTGCAAGTCTGAGTCTGAGACACAGGTTACTGAGGCACAGGAGGCCTTCGCTATCTACCTGTCGCACACACACACACACACACACACACACAGAATTGTGTAGTATCACTGCTTCTTTCCCCCAGACACGCAACCCAGACATGATCTGAAATCCAGTAAGACCCCCGCTACTTCCATCCTGCTATGCTTCTGATGTTGGGAGGAATCAATGTGTCTGCACTTGTCGGTAGGTGTGTGTGTGTGTGTGTGTGTGTGTGTTCATGCATGTCAGTGTGACCACTCACACTCAAGGAATGTATAAGGTTTCTCTTTCACATATAGACTACTGTATACATGCAGCCTCAGTAGGTTTCCTGTCTATGTGTGTGTCTCTCCTCTACACACTAGCATGTGTACCAGCATGTTGCATGTGTGTGTGTGTGTGTGTGTGTGTGAGAGAGAGATCACCTCCCTCACATCTGCCGACCTCTTGACACCCTCCGTCTCTTTTCACACCTGGCCTCCCGTGATCAAGGCTTCAGGGGAGGGCAGGTGTGCTCGCTCCTTGCCTTCACGACTTGAAAACACAGCAGTCTCATAGCCCGCCGGCCCCGAGTGCTGCTGGGAGCGGAGGCTGGCTCTTGACTCCTGACATCCATCTTTTTTCATCCTCTGCCGGAGTTACGGCGAGGGGAAAGCCCAAATGAAGTCTATGAGCCCATAAAACGGGCCTTTAATTTGCTTGTATACGCCCAAGGAGAACTGTTAGCCTCTTGTGTCTCTGGACTGCAGTCATGATCCCACAGGGTATATGGGTTTATTTGGTTTGATCAGATCAGAGAGAAATTTCATGAGTAACGGTTAAAAGGCTGGGACATGTTGGACTTCAAACGGGCAGGTGGGATTCATTGCTGTTGTGTCTTTGTTGGCAATTTCGCTACTGAGAGGAAATGGGAGGGGAAGAAGACCTCTGTACCGGGTTTCACAAGGTATCAAGTGCCTCCTATTTCCAACATATCATCTATCTATTCACAGACAGAATGAACGATATACGGGCGGCTACAGCTGGAGACCTACCAAACAAAAAACAAAGCCATTATTTGTTTCCTAATTCAGAGTTTGTCTGACCAGTGGAGGATTTTAGTCTGATCTAATCTATGCAAAGCCACAGAACTCCTTTGACAGAAACAGAACTTTTACCTCGCAGAACACGGGCGTTGCCGGTCTATCGGCCGCCTCGATCGGTTGGTTTGTTTTTGCTAATGTGTGACTTCGGTGTATTAAAGGGATAATTCAGAATCACCCAAGTCACACTATAACTCTAACTCACTGCTACATACATACTCATGATTGACAAAGACGCTACATAACGAAGATGACACATTAAAAGCTCTGCCAATGGTTTGAAAATGGTACACACACACACACACACACACACACACACACACACGCACACACGTATATATTATTATTATTGTTTGTTTTTGTTCAATACATTTACATTATGTAATTACTTGTCTGCATATTAAATACACACAAGGAATTCACTGGAATCAATGCATGTATATGGAATCCAATTCATATTGTAATTGAATCACATTGATATCAGCCTCACGTCAACCTGTGCACCATATTAACCGTATTGCTAACTGTACTGCGAACGGAAACATTTCCTACTGCTTTATATTAAACACGTTCGTCTGACGGAAACACCGGGTGCTTTTATTGTGAAGCAGTCACAGGAAATGCAGTGAATGCGCTAACCGCCTTCGTTCATCAAAAATGCTTTTACAAAACAGGTCGTCGGTAATTTTTTGGCAAGAGGGACCAGCCTCAACGAGTCGGTAGATGAAGAGCTGCAGGCGACAGGATGCACACCTACAACTTCTCAGCAAGATAACCACCTCATTTTACTGTGGAAAACTACTGTCGTCTTATGAAAACTGTAACTGTACTGTAAACAGATACAACAGTTTCTGACAAAGCAGCTGCTGACGTGGTGGAAGTAAAACAATGTTTATGTTGTAAGTAGATGGAAGATGATATATGATGGCTGACACCTACGAATGCAGCATTTTTTTAATTGAGAGAAATAATTCATCTGCAGCAGCAATCAAGTGTAAAAGACAAGGCATTATAAATCCTAAAACTGATTTTGATAGTATTTCTTGTTTCCTATATTGGATCCTGTAGCACCAGTGGAATAGAGGAATTTATTTTACCATGAAGCGAATCATGTGTGGACCCACCTGTTTTGTTTCCTGTTGTGCAGGTGGATCATTACTCCCATCGTGACCAGCGCTGAGAGGGAACCAACGGCGCCAAGTACAAACCCCACGTTATTAACTGTGAAGATAATAACAACAAAGAAATCAGTCACTGCTACCAGCCATTGATCCTTCTACACGATCCATCCGTCCTCCACAGCTTTTAATATCTGGCTCGATAGAAAAGTCAACCTGGGAAGCATTAGAAGTAAACACATGAGGGGGAAACGATGAGGGAAGAGAAGAGAAGATAATCCTCCGTCAGTCCCACAGCGGGGACAGTTGCAGGATGACAGCAGCACAGTGGAGAGCGCAACAAGAGACATCCGTAGAGAACAAAAGAAAACAATAAATACTCAAACAGTAAAGGTATAATAAATAAGTAAACCGCAAAAAACAACAAAAGCTAAAAATACAATATAATCAGATTGAGTGGAAGATCAATCAACAGTCAGGGTGCCTTTGAGCAAGGCATCAGGGGGAGCTGCTCAGTAGAGGACTGTGGTTGAAGCTCCTCGGTAAGGATGGGTGTAACAGTTTGTGGCTGAATTATAAGATGCATGTTCAGTGTGTTTTATCTGGTAAATAAAGGATTAAGGAGCAAGAAACTTGCTCCACCAATTGAGGGTTTTTCCTGTGAACGTGGCAGCCACAGTGTCGGCCTTTGACTGTTCACAAAAACAATAGCTGTGATTGCGGTAAATGTATTTTATTTAACCCTTTACTTAGCCAGGCTCTTCCCATTGCGACCTTTAATCTCTGTTGCGAGGGGGTCCTGGACAAGATGGCGGCGTAAAGGTTTGCCCACATTAAAACACAGATACCTAAAAACAAAACAGTAAAAAGTTACAAACAATATAAAAACATAAACAAATGTCACATAAAAGGGCAGACAGACTGAAAACAAACCAGCAATTTGCATCCAAGAATTCAGTGTCTGGACAAGTACAGTCACTGCTTAAAGGATCCGTAATCCTGTTTTTGAAATCTTGCATGCTTATAAAATATTCTAGTTTAAAACGTCTCTGTAGCTCAACCCAGGATGAGGGAGCAAAGGCTTTAAAAGAGATGACGTACCACATTTGTCTTCATGAAGAGAGGTTGCAGCTATCTTTTGCTTTTAGCGTCAGTAGAGAACATAGATAAGGAGGCAGCTTGTGTATAAATGTAACATGTATAAATGGAAATGTACGGCTTGGTCAGATGTGATTGTTAATGTCACCTTGCATTTGTTGTCTATAGCAATCTAACCATCACTTTTCTGTTATAAATAGATGTCATTAAGCACCTCATTTTAACACAGGTTATCTTTAATTATACTAATATCAGTATAAGAATCCATTGCCTTGCTAAATTAGCCTGTGGGCTGGTTAACTGGTGAAAAGTACGAATACTTTTAAAAACCAATTGAGCTGAATTTATCTGAAGTTACCGTGCAACTCAAACTGAAACTTGTAGCGGGAAAGGTTTTTTGAGGTCACGACTTAGAAGACCCATAAAAGATCTCTCTCTTCTTGCCAATTTGTCATATATTTACTTCTATTTTTCATGAATGTAGTTAGGTAGCTAGCTAGCGATATAGCAAGATGATGTCCTTATCTTTAATTACGCCCACAATTGGTTGAGTGGGTCAAAACAGTTGAGCTGAACATCAGAAGGATTTGAATCACTGACCAAATCTGAGAAGTGGGGAGCGATTCAGAGGTCTGACACCCATTTGTAGCATTGCCCATTTTGTGTACCTTGATTGGTTAGAACATACATTTCTGTGCATTTAACTGCTACATTTATTTCCAGGAAATTTGCTTTATTCTGATGTATACCGGTATATCATAATTGCACGTTCTGTATTTCACCCACTAAATTCAATAATCATAAAAATGTATCAGTAAAAAATAAAACATTGGCTTCAATCACACTTAAAGAGCACCTTGCTGGATGGACTGCTTCCATTTGCTGGGATTTTCCCCACTAGTTGCCTTAACATTGTCGGCACTTGCTTTGGTAATATTTTGATCACATTAGAACATCTGAAATGTTCCTCTGGGTCTTGGCAAGTTCAGTGAACTGCTTTCCAATATATTTGACTATTTATATAGTAAACTGAACCAGGAGTTCTTCTTTAAAAGGCAGGCAAGTATACAGACGTTCGGAGGAAGATAATTATCAGAGTACCGTCATCCTCTAACGCATGAATGCACGGACATATGTCAAGTGTGGTAGATGTTTGTCAGGTAAGCACTGCAGGTGCTGGTCCTTTTAAAATGCCGTCAGCCTTGGAACATCAAACGAACACAGGCATGCAGAGGCCCAGTGAAATACACACCCACGTGTACAAATATCTCCTGAACTTTCTAAACCAATCAGTTTCGCTACCCATGTCCAGGCCTTGGATGCCGCAGCACCGGCATCAAACTGCTGGACGCCGAAGCCGTCGGCATCAGCGCGACAAGCTGCAGAGTATTATTGTAGCGGGAACACGTGGAGGACTGGCAGTCAATCAGCGATAACGTAAAACTTTTTCCTTATTTTCTGCTTGCAAAATCCCAAAGCCATCTCATTAATCCACTGTAACTACTCCCCTCCCGCTTTATTGATCAAAAAGTAAGGTGCCAGGGAGCAATAGCACTCACTTTGGACCATTACATTTCCAGTGAGAGGGGATTAACACATGACAGACTTCTTGGGGTTGAAAGATGATGTGTATCATTCATCCAGGCGGCAACCTCTGGGTCTGAAAAGTGAGGCCAATGCGGAAGTGCCTTAAACCTGCATTCTCTCTACTCGCCATCAGGGGGCGGCGACTCTGGTTCTGTTTGTATAGAAGTCAATGAGAAAATGAACTTCTCTCTTGATTTATCACCTCTAAACATTGTGAACATGTGTCCCCTACCAGTGTTTGTCTAACAAAGAAATTCTCCCAAACGGATGATACAAATCAGAACTCCAAGACTGTTTCGTAACGCTTTGACCCCCGAGCTTCATTCTTCTCACATAGCATTTCTTGAAGGCAGAGTTGTTAATCTACAACTATTATTTCAACTATTTCAATCTTTTTTTGTTGAAATTCCCATTACATCCCAACAGCAATCAAGTGATCAAATGCAAGAACAGCCATGTTCGTTGCTTACCTCCATAACGACAATTTGGGGGACGTGGCTTTTGGAGGGAGGCCTGAAGGGACGGGACTGTCAGTGTTGCTGACTTGACGACTTTCTTGCTAGATTTAGCAACTTTTGGTGCTGGTAGCGCTTTTCATTGGAACATAGATGGCAACACTGGGCTGGGGTTTTTGGTTGGTTGATAAAAAAAATTCTCAAGATTACCCCCCCCCCCCCCTGTCTTCAAGGGAGGTATTCTTTTTATCAGAGCTGAGATCTTAAAATAATTCTCTTGACATTTTTTCCTCCCTGGAAACAGTGTGTGTGTCTCTGTACCAAGCTACTGTTGTCATCTGATATGTGTATCTCTCCCTGTCTGACTTAATGTGATGGGTGGAAGTATTCTCGGTATTTGAACCATGTGTCAGATGGCTTCAGACTTCAAATGTTCCAAGTACAAAC
Organism: Lycodopsis pacificus; assembly: GCA_028022725.1. Lineage (NCBI taxonomy): Eukaryota > Metazoa > Chordata > Actinopteri > Perciformes > Zoarcidae > Lycodopsis > Lycodopsis pacificus. The sequence goes on along the minus strand of CM051692.1, from coordinate 13,840,517 downwards.
TGAACAAAAACACCCAGCTGCATAATCACACTACAAAAACACGAAAAAAGCAAAGTAGCAGCCAACTAAAACATTTGTTGTGCCTAAACAGGCTTGTTGACTCCTTCCATGGTCAGAGATTCGTACCACACTTTTGTAGGAGTTGATGAATATAAAGTCCACACAGCAGAAGCTCTGGAACATGAAAGTGTGCACAGGAATTAGACTCGGCTTCAACAGCTAACCTTTCTTGTGGTCTGGGACCCTGAGGCCAGGTATGCGTGTCTCTGAATGTAAATGTGTGTATGTTCTCATCCAACTCTATGAATTCTGAGAAACTGAACTCAAAGAAATTGAGATAAATATGAGCAACTGTCCTAAAATTGAACCCAGAATGTTGGAAACAACTTGGACATGACTCGGTCACCTGTGCGATGATTTAATTTAATTTAAATGTTTCAGAAGCAGCGTCTCTTCAAGCAGTACGTTCCGCAAAGGATTTTGTGCTGGCGAGTTGGAATATCGCGCTTCTTTCTCATCTCTGTTGAGTTTATTTATTTAAGTCCTTTTTCAGTGATGACTGATTGTCAAACTGGATAACGAAAGAAAACTTTATGGCATTCGCTCTCCGGATGAATTAGTTTAACCTGAGCCAGGCCTTACAACAATAACAACAATCATATCACATTCATACAGGATTAGTAGTACACTATACAGCTGTAAAATAATGATAATATATATACTTTTTTTTGGTTTTGGAGTATTGGATCAGTACTCTGTATCGGCCGAAGTTTAGACATCGTATCGGGAAGGAAAAAAGGTAACAAAACATCTCTAAAGGTGACTGGTTTTAAAGTCTTAAGCTCAAACTCCTCTTCTTCTATGTAAGCTGCATTTACAGTACCAACCACCTCCGTCTCTCTCCCCCCTCTTATCTCAGGGGAATCTGAGAAGAGAACCACAGGCAGAAAATTGAGTGAGGCTTTGTTTTGCAACCCACGTCACCGTTTCCTGTGAAAATCGCTCTACGCCTCTCTGGCAGCTGTCACCTTTCCTTTAATCACTTTCTTCTCCTCTGCGCAAGGAATTATATTAATGTTAAAATGCCATCAAGGTGTGGGTGATCCTGTTATTGGTATGCATCCGATACTCAACCAGGGCTATTGTTTTTCAGAAGACCGTGACAAGGCGCAGCCGAGCTAGTAAACTCTATAACCTTATACTTCTCAAGTCTCCCATGGCCCTGTTTGTGCTTAGATCAAAAACAACCCAAGGACTTTCTACCCAAACCCCACCCTCACCTCTCCAACACACTCGTCTTTCCAGCCAAAGATGTTAACATAGATCATCACAATCCACCACACCCCTGTCTAAAGCGGTTTAAAAAAAAAAAAAAAGCACAAGTACGGCAGTAGGTTATAATCCATCTCAAATAGATGGGGCTTTTAGTGGTGGGAGACAATCATACAGAGATTCACTTTAAATGGAAGGGACTTAGTGTCACCTCTGCTGAAGGCTCATTAAAGTGACTCACAGAAGAAGTCAAACTGGATGCAGTGGCATTTGTTGTTGAGCGGCACAGCGTTTTCATCTCGGCTACGACTGCAATTCTGTGGCTGTTCAGCCTCCACGCCGTGCTGGGGTGATTCAGATAAAGGGGAGGAGGGGGGAGGAGGAGGGAGGGATCCGTCGGGGCGTCTCCTGCTCGGGTCTGTATTTAGTGTTGTTTACATGGCTAGAGGTCACATTTGAACGGTGGAGGCAACAGCTCATGCAACACCTGCCATGGAGTCCCCCTGGTCATGTTGACAGTTCTTATCTCTGATTTGTGTAATGAGAGTGCTGGAGCAAGTGTGACCGTTGCCACATATAGCTTTAAAAAAAGGCCCAGCTTTGTAGGTGTGTGTGCAACATGCATGGGTACAGCTGAGGCTCTACCTCCCCCTGTATGATTGCTTTTATCTATACGTGCATGTGAACGTGTCCGTCGTGTGAGACTCTCTCCAGACAAATCCACATCACTTGAACCCTCATAGATACTTTCTGAACTTTCTGTCTGATTAGTCCTCGCAGTAAGCCGACAGAAATGACATCAGCTGGTATGGCTTTTTTGCCAGAAAGCATGCCACATGGGCCTGAGTGGTATTACAGTAAACCAGGGAATCCCGACGGTGTGACTTTCAACACCGTCCTAAACAGAGACTCTCTGTTTTCCATTATGCTGTGTTGATGTGATGTATTGTAGTGCACAGCACGCGCCACCAGAGATCGGCCTTCATGGTGTTACAGGCGGCTGGGCTCAGAGAGATGGCGACTGACTGTTCTGGGTTGAGTCTTCTTCGAACTACATGATTGGCACATGATTTTATTCAACTGACAGTCTGCCGCCAACATCCGCATATCTTCTTTGTTCTCCGTCGGTACCCGCTGTGTGCCGGGTAACATTAGCGAGTGCGCTGTCGAGGTATCGAGAGTGGGACAGAGGGAACGAGTACAAAGTTAGCAGTACAGTTATGGCTGTGAACGTAGCAGTTCAGTGTGTGTACAATTCAAGCTATTTGTCGGCGAATAAATGATACAGCTCCCGTGGCGTTCTTGCCACCTGCTGCTGATTTAAGTGAAGGTTGTTAGTCCTGAAGTTAGCTACAACTTGGTTCAGGCCAGGCGGCAACCTCCGGTTCTGAAAAGGGGGTTCAATGCGGAAGGGTCTTAAACTTGCATTCTCTCTACTGACCAGCAGGGGGCGACTCCTCTGGTTGTAAAAAGAAGTCCCTACTTCTAACTTTACCTCAGTAAACATTGTAAACATGAGTTTATGGTCTCAATCGCTAGTGTCAAGTCTTCTTTAATACAGCATGATGTTCATTTAATAATGATGGTCCATTTAGAGTCAAATAGACCATAAAACAGGGTGTGCTTTAGGGCGTGGCTACCTTGTGATTGACAGGTCGCTACCAGGCCGTATAGAGTGTCTCTACCACAGTGTCACTCCTCTGCAGTCCAAATATGGGTTAAAAACAAGATGGCGATGGCAAGAATGCCGTACCTCCTAACTTGAACTGGCTTCTTCTTCTTTTTTGGTTTTATGACGGGTGGCAAACAGGTTAAGGTGCATTACCCCCAAGGTGGGCTGGCTTTTAAGTGACAACCCAAGACAAGCCCCGCCCCCTGTCCACCATATACCGTCGTATAACTCAGTGAAATGTCAGAAACGTATGAAAAAACAGATACCACCCACGTCTAATGTCACTGTGAGCTGTAAGCCAAAGGATAAATGAAAGAAATAACAATAACCATCACCTGGCTTAATCAGAAACATTCCTAAACAGCGCTGCACTGGATAACCAAGTTAGGAAACTTATAGGTTTACCTAATGAAGGAGCCAGGATCGATTGTGTCCAGCTGTGACCCACCACGATACCTGGACCTCAATATCTGCCATATGAAGTTGATCATCCCCCGATTACGATCAAGAGGAAGTCTCTGTTTGCAGTTCTAGCAAGGAAATGATGGAGGCCTGGGGTGAAGCCATGAAGGGATGCAAGAGGAGGTGGATCGCAAGTCAAGTAGCTTCGTTTCTTTGCTTCATCTCACTTCACTTAGGTTTCAATCATTTTAAGGGTTTTGGCTTCATCGCCTGAGAGTATGGTTCTTTTTTATTATTACCCAACTACGTGATTAAAGATCTTTCTGTGCCGTTACCACTTACTTCTCAACGTTTTCTAAAAACCAGCCTGCGTCACACTACACAATAGCACAAAAAGAGGAAAACGTCTGCTCAGTCACACGAGGAATTTAGTAGGAAATACTGCCGCCTGATGGCGACAGTCGACGACTACAACAATACTCTCAGAGAGTTCACCGTCGGGATGATGAATGAAACCCTCAGACGGACCCAGGTGCTTCTCATTTACAGAAAGCCGAGCCAATCCAGGTTAAGGAGTTTATAGCTTTGTAGCTAATGGTCTGCATGAGCAACCCAGAGCCGACCCCATTGGATCATTGTGTTCAAAGAGACTGGATGAGAAGAAGAGGAGTCCCAAAGTCCCTCTTTCAGTGTTTATTAGAGGGCGCTGCCAGTCATGCAGAATATTAAACATGTGAGGAGTTAGCCAGTAATTAAAGTAAGTGAGTAAAGCAAATACATTCATGTGGTGCCTTTCTAGAGCAATCGTGGGAAACTGTTTCACGAGTGAATAGCACATACATCACACACTGACTAGAACGATACAGGCGAAAACCAACAAGGGTGAAATAAATAACGGTTTTTCATTTTTTAACCAAATTTAAATTATATCATGGAAATACGCTGCACTTAAGACTTCTAACATTGCTGCAGCCTTTGGTTTCCTATGTCGTATATGAGTTAACGTGCTGGAGATAAATAATTATTTTCAAAATAATAATGTCATTGCTATGTGGTAATACCAGGAATCTCTGCCTGTCTGTGTTTAAGATAAAGTCGATTTGGAAGTTTGTTAAAATGATATAATTCATTTTGAACTTTTCGGTGTCCTCGGGGGTTGATTTCCAAAAACACAGCTCATGAATGCGATGCTATCCTGCGGCTGGCTCTCAAAACTCTGATGTCAAAGGCTCTGTTAATGTACCACCAAGGTTTCTAGGTATTGTTTATCGGGCAGGTAATATAGTAGACTTAATAGAGACGAGCTGTTTCATATTAGAACCGACCTGTTATACAGTAGGGGGGCTCTCCAGTCCAGGTCCCATCATCCAGACAAGTTCGCTCTGTTGAACCGTACAGCATGAAGCCTTCATTGCAGAGGAAGCTCAGAGCGTTCCTCTCTAGGTATTGTGTTCCATTCTTCTTCCCATTCCTGGGTGTGGGGAGCCAGCCACAAGACACCACTAAAGGAACAGTAACAATATTCAATATTAAAACTTCATCTGGCCGTTATTAGTGACAGTCAAATGTTTTTTTGAGAGATATGCAGATGTATAAACATAAATAACTGATTATTTCATGACAATAAGCTTTTTTATGGCTAGAAATGCACCAATATCAGATACCAGGCCGATACCGACTCATCGGGTGTCAGAGAAAATATTATATTATATACACTACATACTAGGATTTTAATTTCTGCTTAAGTTTTGACCCTGTTCATTTTTAAGATGCTCTACCAAGTTGCTGGTGCACAATTTATTATTTTAATAATAAATAACTGTTAAATAAATGTATATCAATTAATCCATTGTTTAATTTTGTTTTACAAAGTCAAAGTAGTAATGTTTAAGTCAGGCCAGATGTTGCCTTACACATTAAAGAATGATCCCAGCTTGGGGACTCGATATCGTCCGATATCCAAAGCCCAGGTATCGCCATCTAAAGACTAAAAAAAGTTGGAGTTTTCCGGCATGTCATTATCTATCTTAGTGTAAAAAGAAGAACAAACATGAATGATACAGTTGCACTTTGGCAATAACACACAGGTCTTGTTTCACACGTTGCTGTACCTGGCTCCAGGGCTTCCATCAGGGCCTGGTGATTTTGGTAGGCCCCTAGTGTGGCGTTCCCCATTGCGAGGCTCCGAGCGGTCAGCGTATCATATTTACAGAACTGTGATCCTTCTCCAAAGCACATCGTCAACATGTCTGCCACCAGAGGGTCATCCGGCCTCTCAGGTAGAGAAAAGGCGGGAACAAAAGCAGCATCGTGGCTGGGTGGTGAACAGTAGGTATCCAAGAGGTACTTTGAGTCATATGTGAAAAGGGAGGACTCCTTTGAAATGTTCCCTGTGGATACAAATAAAACAAAACACCAGTTAAGTTGTGCAGCTATGTTGGATTGTTACAAGTTTTAAACTGATCCTAAACCAACTCAAATGAATGTCAATAGTTGTAGTTGAGATGTCGGAAGTATCCAAAATCACACAACTTATTATTGCCAATGCAGCGTCTATCTTTGACCAATCAGACTGCTTGGCTTAAACTACCGATCCTCTAAAACACGGTATCAAAAACGAGAGAATATGAGGCACGCTATCATTTGGAGATAAGAGCATAACTCTGAGAGCTCAGTGCAGGACTCACACACAGCATGCCGTCATGGTTTGATTTTGTGCGCAGACCTTGATGCATACAAAAATATCCGCAACATTAAATCTATTAGTTCCCACAAGCTTAAGATGGGTGTTTGCTGCACTTAGACGGAAGCATATGCTTTCAGTCAAAAGGTCAAGCGCATGAAAAGTCGTTCCGAGGGATTTGTACTGTAATTAAAGCCGAGACATTATCATCGTGTACGTGTGCGGTCTGGCCCCAACTGGTGTTCCAGAGAAGTGGTTTCACGTGCACTGTGTGGTCGCAGCGCCCGCTATCTCTCTGGAATCTGCTGAAGCTGAGCTAACTCTTAACATGTGCCTTGTTTTCTTCCCGTGCCCCCTTAAAACGTTTCTGGAAGCCTTCAGCCAAACGTGGCTCAAGTACACAATGATGGGTCATTATTAGTGGGTCTCTAGTCCAGGCGTGGCCAAACGCTTTTGATTGTGGGCCATGTACAGAAAAATACAAGTAGTCACGGGCAAAACAATAGTAAATGTGTAGTTTTTAACCCATTTAAATGCAATCAAATCTGTGTTTCTAGACCAGAAAACCTGACGTGCCACAGAAAATCCAGTTTCTATCAAATAACATCACTACCTAACAGTTAAACGTTTGACATTACATTAATTTATTGGTGTGACCACATATTATATAACTATTTCTATACCTGTTGCTCTTAAAGTAAATTTAAAATAATACTATTAAATACTTTTAAACTCTAATACACTGACTGGCACAAGTGTCTACTTGAAATATTATGATGTTGTCTAAATGTCTTCAGTTAAAACAGGCAGAAATTTGCCGATATTGGCTTCTGTTCATGGCCTTAGGGCCCACCTGAAAGATTACGATGCAAATGTAAATGTAAGAGGAAAATCGGTAAGTCTGATATCAAGATGTAATAAACAGAACAGGCAGAAATAGTAAAATATTGGTTATTTGGTAGTTTGGCCAGAGCTCTACTTTCTCTATCTCTCTTGTGCTGATTTGGAGTGAAAACTGATTATTTCAGCATTGATCAAAATGACTGATGTTCAACAGTCTTTCACACTCACAGCCAGCTCCAAAGGTGAAGATCTCCTCCGGCGTGGCATCGGCTGAGGAGATGATCTCGCCTCGTTGGGTCAACAGGTCATCCGATGGGTCAGAGTTCATCCGGCCGAGGAGACCCTGAGTGTGGTTGGTGAACTCTGTGGGCAGCAGGACGGTCGCTGCCATGAATCCTTCGTGCACACGAACCTCAACGCCGACTCCAGAGAGGAAGATTACCGTCACATTCTGAAGGCCGGGGGCGAACACAAACACTCCTACGAAAGAGACACTGGGTTTGTATTCTCATCTTTTATATTGATTTTAGGAAAGATGGCAACTGGAATTAACCGGTCAGGAGTGTCTGAATGATCTCACCCTGGAGGTCCATCCAGCTTTGCTCGGTGAAAGGTAGGACCTTCTGGTTCTTCAGCACCTGAAGCTGGCCCTCGGCTAGACGCACCTCGATGACATCAGAGGCCTTCTCCTTCATAGCCACTGATGACAGCCGTGTGGCTTTGGCCAAGGTACCTTGGTGGGCGACAGAAACATCACACTCTTACAGATAGTTAACGTGACTATGTACCGGTAGTACGTATTCTGAAGTAAAGAACCGCCCTATCACTGCTCAAAGTCTCAAGTTTGATTTTACTGATCTAATGAGGAGAACGGTAATGACATCTGGCCATCTGCAATCACTTTGCCCACGGTGGAAATTCCAAACAATGAAGTTCTTCTTCACCACGTCCGACCCCAATAAAGACTGACCGAAAACAAGAGGGAACTACGGAAATGGGTCATTTTACAGAGCCAACATGTTTCACTCACACGAGGACATGACATCACTTACAGAACTGCGTAAAAGATAAGAGGGAGCCTTAAAACGCATGAAAGAGAAGAGTGCAAGCAACAACAAGAAAAAGACAAACTACTGCAAGAAATACAAAGGTCATTATGCCTGAGTGAACTCTGGAGGCAGGAAATCAATCTTGTGACTGGTTAAAAAAATTAAAACAAGATACGGTCTCTCCACAAGTACTGGAACACGTTTCATCCAAACAAAGCTGCTACAGTAGCAGCATGGGGATGAAAGAGGGGACACAGACTGGGCTTTCACGTCAAACGTGGACTCACCGTTCTTAAGTTTCACCTGTTCTGTTCTGGCCTGAACACTCAGCTCTCTGTCCGCCGAAGACACAAGGCAGAACTCTCCTTTGCCATTGAAAGTGTAGCCGAGGCCGTCGAACGTTATGAAATGCGGATCTCCGAGGACAACACCTGTGAAGCGCCGAGAAACAAATCACTGATGCGTTTACGACAAATACACATTTTGGAACAAACTATGTTTATTTCGAACAGTACACAGCAGATCTCTCACTCTCATATCAGTATGCGGCTTATTGTTGCGTTTACAGTGTCTGGAGAGCAGGTCGTCAAAACACGATCCAAATATTAACTCTCAGCCGCGGTCTGTAATCCATTTACTTCTCCTGCAAACTGATCTGGTATTACCTGCTGCTGTAATGTCTGGAGCATGTGTGTGTGTGTGTGTGTGTGTGTGTGTGTGTGTGTGTGTGTGTGTGTGTGTGTGTGTGTGTGTGTGTGTGTGTGTGTGTGTGTGTGTGTGTGTGTAGCCATGCAGAGGCAGTTAAACAAAGATGAACTATTTCTTGCAGTTTGTGATGTACTTTTTTTTACAGTCTTAGTTTTAAAACAAATTCAGCTAACCAAAACCAGACTCAAGACTCTATATTAACGTATTCATAAGTTTGATGTTAACAAATATATAATACCCACATCTTTTCCAAAATGATGATGACATACAAACAGACTATTGAGTTGACGGTAGAACCTAGAAAAAAAAACCGTCCACGCAGGAGAAAAGCTTTGTTTCATTTTCAGATGTTAATGTCGACGAACATTCTAAACCACAAACCTGAAGGATCAAGATAGCCGAGCGACTGATGCACCACAAACCTGTTCCAACGCAGGCCCGGCCTACATGCTGTCTTTCAGAGGCTGTGGCGGGCTCAGTCTTAAAGCTAGAGTGAAGATACCGGTAACGTTTAAAACAAGACAACCCTAATGAATCCATTGTTAGCAGCCATGTCATGCGAGTTTGTCGGGAAGAATAAATAACGGTCCAAAGTTACGCAACATGTTTCCCAAGTTGTCAAAAAAGGTAAAATTTTGCATCATCAAATCTGTGTAACAAATTGTGTCAACCCCAAGATTGCTGTCAGGGGAATGGCCATCACATACTTCCATCATAATATTTTAAGCCCTTTTACACTTTATGGGTCTGTTGAGACGGTCACAAATAGTTAATTGATAACTGAGTACATGTCTTGAATCATATGAAGAAGGCCAATTCGTTTATAGATGTTTTAGAAACAGGAGGTTTCAAAATCTACATTTGAGTAAATATTTGGCAGCCAAATCAAATTGTTCACAAGATATTCAACCTTCGTTTCTTTATAATGCTAAATGTAATACTTGACTTGCTTCTTTACAGGGCGTGTACAAAGGCAATAAAGTAGGCCATGAATATGAGTTTACCGATAATTACAATCCCTCCTCGGCATTGTGGAGGCTGGTTTATCCCTTTTTGACATGACTTATGAATAGTCTCACCGGCTCTTGGGGGCTGGTAGTTGCGACAACCGCTAGACGGCCGATGGTTGAAGTAGATGTGGCAGTGGTCAGACCACAGGCAGCAGTAGTAGAAGCTCATGACATCGTAAAGCCAGTGGGAGTACCCCGGCACCCGCGGTGGCTCCCTGTACGGAGGCGAGCCCCAGTCGTGAGCCCTGTCTGGGGTGCTGCCACCCATCGAGTCTCCCGTCAGCACCAGAACGCCTGCGCTGTCATAGCAGCACTGCTGCCCCGATCCATGCGTAGGACTGGAAATAGGAGAAGAAAATCCTGTCAAGAAGTGAAGAAAGTGCTTCTACTTTCACTTTAAAATGTGAGCTGTCCTCTTGCGAGTCCTACCTGGCCTGAACTGCTCTGACGCAGTGGACACTACCCGGGTGATAAGTGCACACACTGCCCCTCTCAATGTCACAGCTATAGTCAGTCTGAAGTCACACAGTGAATAAATATCTCAGTCACATCATGAATGGGATTTAATGTTATTTGGCAATTAATACATTTAGGTTCAATAATCAATACTTATTGATCAGTGTCAATGCTGCTGACTTTAACAGACCTGTAATAAAGTAAGTGCCCTTAACGCTGATCACATATGATTCATCACAAAGCATGTTCTCTACTGAAACTCAGGCTCACTAATCACACGGTGTCTCTCATCACTTTAGTGTAATTCTGTGTCATTTTGGAATATATTTGCGAGATAAATTTGACCTCGAAAACATAATTCCTTTTCCGATTTATAATATTTATCATTATCTCCGACTTGAACGTTGAATAAAATGTATAATCGGAACTGCGCATAATATTTCATGTTCCAATTCTTGGTCTGATATTTCATTTTGGTCTTAAATTAACAGTCGAGAGACGAAGCATTTATTCACCTTGACCGTCCTTATATTGCTTTCATATTTTTTCTCGAACAAAAGGTCTCTCTCTCTCTCTCTCTCTCTCTCTCTCTCTCTCTCTCTCTCTCTCTCTCTCTCTCTCTCTCTCTCTCTCTCTCTCTCTCTCTCTCTCTCTCTCTCTCTCTCTCTCTCTCTCTCTCTCTCTCTCTCTCTCTCTCTCTCAAAATGTATTGAATTGCTAGAGCATGCTGATATTAATGGCATGCTGAAAAAGCCTCAGCTTTAGCTTAATTAGCAGATGAAATCATACTTTAAATGTTCATCAACCAATAACTTGGTAGTCAATAACAAACAAAACATCTGAGGCAATACAACTCTTGAAATGACTCTTTTGTTTAGCGTCAGTTACTAATTTAATTCCGTATATAGAGCACATTTTTCTGTTATTACTCATTAAAGTAATTCTGATTATAGCTACGACTACGACTACTTCTTCAAATGAAAGAACTAAAATAATAAATCATAACACATTTAGATTAATATAATAATACCAGAGTCACTGAAGTGCACTCACATGAAACCTGCCTGTGTCCGCTCGGGCCTGTGCCAGAGTGCAAGGACAGTCAATGAGCTCATCCAGGAAGAAGGGCAGCTTCCTCTCCAGGACGTCCCACTGCAGACACTTTCTCTTGGCCCAGGCTGCCGAGTCATCTCTGAAAGGCAGCTCCAGGTGCCAGGCTAACACATGACCTCTGCTCCAGAGCCCCTGCACATGCCTGCAATCAAATACCAATCGACTAAATCATTACAATATTATCTTAAAATCAAAGTTCAAGCTAGGGCTGAAAGTAATTAAGTGATGAATATTGTGTCTAATAATCGACTAATGGTACAGTAAAAAAAAAAAAGTTAAATAAAGAAAATCCACAAATTTCGAAGAGCATGAGGTGACAGAAATAGCCAAAAATATTCTATTTACATATATGCAACACTGAGAAATAGCAAATCCTCACATTTGAGAAGCTGGAGCGAGAAATTAATCGAAAAACAAAAATGTTGTCGATACATTTTCTGTCAATTATTCTGTCAACAAAGGAAGAGGGTCTCATCAAAAAGAGAATCTGACTATGGAGGTTATAGAACACGTGTCAATATCGGCGAAGCGTTTCAGAGATGGAGAGAAATGTTTTTCCGGTATCACCCAAATATGGGCGGAAAGCAAATGTTTCCATTGGATGTGGGACATTGCTAAAATGCTTGGCGTGTATTATGGATACCTTGCTCCATCTGGCGTCGAACTAGCAGTGATGCGGATATTCCCCAACTCCCAGTCAGAGAAGCCCTTTGAGGGTTCGGGGAGGAAGCCGAAGGCACCAGTGTTGGGCAGACTCCTGCCGAGTGAGCGCAGATAGCTCAGCTCGGCCTGCAGAGGAGACGATGTGTTCGTCCCTGCCTCTGTGCTCCTGCTGAGCTCTCTGTAACCCCACAGCTCTATGTTGACCTTCTCTGCTCCAATCAAAGAGCTATTCCATGTCATCTTAAGCCGCCCTGCCGCGTTCGGCGTGCCGTAGTACTGCCACTGTGTTGCATTCACCAGGCTGACTTCAAAGGCTCGGTCTGCTTTACTGGGGTGGACTAGCACAGTGAAAACCAGAAAACATTAAGGGGACACACAAGTAAGCAGTTTTGTGTGTAACCAGATGTTTTGTTGATCCAAAGTCAAAAATATGTCAGGTTGTGCAAACATAAGGAGAGACAAGAGAAAATAACTGCAATAAAATGCTCAATTTGGTCAATGAAAACTCTTGATGAAACAGTTACAGTTGCATAAATAGTGGCTTCTCAGCAGTAATAATTTATTCTTTTCAAAGTAGCAGTTAATACAAGAGATGTGTAAAGAACAAATCTTGGTAAAAATGGCATCTTAAAAGCCATTTAAAAAATGTCTCACTGATCCTAAATCAATAATGTATAATGGATTCTAAATCACATGAAGGGTTCGGGTGTTTGCAAAAAAATTAAAACACTTGTTTCTATTTCAATAACATACCCGACAAGTACTCTCCATATCTGTCGAAATGTATTCCATCTGTCGAGACGGTAAATGGAATCCAACCCGTCTCGTACAATAAAGGAGAGACACAGTAGCCGCGGCCTTCAGCATCAAGAAACCCTTCTTGTTCAATCTCATCCTTGAATCTGTGACAGAAACAGACACACAACACTACTACTTTCTCCTTCATCATTTGGGTTAGTACAATAACCATTTCAAGTATTTTCAATCAACATAACAATTAAAAACATTCAGAACAGAATATGTCTGGCTAATGTTGGTATTCAAAGCTTTCAATGGGATTCAATTCCTGAAACATACAGTAAATGAAATTAAGGTTAAACTATTGAAATTGTATTAATACTGAAATATCGAAGAATTAAATATGCCATTTCAAAGCCACCATGATCTGTTCTTTGTATAGACAGCCTGTTTCTAGTTGCTTTAAATACAGGAATATTATGAAGACGTAGAGCTTACATGAACAGCACACTTTCTAATCACGTCCATCATTTCATCATTCATTTGTTTTGTGACGCTACCTCAATGAACGAGAAACTCCACCGACATGTTTTGTGATAACATCTACAAAGTTTGTAACAAAGTTTGCGAAGGTTCTGAAAACTCCTCTTTGCAACCTACTGCAAAACACATGCGCTGCACAGTATATGCTGAATATGTTTAATGTAAATAATCCCATGAGATATGCCAGGTTTAGATCATGACGTGCGTCAAAAGGTCACTCGTAGACACACACCTGCAGACAAGGTGCCCACCAGGATGAAGGACCAGACCGAGGATCCTGAGAACTCTTCCACCCAACATGGAGCTGGAGTGAGGCCTCACCTGGAAACAGGACTGATCGTAGTCTGCACAGCAGTTCAGCAAAGATACACAGGTTGCACGGCAGGAGCATTCCTCCAGTATATCCCCACACTTTCCCCTGCATGTTTGACCTGGTGAAAAAAAAAAAAAAAAAACAGAAACAAATGAAGTCAAATGCTCCTAAAATCCTCAAATAATAAAATAGAAATAAATCTATGAAATCTCTGAAAATTATATTCTATACCTAGTGGTGGAAGAAGTAACATTAACAATACCACAATGTAAAAAAAGTAAAATTACAAAAGTATTAGCATTAAAATATACTCAAAGTACCTAAAGTAAAACTACTCATTCTACAGAAGGGCCCATTTCAGAATAATACCATAATTATTGATGCATTAATCATTTTTACGCTGCTGCTGGCTCATTTTAAGAACGTAATATACTGCTAGCTGATCGACCTTATCACATCTTGTTTTACTGTATTTGTTGATTTTATTTTTTTCCAGTTAATCTGAATCTGCAAAGTAACTACAATTGTTTGTCAATAAAATGGAGTAAAAAGTGCAATATTTAGTAGAAAAAACTCAAATTACCTCAAAATTGTACTTAAGAAGCAGACTTGAGTAAATGTACTTATTATTACCATGGCCTTTATAATACCACATTGCATGATTTGGTTTGTTAAATCTAGTAATACAATGCTAACAAGTCCTTCAAAATGCAAGGTTCCTTTCCTCTATGCAAAAGTTGAAATAGAAATGGTCAAATGAATTCAAACAGCAGCTCAGATTCATCTTTAGTCCCTAAAATACCTTTGAAAGTGACTCACCAGCTGTTTCAGATGAGCACATAAGAATAATTCCACAGAGCAAAATGGTCTGTCTCAAGTTTGCTCTCATGTTTAACTCACAGAACAAATAAACACTGCGTGCACGCACTGACCTACCTGTGCAAACAGTATACCTGTACTGCACCTCGCTCGCCTGAAAACCTGGCATTGAGGTGTGCAGGGTATCCAAGGTCATTTAAAAACCAACTAGGCAGTTAGGAAGTTATAAATTAACAGACGTTAGTTCAACGTAGGTCGTTCATTTTCAAAAACATTCTTCAGGCGTACCAACACACAATATGCATGCTTCACGACACCCACACTGTCATATTTATAATTTCGTTTTTAAGTATTTAAACTTGGATTTTTAACTACATCGTTAATGCCTGCGTTCATTCCCGTTGTGGTAATATACTCTCGCGATACGCTGCGCGATTTGAGCATTTTGGCGCATGTGCAGTTCGTGTCTGTCCACATCTCTCTGCAGTGCCTCAGAAAAAAAGGAAGAGGATGGTCATGAAATTTAATAACACTGTCTCATGTTGTTTTTAAATTCGTCCTGGACCATCTCTGCCACATTAACCGCGACCAGAACCAGAATGGAGGAAGAGTAGGGGGTCAAATAAATGGCGTATTTCTTAGTCAACTAGCAAGCTAACCAGCTAGCTGACGTTAGCACCAGGCTATCATAGGCAGCAGTACTGTTGCTGCTTATATTAAAATATAGGAAAATGTACTTTCTCTACACAATCATCGCGTCTTTAGTTGCCTTTTTCATTTTGAAATGGATGAAAAAGAGGAGGTATTGCACCGATGTGAAAAGACTTAATGGCAAAACAGTTCTTATCACAGGTAAATAAACAAGTTTTGCTTATTGCAGCAAATTCAAAGTACATTTACTCAAGTACTGTACTTAAGGACGATATGTACATAATGTATTATATTAAGATAAGGAGGAACTTTACCAGCTGCACCAGTAAAGTGATGAACACATTCATTCATCAATAATTGTAATTCAACAGTATTAACATATCATTTTCTGAAATGGGCCATTCTGCATAATCTGTACTTTTACTTTTGGTACTTTTAGTATATTTTGATGCTGATACTTGTACTTTTACCTTTTCTAGGACTTTTAGTTGTACGAGTGATTTTACACTGTCGTAGAACTACTTTAAGTAAAAATCTGAGTACCACTGACACCAAAACATCTTCAAGTCACAACCCTCCTATCAGCACTTACGACGCGTGATGAATTCACTATTTTTGGTCTATTTGCTCTTTGCAGGTGGGAATTCTGGCATTGGCAAGGAGTCAGCCATCGCCTTGGCAAGGAGAGGCGCCCGCGTCATCGTGGCTTGCAGAGACCCTGACAAGGCTGAGAAGGCTGTGAGGGAGATCAAGTGCAAGAGTCACAGCCTTAACGTCCATCACATGGAGCTGGATCTTGCCAGCCTGCGCTCTGTGAGGGAATTCTGCAAGGACTTCCTCCAGAGAGAGAAGAGGCTTGACATCCTGATCAATAATGCAGGTGAGGTTTGTCCAACACATGGAGGACTCTTGATTCGTTAAAACAATATCACCAGAGAAGGAAAGGAGTTAACCAGCGAACATTGCAATAAAAGATTATGTTACGTTTTTTCCTTGTCAGGGATCTCAGCATAGAGTGTTCTGTATACGTCTCTACTTCCTCCACCTCCGTGTTTTGACCTCTTTCCTCACCTTCTGTGGTGCTTCCTCAGGAATGCCCGGCGTCCTCGCCTGGACGGACGACAACTTCAGCATGTGTTTTGGCGTCAACCACTTGGGTCACTTCCTCCTAACCAATCTGCTCCTGCCTCGCCTGAAGGAATGTGCCCCCAGCCGCGTGGTCACCCTCACGTGCTCCAGCTACAAATACCAGAAGCTGGACTTCCAGGACCTCAACTACAACCTGCTGCCCTTCTTCACCTACTGCCGCAGCAAGCTGGCTAACATCTACTTCAGTCAGGAAGTGGCCCGCGTCGCTGAAGGGAAAGGAGTGACCTCCTATGCTGTGCACCCTGGTAAGAGGGGCTGCTAAATTCCTGCTTCTTGTTTTCAATGGGTCTGTTTTAAGATACGTGCCGTGTCGATAAATGTACTTTCTATTAATACCGTCATATTATATTTATTGTAAATGTATTTATTTACAATCAACAGTTTTTATTTGAATTGAAGTACTTAGGTTTGGTCTATGTACAGCACTGTTTACGGTACACTGAGATAACAGTGTGTGGTTGTATCAGGCCATTGTGGTTAATAGTGATCATTGAGCAGTGCTTCTTTATGACGACATTGTATATATTTACTGGCCTTTTGCATTGTTGATGTATAGTACCTTGTAATTTACTAGATCAGTCACAAGCGGACATTCATATCTGGTCATTTAAGTTTTTTTTCAATTAAATTCATCATGATATATAAACTTAAATCGAGATGTAAAATGACTCGTGCCGAACTAGAGGATTTATCATATTGCCAAACCTGAACATAAATATATTCTTTATATCTCTGCTTCCATGTGTTGCTCCAGGTTTTGTCCAAAGCGGCTGGACGTGCCACTACTCCATCCTGTTCCGCATGCTGATGCAGGTGATCATGTGGATGTTTTTCGTGCCGTGCGAGATCGGGGCTCAGACTGTCGTCTACTGTGCTGTGTCGGATGAAGCTGCCAAACACAACGGGGGCTACTTCGTGGACTGCCGACCAGCTACTCTGCGTCCTTTCGCAAGAGACGCCGGTGTGGCAAAAAAACTCTGGGAGGCCAGTGAGAGACTGGTGAAACTGGCCTGATGGTGGAAACTGGGGGAAGCTCATCCTTAGATTCGTTTAAGGTTGTGTGCTTTCTTTTTTTTTTTACATTTATGTTTTTCATTCACATTTTTGTTGTGTACAATGCAGATGTAAAGATTTTGTTTCATGTGTTTGTCTAATTTAAGAGGAAATGTTTTGCACAAATAAAAGACTTTACAATGATTTCTGTCTTTGGAGAGCACATTTAATTAAGAAAAGATAAGATAGACGTTATTGTCCAGAAGGAAATTTGTCTTGGAAATATACATACAGTGTACAGTGTTTGCTGTTAAAAAAACAATACTAATAACATATTGCACACATGCATTACATACACAGACTGTCGCCAGTCCACATACCTGCATACACAGTACCTACAGTACTTGCAAAAGAATGCCACCAGCCAACAAATACATTTCACACTGCCCATTGTACAACGCACCAGTAGTGTATAGTTAAGACATTCAAAATAAATAGAAATCGGTGTTACAGGAGTTAAGCTCTGGCTAGCTTTATATTATATAATATAATATATAACTTTATATTTTTTAAATAAGTCAGCAGATTTTACACAGCAGAATATACACAAATTCACATAGAAATCATGTACATGGATGTCTTATTTCAATTTAAATAAATAAAATAAAAAGGTGACATCACAACTGTCATCTCTGTGACAGCAACATGAACACATGGACGAGTACGTTTCCCCCGTGACTCCCTGTCGATTGTCAGTTTGGATGACGTGTCTGTGGACTGAAGAATCTTCAGAACACTCCTGAACAGTGCCGTGGTGCCATCATCCACCCGGCAAGACGTAAAATAAGGAAATAAATATTTCTTGTGCATTGAACTGCTGTTCCTCCAGAGATTTTCTTTTAACTTTTCAGTTTGTGCAACTTATAAGTTTTATGTCGAGTTAAAGAAACATAAGATTTGAGTAAATAACATGATTTGTTTGTGATGTAAATATGCTGAAAGAACTGGGACCAGTAGATTTCATGGGATCATTCAATTTTCACATTTATACAGATTTATTTTTATTTCTAAGAATGAGCAAGAAGTTTGTTTCATTTTTTAAATTTAGTCTTTAATTTTATCATATTACCTTGTTTATTATTTTACATTTTAGAATAATTTATCTTTCAATGATCAAATCCTTGTTTCAGTAAATAACTTTCTTTCTGTATGAAATCCTTCAGGTTTGTAACTAATTCCTTTAAATAAAATATCAAAGACAAATACAAAGCTGTGCTGCAGTTTGATGTGTTTGCAAACACAGAAACTGATTCACTTTTCTATTTCAATGATCATTTTATTGACAACACCGTAACGCATTTTCTTGAAGTCATAGAAACACGTGTAGCACGTAAGAGAACAGAGCAATAATCTGAAGAATCAGAGAACTAGAGGATTAATATTATCATACAGAAGAAACCCAACTGTTATTGTAGTTTATATGTAGGGCTGCACAATGAATCATCTTCTACCATCATGTCCGCTTTGATCATTCACACAATCAGGATGTATCACAGGTGTTGGCACAGTTTCTTCAGTGAAGAATGTAAAACGTGTCTGGAAACAGTTTGTGATATAAGATGAATGAAGGAGAAATGTCGAGAACACCAGTTGTTCCTCCTTCTGTGAGAGGATTTAATGCTTTTCTCTGTTTTATATCAATGTTCACTGAATATTTGGGGGTTTCGGACTGTTGAGACAAAACAAGACATTTGAAGACGTCACCTTTCACTCTGAGGAACTGACTATCATTGTTTGCTGATATTTTAGAAGAAGGAAATAATCAATAATTAAAGTAATTATAGTTAACTTACAGTCAAACTTCTTGTTTCAAATGGAGGACTTTTAAAGAGTTTTTAAATAAGTGCTGTATCAGTACATTTACTGTTTGTTTACATTTTTATATTATATTTATTGCAAATCTATTTATTTACATTTAATACATTTTATTTGAAATGAAATCATTCGAGTTGTTCTGTACATAGTCTGAAACTACAACATGTCCTCTCTGTTTACACTGAGCTCTCTCTTTAGAACAGGTTGTGTGGTTGTATCAGGTCATTGTGGTCAAAGTTGAAAATCTTCCTTCTATATCACAATATTGTATTTATTTACAGATATTTTGCTTCAATGTGATATAGTACATTAAAACTTTAATTTTGCATTGTCCAGTGAACTAAATACTAAAAAGTTAGACATTTCTATCCGATTATTTAAGTTCTATTTTTCACATGCATATGTAAATATTTCATGTTATTTCTTTTGCTTGTGTATTTTAAGAGGAAATGTTTTGCAAAAATAAGACTTTACAGTATTTCTCACTGTGTTGGAAAAATACATTGTCATTTAATTGAACACTTTGGTTGTATAACACATGATTTGATGTGGTGATTATTTCCTAAAACAAGTTAAACTGAATCATGAAATGTGTTTTAAAATATTTCTGTAATCAGAAAATGTTGCAATGTCACTGCATTTTATTATGTTGATTTAGTTTTCACTTTAAAATAAATATTATTTCACAAGTAACAATTCTCAGGCACTTCATGTGGAAAGTTGCTGTAAAATCTGATAATCAACAAAACATCACCATCTGCTGGTAAAGAAATGAAATGTCAGGATAGAAAGTGAAACTTAAAGCTGGTTTCCACGTTGCTGAACGGAGCTGAGAGTCGCCATTACAGGGAGGAGTATCGCTACTATACACATTAAATCAGAAGGATTGTAATCTGTAATTTAAAGAGACACAGATTTGGTGAGTCTTGCTGCTTAAAGATATTCACATATCAGAGCAAATGGCTGAGAAAATAGTTCTTCTTGAAGGTTTCCTGAACTGCCATGTTTGTTCAGAGACGTTCAGAGATCCTGTGTCTCTGAGCTGCAACCACAGCTTCTGTTCAAGCTGCCTGAAACTATTCTGGAAACAAGCTGAAAACAAAAACTGTCCCATTTGTAAAAGAAAATCCTCAAAAGACATTCCTTGGGTGAACTTTCCACTGAAGGAACTGGCTGACTCGTTTGCTGAGAGACAGAAAACTGGATCACCTGAGACAGAAAAAGGAGAGAAGAAGGTGGAGGTGGTGTGTAGTAAACATGGAGGAGAGACTAAACTGTTCTGTGAGGATGAAGAGAGAGTTGTGTGTCCTGTCTGTGAGTTTTCTCTCCACCAGAGTCACAAGGTGGTTCCTATAGAACAAGCAGTCAGTGACCTGAAGGACCAG
Organism: Lycodopsis pacificus; assembly: GCA_028022725.1. Taxonomy (NCBI): domain Eukaryota; kingdom Metazoa; phylum Chordata; class Actinopteri; order Perciformes; family Zoarcidae; genus Lycodopsis; species Lycodopsis pacificus. The sequence continues at coordinate 13,820,180 of CM051692.1, read as the reverse complement.
CTGAGATCTGACTTAGAGTCTCTGCAGGACAAGAGGCACAAACACAAACAAGTGGAGGAAACATACAATGAAGTGATTGAACTCTCCAAGAAGCAGCTGTTGTCCACAGAGAGGCAGATCAGAGCAGAGTTCAACAAGCTCCACCAGGTCCTGAAAGAGGAAGAGGAGTCCAGACTGGCAGCTGTGAGGGAGGAAGAGGAGCAGAAGGGGAAGACTATCAGCAGAGAGATGAAGATGATTCAGGAGCAGATCTCCTCTCTGTCAGACAGCATCTCTGCTGTTGAAGAAGACCTGCAGAAACACAACGTGTCATTCCTCAGCAGTTATAAAGCCACTCAGACCAGAGCCAGAGTCCAGAGCTCACTGTCACATCCACAGCTGGTCTCAGGAGCGCTGATAGATGTGGCCAAACACCTGGGCAACCTGTCCTTCAGAGTCTGGGAGAAGATGAAGGACAAGGTCCACTTCAGTCCTGTCATTCTGGACCCAAACACTGCAAGCCGCTGGCTCTATCTGTCTGATGATCTGACCAGTGTGAGATGTGGAGACACAGACCAGAAGCTTCCTCACAATCCAGAGAGATTCACTAAGCATGTCAATGTTCTGGGCTCTGAGGGCTTCAGCTCAGGGAAACACAGCTGGGAGGTGGAGGTGGGAGACCATCCTGCCTGGAATGTAGGTTTGGCTAAAGAGTCAGTTGACAGGAAGGGAGAGATATTTGCTTCACCAAAATATGGAATCTGGTGTTTACTTCATCGTCGTGGAGAATACACTGATGTTGTTGGTCAGACTGTCAGAGTGAAGAAGAGTCTCCAGAGGATCAGAGTCCAGCTGGACTATGACATGGGGGACGTGTCCTTCTACGACCCTGAAGACATGACTCACATCTGCACTCTCAGAGACACTTTCACTGAGAAACTCTTCCCATGGTTCAGTATTGGAAACTCTGGTGATGCTAAAACTGCTGATATCAAAATGTGTCAAACTGATATTTCTCTGTGATGTTCAGGGAGGGTGGTGAGGTCTCAGTGATTTATTATTTTTAGAATGGTGGTGGTTTTGTTAATAACAGACAATTCCAGTTCTTTAATTTGATCGTACATGAAGAACATGTAGAGTTAAAGAAACAAGATTTGAGTAAATAACATGTTTGTGATGTAAATATGCTGAAAGAACTGTGACCAGTAGATTTCATGTGATCATTTTATTTTCGATTTGTTTTTATTCCTAAGAATGAGCAACAACGTTAAATTTCCTTCTTTTAAATTTCTGTTCAAATAGTCTTTAATTTGATTATGTTCCCTTTTATTTTTACTTTTAGTCATGAAATCTTTGTTTCAGTAAATGATCTTCTCAAAATGCAATCCTATAAAATCATTCAGATTAATAATTCCTTTAAAAAAAATTACATTTGTATTGTTCAGAATGGACCAAACCGTGAATGTTGAAGTAATAATTAACCTGTTCTTTACTATCTGTGACTGTTAACATATTTTATATTATATCAGTTTTATCTATATGATTAAACGTAGTCTCTTTCCTCATTTTTGTTTCTTTAAATGTAGAAAATTCTGCAGAAATTGCTTCATGTTTATATTTTAATGTTGAGTCCACTTTAGAAAAGCACAAAATTGTAATAAAATGTAACATTGACTTTAAGAGTGTGTATTAGTGCTGTAACTAAAAGCTGTTTCTATTATCAATTAATATGTTCATGTTTTTAAATCATTAAATATCAGAAAGTTGTGAAAAATGCCAAATAAAAACAGCAAATACTCAAATTTGAGCAGATGTGTAGATTGCTTTCAAGATAAATAATTTCAATGATTAATGGTTGGCCATATTGGCAACAATATGGGTTATTAAATTGCATGTTTTCTACCTTGTCAGCAAATATTGTGGTCAAAAACACGAATGAGTGACTTCTATCAATACGAAGCTGTGCTGCAGTTTGATGTGTTTGCAAACACAGAAACTGATTCACTTTTCTATTTCAATGATCATTTTATTGATAACACCGTAACACATTTTCTTGAAGTCATAGAAACACGTGTAGCACGTAAGAGAACAGAGCAATAATCTGAAGAATCAGAGAACTAGAGGATTAATATTATCATACAGAAGAAACTCAAAGAGACAACAAGAGACAAAGGGAAACTAGAAAGAGCCAACTGCAGAGAGATGATTGAATAAGGTCTGAAAGGGAGAAAGACCAAGAGAAGACGACTCAGTGTCGTCAGCACTCGTGTTCTGCACTGACAACACGGAGCCCCATAGAAAAGCATGAGAGGTCATCTTCAACACTGTCGACATCCTCATCGCGCCACAGTCACTAACATCATGCGGATCATCTTCTTTGTATCATCTTGTGACTAAAATGATTCATATGCACTTAAAAAGCTGAGAGAATAGACAGAGAAAGGTCGAGTATAACAGCATTCAGTAGAAAATGAGAAACCAAATAAAAAGGAAAACACCAAAAAACAAGTGTCCAGTTGACTTTCATGCAAAGTAAATGCCAGCTACGCTGTTGCAGGTGTGTAATACTGTGTCCTCCCTCATTGAAAACATGTGAATCCTATTATATTTCAATACTTTCAAGGCTTGGAACACAGCAAGAAGAACAGAAGAACACCACCTTTGGACATGCTGCTATCTCTTCTTTTCTTTGGAGAGAGGGGGGGGGCATGTTTGACCAGCACGATCCCACAGGAACACCTTCAGGTAGCCTTTGACCTTTTAGTGTTAGAAGACGGTCAACTAGGCGTTGACTGTTACTGGATGAGACACGAGTACAATACAATGTCTCAGTGGTTCATTTGTTTAAAAAAAAAAAAAAAAAAAAAAAAAGCTTCATCACCTTGAAAAAAAAAAGAAGCTTTTGGAGCATCAGTTCACTCAAAATACAATCCTGAATTATATGAGATTAAACGTGATAGATGTCCCACTCTGGCAAAGTGGTAATGACCGTAGTGGAAGAGAGCGATCTACACCATGAAAACAAAAACAACCCCAATCTAAAGTTGCAGAAGGAAAACCGCAAAACATTAATTCCCACCATGTTGGTCGTTTCAGAGAAACACATGCAGGATGCAAATTGGGTGTACTATCCCTTTAAAAAAAACTCACACAGAGTACACTCCCTTTCAACAACAGACAGGACTTGCACAAGTGCACGAGTTGTGTAATAGGAAAACTCAAACAAAGAGAAAAGCACAATAAAATGATCCACTAAAATAAATAAATAAATATTCAAAATAAATAGAAACCTGAGGACTATTCATCAAACCGGCTGCCCGGTCTCTTTCATATCTTGGTCTGACCAATAGGGGCGAGACAAATGTGAAGGCAGCCAATGGTGGACGAGCAAAGTACAGAGGAGCTGATCGCAAGTCAAACCCCCTAAAAAAACAACTCTCAGTGCTGCAAAGTCCATCGGATTAATCTTGCCACCCCTGGCACAAGCACTTAATATCATAAAAAGCTGATAATACATGACAAACATAATACGAGAAAAGAAAAGAAAAAACAGATAAAATCATAATATTTAAAAAAAAAGCCCTGGACTGACGGCAGGGGACTGATGTGTCCTCCGAAATAAAGCCTTCTCCTTTCATCTTTTACACAGCTCCAATATTTCCCCTCCAGACTGAGAGCAATGGATGTACTCTACATGCAGACAGACAGACAGACAGACACACACACACACACACACACACACACACACACTAACACACACCCTGTGGCAAAGAATCGCCCTGAAATGAGGAACCAGACCCCAGAAGTCTGACACAAACCTCACTATCTGCACACGTTTGTGACAACAAGAGACAAAGGGAAACTAGAAAGAGCCAACTGCAGAGAGATGATTGAATAAGGTCTGAAACAGAGGGAACGGGAGAAAGAGAGGAAGACCAAGAGAAGACAACTCAGTGTTGTCAGTGCAACGTAGTCACTGTCTGGAGAAAGAAGATGGCGGAGGTTCAGAGTGAACACGGCGGCTCCAGTTGATCTCAGTAATGCTTCATCTGACTAAACAGCTGAGGGGAAGGCAGCAGAGCTCTCAGAGACCTCCAGACACCTGAGGAGGACTGTTATTGTAGTTTATATGTAGGGCTGCACAATGAATCATCTTCTACCATCATGTCAGCTTTGATCATTCACACAATCAGGATGTATCAGAGGTGTTGGCACAGTTTCTTGAGTGAAGAATGTAAAACGTGTCTGGAAACAGTTTGTGATATAAGATGAATGAAGGAGAAAGGTCGAGAACACCAGTTGTTCCTCCTTCTGTGAGAGGATTTAATGCTTTTCTCTGTTTTATATCAATGTTCACTGAATATTTGGGGGTTTTGGACTGTTGAGACAAAACAAGACATTTGAAGACGTCACCTTTCACTCTGAGGAACTGACTATCATTGTTTTCTGACATTTTAGAAGAAGGAAATAATCAATAATTAAAGTAATTACAGTTAACTTACAGTCAAATGTCTTGTTTCAAATGGAGGACTTTTAAAGAGTTTTTAAATAAGTGCTGTATCAGTACATTTACTGTTTGTTTACATTTTTATATTATATTTATTGCAAATCTATTTATTTACATTTAATACATTTTATTTGAAATGAAATCATTCGAGTTGTTCTGTACATAGTCTGAAACTACAACATGTCCTCTCTGTTTACACTGAGCTCTCTCTTTAGAACAGGTTGTGTGGTTGTATCAGGTCATTGTGGTCAAAGTTGAAAATCTTCCTTCTTTATCACAATATTGTATTTATTTACAGATATTTTGCTTCAATGTGATATAGTACATTAAAACTTTAATTTTGCATTGTCCAGTGAACTAAATACTAAAACGTTAGACATTTCTATCCGATTATTTAAGTTCTATTTTTCACATGCATATGTAAATATTTCATGTTATTTCTTTTGCTTGTGTATTTTAAGAGGAAATGTTTTGCAAAGATAAGACTTTACAGTATTTCTCACTGTGTTGGAAAAAGACATTGTCATTTAATTGAACACTTTGGTTGTATAACACATGATTTGATGTGGTGATTATTTCCGAAAACAAGTTAAACTGAATCATGAAATGTTGCAATGTCACTGCATTTTATTATGTTGATTTAGTTTTCACTTTAAAATAAATATTATTTCACAAGTAACAATTCTCAGGCACTTCATGTGGAAAGTTGCTGTAAAATCTGATAATCAACAAAACATCACCATCTGCTGGTAAAGAAATGAAATGTCAGGATAGAAAGTGAAACTTAAAGCTGGTTTCCACGTTGCTGAACGGAGCTGAGAGTCGCCATTACAGGGAGGAGTATCGCTACTATACACATTAAATCAGAAGGATTGTAATCTGTAATTTAAAGGGACACAGATTTGGTGAGTGTTGCTGTTTAAAGATATTCACATATCAGAGCAAATGGCTGAGAAAACAGCTCTTCTTGAAGGTTTCCTGAACTGCCATGTTTGTTCAGAGACGTTCAGAGATCCTGTGTCTCTGAGCTGCAACCACAGCTTCTGTTCAAGCTGCCTGCAACTATTCTGGAAACAAGCTGAAAACAAGAACTGTCCCATTTGTAAAAGAAGATCCTCAAAAGACTTTCCTCGGGTGAACTTTCCACTGAAGGAACTGGCTGACTCGTTTGCTGAGAGACAGAAAACTGGATCATCTGAGACAGAAAAAGGAGAGAAGAAGGTGGAGGTGGTGTGTAGTAAACATGGAGAAGAGACTAAACTGTTCTGTGAGGATGAAGAGAGAGTTGTGTGTCCCGTCTGTGAGTTTTCTCTCCTCCAGAGTCACAAGGTGGTTCCTATAGAACAAGCAGTCAGTGACCTGAAGGACCAGCTGAGATCTGACTTAGAGTCTCTGCAGGACAAGAAGCACAAACACAAACAAGTGGAGAAAACATACAATGAAATGATTCAACACTCCAAGAAGCAGCTGTTGTCCACAGAGAGGCAGATCAGAGCAGAGTTCAACAAGCTCCACCAGGTCCTGAAAGAGGAAGAGGAGTCCAGACTGGCAGCTGTGAGGGAGGAAGAGGAGCAGAAGGGGAAGACTATCAGCAGAGAGATGAAGATGATTCAGGAGCAGATCTCCTCTCTGTCAGACAGCATCTCTGCTGTTGAAGAAGACCTGCAGAAACACAACGTGTCATTCCTCAGCAGTTATAAAGCCACTCAGACCAGAGCCAGAGTCCAGAGCTCACTGTCACATCCACAGCTGGTCTCAGGAGCGCTGATCGATGTGGCCAAACACCTGGGCAACCTGTCCTTCAGAGTCTGGAAGAAGATGAAGGACAAGGTCCACTTCAGTCCTGTCATTCTGGACCCAAACACTGCAAGCCCCTGGCTCTATCTGTCTGATGATCTGACCAGTGTGAGATGTGGAGACACAAACCAGAAGCTTCCTGACAATCCAGAGAGATTCACAAAGTATGCCAATGTTCTGTGCTCTGAGGGCTTCAGCTCAGGGAAACACAGCTGGGAGGTGGAGGTGGGAGACCATCCTGTCTGGAATGTAGGTTTGGTTAAAGAGTCAGTTGACAGGAAGGGAGAGATAGTTGTTTCACCAGAATATGGAGTCTGGTGTTTATATCATCACAGTGGAGAATACACTTATGGATCTGGTCAGACTGTCGGAGTGAAGAAGAGTCTCCAGAGGATCAGAGTCCAGCTGGACTATGACATGGGGGACGTGTCCTTCTACGACCCTGAAGACATGACTCGCATCTACACTCACAGAGACACTTTCACTGAGAAACTCTTCCCATACTTCAGTATTGGAAGGTCTGGTTATGCTAAAACTGCTGATATCAAAATGTGTCAAACTGATATTTCTCTGTGATGTTGAGGGAGGGGGGTGAGGTCTCAGTGAATTATCAGGATTTGTATAATGGTGGTGGGTTTTTAGTTAATTACAGACTATTGAGGTGAGAATCCTGTACTTTGAAAGTACATCAAAAAAATGTAGAGATTAAAGTTAAAGAAAAAATAAGATTTGATCTCTAATAATAATATAAATATATTTTCAAAGCACAGAATGAGAAACTAAAGCAGAACTAGGTGTGTGAGGCATTATGTTCTAAATGGTGTTTGTGGTGTAAATATCCTAAAAGGACAGGCGAGTAGATTTACTGTGATCGTTTTATTTTTAAATGCATATTTCTTCCCTTAGCAACAACCATAAGTTTGCATTAAAAAGGCTATCATTTTAAATCACGTGACCACATAAAGCCTCATCTTACCTTGTTTATCTTTGACGTTAAACAATGACTTCATTGTGTTTTATAGTAAACTGGTTACTTTCATGAATAAATGGTTCGGTTCCTTCAGTTGTTTTATTTGCAAGCAAAAGAGTTTATCGCTGATGATGCAGAATAATGTTAAGAATAATTGTATATCATTTTGAACAAATATTTTCATATTCAACATATCCAAACACACATTTGATGCTGTTGATGTACGGGTTTAATTGTATTCTGTTAAGTTCCACAAGTTGGAGACAAAGTACACGTTTTGGTTCCGGGCTGGTGATAATTTAGATCATTTTAGTTTTCAGTTTTTTATACACATATTATTGTTTCCTGCAGTTTCACACAAATCTTACATTTGTTCAGGGTTTGGTAGAACATGTCTGTATTTCTTATCCTCCAGATTTCGATCTGTCCTCAGGGTATCTAGCAGACGATCACAAGTGACTGTTCCTCTTGATAAGATGCTTCATTTAGCAGTTTGTTATTTAATTATCTCAGAAATCAGACACACAAACAGAATCATTCATCACTTGCCTGTTTTTCGTGTAACTGTAGCATCTTAAATTAAATTCAGATGTTGTGAATACAGACTGCTACTAAATAAAACACTTTATTCTCATTTCCATGTTTCTTCTCTCATTCCTTCATTTTCTGTTGGTGTTGGTGAAAAACTCCTCTCACCTGTTTAGTGAAATGTAGAAGAACATACAAGAGGTGAGGGACACTGTGGGCACCAACACTGTGCTGCAGTTACATATTCCTGTCTGTTCCTGATGGAGACATGAATATCAGTCTTTTCCAACAACACTGCAGGACTTTATTCCAGTTCCAGAAGAACATGTGGAATGATAGCTGGAAATACACAATACAAATGATAATACATGTTTGTAATGAGGAATATCAAAGCTGTAATGTTCTGGTCTGTTGACATCAACGTACTGTAGATATGGTAGAGTGGTGCAGTGGTGAAGGAAGTATTCAGATCCTTTACAGGAGTAAAAGTACGAACACGAACTGTGAAAATACTCCAGTAAAAGTCCTGCATTCAAAACTGTACTGAAGTAAAAGTATTGTCAACACTTCTGGAGATACGTAGTTTTAACTGGACAGGAAGGAGACGAAGACTGTGATCTGAAAAGTAACTAAAGCTGTCAGATAAATGCGGTGGAGTAAAAAGTACAATATTGGTCTCTGAGATGTCGTGGAGCACAAACATAAAGTTACATTCAATTGAAATATTCAAGCAAATGACAAGTACTTTGCATATGTACTCATCTAGAGTGCTTGAGTAAATGCACTTTGTTAAATTCCACCAATGAAGTGGTGAATAAATGTACCATCAGCTGGCTTCTGCTGCTCTCTATTGGCTAAACATGGTGCAGGATAAATATGTGAAAATGGCGCAACAATCACAATCTGGTGTAAAAGGTAAACCTTGAACAAATTACAACATAAATATGACAAATAAATGCTAAATGTTTAGAACACACATTGCTGCAGTATTTAAGAGTAGAGTAGCAAAGTAACACCGTGTTTTTCAACCTTTTCTGAGCCGTGGTACAGTTTTTACATTAAAAAGATCCCGCGGCACACCAACAACCAAAGAAGTTACAAAATGACACTTTGTGGCATAATACTGCATATTGACGGGTATTTTGTTTGGAGATGATGTTTAAGCTTGATTGGGACCATGGATCTGTTGGACAGCTTTTCCCCAAACATCAAGCTTAACGGAGTCGGTGCAGTCGGATCCCCGGTGAAGGTAAATCCAAACGACAGATAGCTTTCGCTGTGTTGCCTCAAACTCAAGGTTTTTTCTGTCTTTTGAACACCACTCATACGAGGCTTTTCATCAAGGTTAAAATTGTGTCCAGGGCCCAGTTCAGAGTCTGAATTTTTCCTTTTCAAATATTGAAAACCCACTGACCTACTGAATGCACTTCTCAGGGACAACACGCTCACATGTGCTCAATGTCATCAACGTTATAGAATGTGCAGCATGTGCACAGGATGTGATGGCACGGACACATTTTACTTCCTGTAAACGTCACAAGATGGAGACAAAGTCCATGTTGTTCTTTGCTGCACAGGTTGATCAATAGCAGCACCTCTTAGCACTTTCTGATGGATTCTTCTTTTCACACAGATCCTTCACAGAAACCCCGTTGTGTTTGTCTGACGTCCTGTTTGTCCAGAGTAGCTCACAAATCCATCACTGCTGTGGCTCTTGATGTTGTTGCTGCTTCATCAGCCACCAAGTTAGTCAAATCATCTCAGAGACGTTATTCAGATTAGATTACATCTCAGACATGAGTCTTTTCAGCTCTTTAGAGGCCCACGTTTATTTTGTGCTGCTGTACCGTCATCGTCAAAACTCACTTGTACAAGATACAGATCAACACTGAACCTACATGTGGTGGAATGCTCCCCAGAGAATGAAGAATAGGGTGGAGGGTTGTGAGAGCAGCCCTCAGGCTGGCTCCTCCCACAACTAATTCCTAATCAGTGGCAGATAGAAGTCAGCTGTTGGCATCCCTTTTTGGGGGATTTTGACATTGTTGAACAGAGCTCAGACGCCATTACAGGTTGTGAGAGTTCTGCTGAAAAACACAAGTTTGGAGTATTTGAACCAGTGAAGAGACGGAACAGTAACTTGGTGAGTCTTGTTATTGAAATATAATCAAGATACCAAGACAAATGGCTGAGAAAACAGCTCTTCTTGAAGGTTTCCTGAACTGCCATGTTTGTTCAGAGACGTTCAGAGATCCTGTGTCTCTGAGCTGCAACCACAGCTTCTGTTCAAGCTGCCTGCAACTATTCTGGAAACAAGCTAAAAACAAGAACTGTCCCATTTGTAAAACAAAGTCCTCAACGGATGAACCAGCAGTGAACTTAACACTGAAGGGACTGGCTGACTCGTTTGCTGAGAGACAGAATAATGGATCACCTGAGACGGAACAAGGAAAGGAGAAAGAGGAGGTCGTGTGTGAAAAACATCCAGAAGTTCCTTATTGGTTCTGTGAGGACGAGCAGAAAGCTGTGTGTCCTGTTTGTGAGTTTTCTCTCCACCAGAGTCACAAGGTGGTTCCTATAGAACAAGCAGTCAGTGACCTGAAGGACCAGCTGAGATCTGACTTGGAGTCTCTGCAGGACAAGAGGCACAAACACAAACAAGTGGAGGAAACATACAATGAAATGATTCAACTCTCCAAGAAGCAGCTGTTGTCCACAGAGAGGCAGATCAGAGCAGAGTTCAACAAGCTCCACCAGGTCCTGAAAGAGGAAGAGGAGTCCAGACTGGCAGCTCTGAGGGAGGAAGAGGAGCAGAAGGGGAAGACTATCAGCAGAGAGATGAAGATGATTCAGGAGCAGATCTCCTCTCTGTCAGACAGCATCTCTGCTGTTGAAGAAGACCTGCAGAAACACAACGTGTCATTCCTCAGCAGTTATAAAGCCACTCAGACCAGAGCCAGAGTCCAGCGCTCACTGTCACATCCACAGCTGGTCTCAGGAGCGCTGATAGATGTGGCCAAACACCTGGGCAACCTGTCCTTCAGAGTCTGGGAGAAGATGAAGGACAAGGTCCACTTCAGTCCTGTCATTCTGGACCCAAACACTGCACACCCCATTCTCTATCTGTCTGATGATCTGACCAGTGTGAGATATGGAGACACAATCCAGAAGCTTCCTGACAATCCAGAGAGATTCACTAAGCATGTCAATGTTCTGGGCTCTGAGGGCTTCAGCTCAGGGAAACACAGCTGGGAGGTGGAGGTGGGAGACCATCCTGCCTGGGTTGTAGGTTTGGTTAAAGAGTCAGTTGACAGGAAGGGAGAGATAGTTGTTTCACCAGAATATGGAGTCTGGTGTTTAACTCATCGTAGTGGAAAATACACTGATGGATCTGGTAAGACTGTCAGAGTGAAGAAGAGTCTCCAGAGGATCAGAGTCCAGCTGGACTATGACATGGGGGACGTGTCCTTCTACGACCCTGAAGACATGACTCACATCTACACTCACAGAGACACTTTCACTGAGAAACTCTTCCCATGGTTCAATATTGAAGAAGCTGGTGATGCTAAAACTGCTGATATCAAAATCTGTCAAACTGATATTTCTCTGTGATGTTCAGGGAGGGTGGTGAGGTCTCAGTGATTTATTATTTTTAGAATGGTGGTGGTTTTGTTAATAACAGACAATTCCAGTTCTTTAATTTGATAGTACATGAAGAACATGTAGAGTTAAAGAAATAAATAACATGTTTGTGATGTAAATATGCTGAAAGAACTGTGACCAGTAGATTTCATGTGATCGTTTTATTTTCGATTTGTTTTTATTCCTAAGAATGAGCAACAACGTTAATTTACTTTTAAATTTCTGTTCAAATAGTCTTTAATTTGATTATGTTCCCTTTTTATTTTTACTTTTAGTCATGAACTTTGTTTCAGTAAATCTTCTCAAAATGCAATCCTATAAAATCATTCAGATTAATAATTCCTTTAAAAACAAATTACATTTGTATTGTTCAGAATGGACCAAACCGTGAATGTTGAAGTAATAATTAACCCGTTATTTACTATCTGTGACTGTTGACATATTTTATATTGTATCAGTTTTATCTATATGATTAAACGTAGTCTCTTTCCTCATTTTTGTTTCTTTAAATGTAGAAAATTCTGCAGAAATTGCTTCATGTTTATATTTTAATGTTGAGTCCACTTTAGAAAAGCACAAAATTGTAATAAAATGTAACATTGACTTTAAGAGTGTGTATTAGTGCTGTAACTAAAAGCTGTTTCTATTATCAATTAATCAGTTTGTTTTTAATCATTAAATATCAGAAAATTGTGAAAAATGCCAAATAAAAACAGCAAATACTCAAATTTGAGCAGATGTGTAGATTGCTTTCTAGATAAATAATTTCAATGATTAATGGTTGGCCATATTGGCAACAATATGGATTATTATATTGCATGTTTTCTACCTTGTCAGCAAATATTGTGGTCAAAAACACGAATGAGTGACTTCTATCAATACAAAGCTGTGCTGCAGTTTGATGTGTTTGCAAACACAGAAACTGATTCACTTTTCTATTTCAATGATCATTTTATTGATAACACCGTAACACATTTTCTTGAAGTCATAGAAACACGTGTAGCACGTAAGAGAACAGAGCAATAATCTGAAGAATCAGAGAACTAGAGGATTAATATTATCATACAGAAGAAACTCAGAGACAACAAGAGACAAAGGGAAACTAGAAAGAGCCAACTGCAGAGAGATGATTGAATAAGGTCTGAAAGAGAGAAAGACCAAGAGAAGACGACTCAGTGTCGTCAGCGCTCCTCGTGTTCTGCACTGACAACACGGAGCCCCATAGAAAAGCATGAGAGGTTATCTTCAACACTGTCAACATCCTCATCGCGCCACAGTCACTAACATCATCATGCTGATCATCTTCTTTGTATCATCTTGAGACTAAAATGATTCATATGCACTTAAAAAGCTGAGAGAATAGACAGAGAAAGGTCGAGTATAACAGCATTCAGTAGAAAATGAGAAACCAAGTAAAAAGGAAAACACCAAAAAACAAGTGTCCAGTTGACTTTCATGCAAAGTAAATGCCAGCTACGCTGTTGCAGGTGTGTAATACTGTGTCCTCCCTCATTGAAAACATGTGAATCCTATTATATTTCAATACTTTCAAGGCTTGGAACACAGCAAGAAGAACAGAAGAACACCACCTTTGGACATGCTGCTATCTCTTCTTTTCTTTGGAGAGGGGGGGGGGGGGGGGGGGCATGTTTGACCAGCACGATCCCACAGGAACACCTTCAGGTAGCCTTTGACCTTTTAGTGTTAGAAGACGGTCAACTAGGCGTTGACTGTTACTGGATGAGACACGAGTACAATACAATGTCTCAGTGGTTCATTTGTTTAAAAAAAAAAAAAAAAAAAAAAAAAGCTTCATCACCTTTAAAAAAAAAAGAAGCTTTTGGAGCATCAGTTCACTCAAAATACAATCCTGAATTATATGAGATTAAACGTGATAGATGTCCCACTCTGGCAAAGTGGTAATGACCGTAGTGGAAGAGAGCGATCTACACCATGAAAACAAAAACAACCCCAATCTAAAGTTGCAGAAGGAAAATCGCAAAACATTAATTCCCACCATGTTGGTCGTTTCAGAGAAACACATGCAGGATGCAAATTGGGTGTACTATCCCTTTAAAAAAAACTCACACAGAGTACACTCCCTTTCAACAACAGACAGGACTTGCACAAGTGCACGAGTTGTGTAATCGGAAAACTCAAACAAAGAGAAAAGCACAATAAAATGATCCACTAAAATAAATAAATAAATATTCAAAATAAATAGAAACCTGAGGACTATTCATCAAACCGGCTGCCCGGTCTCTTTCATATCTTGGTCTGACCAATAGGGGCGAGACAAATGTGAAGGCAGCCAATGGTGGACGAGCAAAGTACAGAGGAGCTGATCGCAAGTCAAACCCCCTAAAAAAACAACTCTGTGCTGCAAAGTCCATCGGATTAATCTTGCCACCCCTGGCACAAGCACTTAATATCATAAAAAGCTGATAATACATGAAAAACAATACGAGAAAAGAAAAAACAGATAAAATCATATTTAAAAAAAAAGCCCTGGACTGATGGCAGGGGACTGATGTGTCCTCCGAAATAAAGCCTTCTCCTTTCATCTTTTACACAGCTCCAATATTTCCCCTCCAGATTGAGAGCAATGGATGTACTCTACATGCAGACAGACAGACAGACACACACTAACACACACCCTGTGGCAAAGAATCGCCCTGAAATGAGGAACCAGACCCCAGAAGTCTGACACAAACCTCACTATCTGCACACGTTTGTGAAGGTACGGCGGACAGCTCCTCACACGAGTAGAGGCTTTAAGCCTCGATTCTTCATTACTGATATGGGCAATGAACATGAATCCCCGAGCACCTTTTTAAAACACCGCTAGCTGCAGAACAAAATCATCATTGTGTGAGAAGAGGCATGTCACTGCTGCTGTGAGCAAAACACAGCGCTCAGTTTGTTGTCATGTAAAAATACTGTAAACCTTCGATGTTACGGTGTGACATATTTCTCTCATTAACAAAATATGTCACAACAAGACAACGTTCTTATTATATCACAAGTTGGTTTCATAAGACAAAACATTGTTTTTTAATCCTTTCTCATTTGTTCATGTTTTATGGGGCATTTACATGTTTTGAGTCCTAATGAGCGACACAATACAACATCTAAACTCAATGTTTAGTCCAGGACTTACGATAAACCTGAGTTTACTTTAAAACCGTACTGGGACTTGTGTCCGTGCAGCCTTTAGTAACTCTCCACTTCATTTAAGAGACATGATTCTGCCTTTAAGCGCTCCTTCTTCTGCATAGCCCTGCATGTTTGAAAAATGTAATTAATATCTGCTTCTATGTGCTCAATTAAACCTAAATCACCCTCAAAATACCTCAGTAAAGTAAAGTAAAGCATCAAACGATACCCGTTCTCTCATATTGGCTGTGATCTTTCCTCTTTGAAATGGATATTTTTCTGGTTACGACATGGAACATACAAATCATTTCTTTATATAACACACCAACTTATTTTGGGATAATGTGTAAAAATGGGATGCGTTATTATAACATTAAGTTTCTTGTTGAAACAAAACAAGTCAGTATGTCGTCGACAGCATTAAATATCTTGTCATATTTTTATAAAATTGTCTCATTGTGATGAAAATCATGGAAACAAGTAAGGAAATATTGTCTCTAACGTCCTCGTCATTTTCAGCGCAGGGCCATACCATTACAGCGTCGACCACTAATGTGGAAAAATAAATTTACGATAAAACTCCTGTTGCATGCCGTTTGGTTTGTATGTTTGAAATGTTGACGTTGACGTCCTGAAACTGTACCGAGTCGTAACGTTTGAACTAGTGTGTGTCGGGCTTGCATCACCACAATCTCTCTCACACACACACACACACACACACACATAAAGACGTACTCTCTACATTCACACATGACACCTTCAGACACACCCCTTCCAAAAAAACAACAAAAAGAAGAAAAAGAAAAGAAAACCCCAAAAACAAACTAAAACAAGTTGACCATGAGTTCGGGCGCAGTATTATAGCTCACATACAAGAAGCAAATTACAAAAACTGCCAATATCATATCCACTTAATAGCCACAATAAAAAAACAGCCACTGTTAATATGGGAAAAAAACATGCTTCCTTAAAAAGATAAAGAGAAAAACTAAAAAGATTTCATTCAACTCTAGAAACCACTGGCATCAAGAACTTTGAATTATACAAATTACATATACGATTGCAAATGTGTAAGAATAATAATGATTATAATAATAATAATAATAATAATAATAGAGTAATGATAATATATTTTACTTAAAACTTTACATACTGTATTTCCAGTGCAGTGTTTATGTCACACAAGTGTAGATTCACAGGAGGACAAGAGGGTTGGTGTCACAACAATTGTGGGGAAGGGAGGAAGAGAGCACAGGAAGAAGGGATCACACCGAGTGCTGAAAACAACCCAAACCCCCCCAGTGTGCCGGGGGGAAGAAGAGGAAGGACGTCGAGCCATTTGTTTGGGAGTTGTCAGAAGATGTTGTGGGGCGGGTGACAGACAGTGGTAAAAGAAGAGATGCATGCTGGGGGTTGAGCCGAGCGTCCAGTGTGGGAGGGTCTGTTGTTGAAGGGCCTGTCCCCAAACCAACCCTGGCGTTGTTCTTTCATCCTTTCATTCCTTCCTCCTCCTCCTCTTCCT
The DNA here is from genome assembly GCA_028022725.1 of Lycodopsis pacificus. Lineage (NCBI taxonomy): Eukaryota > Metazoa > Chordata > Actinopteri > Perciformes > Zoarcidae > Lycodopsis > Lycodopsis pacificus. Next base: position 13,804,079 of record CM051692.1, on the reverse strand, counting down.
CCTCTCTCTCTCTCCAGCAGAGCACTCCTGACAGACATAGTTATAGCACTCAACCCTGAGAAGAAAAACAAAACAGTGTCAAATCAATTAAATATAGAACGCTATTTCTGTTAGTGCACATTATGACTTAATACTCTGAACACGTTCGTGAACGCTGGCTAGCAAGTTTTGTTGGTTTGGTTTTTCAGAACGGTCTGTCTCTCAGCTGAACAGAGCCTGAACGCATCATAACGTAACCGAACGTAACCTTCGTTCTCCTCGTGTCGATTTAAACATATTTCGTTTTTTACAATGAAACACTATCAGAGATCGGCGACTAGAAAAGCATATACTATGGCGAACCGCGAGGGGGGCTCCGTACCGATCAACAATGGTCCGTTACACCACTAGTTGTACCCCATCCAAACAGTTGACAAAAACTCCACACAGTACATGAGGAACAAACGCAAAAAGTAACTTGAATGATTAATTGGGTAGGAATACCTCAGAGGTGCTTTCTTCGGACTATTAGTATCCTAAAGGATGATGGAAACACACAGCAACCAACTTTTCTACCTCTCAATCTATTGTTCTGGCCTCCTACTCCTCTATTTCCACTCTAGTTTATTATCTTTGACCGTCAGTTAAGTGACATCCATCGCTCTATTAATCTGGTCACGGATTCATTCACCGGCCGCATCTCCTTTCCAGAGAAGCAGTTTAAAAAAAAAAAAGCGAAATAGTACAAAAATGCTCCGAAAAAGGAAAACCTTCTGCTGTCAGTTTTCTCCCAGCTGCCCTGGTGGTCCAGCTGGTGGTGCTGTGGTCCATACCTCACTGGAGTGGCGCAGCTGGTGCGCCTGAGCAGTGGAAGTGGATGTTCTGCCACTTGCTGTCTCTGCGATGCCAGACGCGCGTTTCCTCCGACTGGCTGGACCGCGGCCGACCCTGGTTGTCAACGAACTGAGTCAGGCGGATGTAGGCGATGCAGGCCGCGTCCTCGCCGATCAGGTGGACGTGAGGGTTCAGGATGGTGGTGTGGATGGGCTTGCTGTTCTTAGCCAAAACTGAAAAAAAGATGACACGGATAACGTCAGGAGAAAGAATGAGCAGGATGACACAAACTATGCAATGTGATGCGTGACACTAATCATCACAATCTCCGTGGATGTGGGAGCTGCTGTGGAATATATCTTCTCTGTGGTTAACCTGACCCTCCAGATGGTTTGTTGCACAGAACCTTCTGAGAAGCTTTCATTAAAAAGTGTTTTGAGCCTCATTTTGTGATGCAGACATATCAGATGTGTATGTTTACACTAAAACTAAAGAGAAACAAGATACAACAATACAAAACTAAATCAAAAAACATAATTTACAAGCACTGCGAGAAGCGATTTAAAAAGAAAAAGACAACAAATAGCAAAGAAATCCATCACTCTTACGGTTCTCAAAGTAGAATCTGTGGAAATCCATCCCCTCTACCAGGTTGCCCAGCGCCTCCGGCTCAAACGAAGTCAGTCCAGGGTCGCAGATCTTACTGAAGAGGAAACAGAAAAGACATATGAATGAAGACACGCGTTAGCTTTGAACTACGCATTTGAACCCAAACCACCAACCAAAACGCAGACTCACGCGTATGCCTCAAAGTCTCCATTGTTGATTGCCTCTATCAGCTGCTCGGTGATCTTGATAATTTCTTGCTTGCGGACTGCAGTGGACAAAAGGCACAGAAGCTAATCAGAAGTAATCGCAACAGTTGGATAGATGGAGAGCGGTTAGGTTCATAAATCATTTTAATTTAATGCAACACAAGACAGTTAGAGCCCAAAATGCATTCATACTCACTGAGAATGCTGTTATTTGCGAAAAACGGAACTTCTCTTGTTTACATAATGAGCGGGAAAAATATGCTTTGTAGTGAAATAGCTTTAATTGTGGATTCTGTATGACACATCTGTAAAGATGCAAGTTAATTCACTCTTGAATTAGTTTGTGAATACATTTCTTAATCATGTCAAACAAAAAAAAAAACTACACACAGACCCATGTTCATCTCAATACATCACCGCAAACAACCACATCCGACTATTTAAAGACATCCCAACCAGTCAAAAGCAACCGAACGATGCATCAATCCGTGTGCAGTCAGCAGTGCTCTCCGTGGCAGACTGAAGAGGTTAATGAAGCTCAGAAGCAAAACGCACACACATCCAGATTGCTCAATTTCCAACTGAGCTGACCACAATGTGATGTACTTTACTCCAAGTACTTTCCAAAAGCAGAACACGCTGGCTGTTAAAGACGCTCGCTGAAACGCCGTTTCATTCGGAACCGTGATCGGCTAAGATGCGTCGGGTGGCGGTGGGTCACGCTCGGTACTCACTCTGGGAGGAAGACAGGGAAGGGCTGGAGGGGGAGTGATGGGGAGGTGGGGATGTGGTGTGTGCAGGTGGATGGGTGGGCCTGGCGCTAGGTACCGGTGCAGCGTCACCCTCGTGTGCAGGGGCCGCCGGCACCCTGCGGACGCTGCTTACCAGGTCTGTGAGCCGAGACACTGCGTGCCGTCCAGGCAAGATGGACGGATGAGTGGGTGGTGGTGGAGGAGGAAGAGGAATGCAAAAGAACAGGTAGAGAATAAAGGAATGAAGAAATAAGGAAATCCCTTTAGGAATGTGTGTATTTGTGGTCACTATAAATAGCAAAGCATAGCAACAGAGGAGGAACAGAGGAAAAGGAAATGTTTCGGATTTATTTTCATGGCCACTTTTGTTCTCTCCTCCAGCGTCCGTCTACAGTACACTCCCTGTCTTTGCTCTTTTCTACTCACTCTGCATGGGGGTGTGTGGAGCGGGGGCAGAGAGGGCAGAGAGGGCAGCGGGAGGTGGAGTGGATCTCCCTTCCCCGTCGGTTGTGGGCCCTGAGCCCCTACGCACTGAGCCCAGCAGGTCAGCAAACTTTGTGGCAGCTGAGTTCAGGAGGGATGAAGATGGGAGACAGTGCACTTAAATGGAAGCATTGTGGTGATACAGATGAACAAACTCTGTCTTAGAGAGCACTAAGACGAGCCGGCCGCCCAGCCGAACAGCTCTCCAACACAGAGTGTGACTCACGGACGGTGAAGGGAACATAAAAGACAACATTCATGCTTGGTAATGTCTGAAAAACAATGTTAAGACACAGACTGCCATGGAGGTGTATTGTGTTGCTATTCTCATTTAGGCAACCTCCATTTCTAAAAATGTAAGCCAACGCGAAAGTGCCTTAAACGTGCATTGTCTTTACTGGTCAGCAGGGGGCGACTCCTCTGGTTGCTAAAAGAAGTCAGAATGTATAGAAGTCTATGAGAAAATGACTCGCCTTCCCACTTGATTTATTCCCTCAGTAAACATTGTAAACACAAGTTTATGGTCTCAATCTCTAGTTTCAAGTCTTTTATACAGCATGATGTTTATTTAATAAATGATGGTCCATTTAGAGTCAAACAGACCATAAAGCAGGGCATGCTTTAGGGAGGGCAACCTTGTGATTGGCATCTCTACGTCACTCCTGCACAGTCTAAATATGCTCACTTCCTTTCACTGGTTGCAAAAAGCCAAGATGGCGACAGCCAGAAAGCTGAACGCTAGGCTTTGAAAACGTCCACAAACCAGTGGGTGACATCACGGCAACTACGTCCATTTCTTACATGCAGTCTATGGTCTAAACACAAGGGGGGCGGGGCCTGTTTCTCAAAACGGAATTTTTTGTTTTTGACTATTTACGTTATTTTTGGATGTTTTCAACTCTCCGATAGTGAGACATACAAAATGGTGCTGACTAAGAAGAGGAATGAAGCGCAGCATGAGTCAGGCTACGAGAGGGATTTAGTGGTGCTAGATGGCACCAGATGTATGCTTTTAATACATGCAGGGACACTCAATAGAAGACACACAAGGGAGGATTTAGTCAAGGTGAATTTATAGTACAGCATCATGAATGTGTGTGTGTGTGTTACAGGCTGCATTTGGCGGGCCGTGCTGACTTACAGTACACCGCAGGTGAGGAGCCCTGAGTGCTATCTGGCTGGGAGCTTGTGCTGGACTGCACCTTAAGCGAGCTGTTGTCTAAGCTCTTTCCTGATAACATGCACACACAGAGAGAACGCAGAGAGATATGACAACCAGTCGCACATATGGCGCACAACAACACAACAGAAATGTCACAGTGGGGAATGATGGGAAGGGCAGAGAGAGCATGATATGACATGGTGGGGGAAGGGGCAGATAAATACAAGATGATAAACCCCGTCAACCTTTTATAGCTCGGAGGAATTACAGATAACATTTTCCTCGTTATCCCAGTTAATGACTCCATTACAGCAGGATCTACATGAAAGCTGCTGCTGCTGCTGCTGCATTTTACCGAGACTTTAATGGAAGTCTTGCCAGTGAGCAGAGGATGGATGATGGAACCGGTGTCGGTGGTGATAATGACGGAGAATCGGATGTTACTCATTACCGCTCGTCTGTTTAATCAGCTGTCACAGAAGGAAACGCAACAATTGAACACTCATTGACAAATAGAGGGAAGTAACGCGTCCCTGCAGGAAAAGCAAAAAATAGATGGCAGGAAAGGAAAGAGATCAAAAAGAGTTTTGTTTCCACCAAATTCACAGACCAATGCAAACAATCCACAGCAAATGCATCAACACAGAAAGATGTCAGTGTGCAGCCCACACTTGCTTGACTGACAGGTGATCCTTCAGAAGACAGAAACATCCCTTCAATTAGCACTCAAATCCACAGATGTCACAAAAAGAAGAACTTCAGGATCGTCAAGTTAACAGCTAGCAATCCTACAAATTACAACCGACGTTAAAAAGTATCACCTACAAAACGAAACTGTAGATTAAAGACAAGCAGCCCTCAGAAAACTCTCAGTGACAATATTCTCTGCTATAAAAGTATTGAGAGTAACAGGACAGATATGTGTTCAGATGCTCCAAGAGCCAGCACAGGTGTTGGGTTACTAAACCAGCTGTCGAGCACGCCCTGACCTGACAAGACCCTACAAAAAGGCCGACATGTCACACACTGTCCCGCGAACCAAACACTCCCGCCCTCACCTGGCTCTCGTAGTTTTCTCCGGTGCTGACCGTGCTATCTGCGGAATCAAATCTTAAGAGTCTGAAAAACTTCTGTGTGCGAGACCGATACTATCCAAGGGTGGCGCTAGCAGAGCGGTGTGTGTTTAACTCCTCTCTGGGCACGCCGTCTCCTGCCACCAGGGCTAAATTTAGGACCCCCCAAGGTGCCCTTGCCCTCTCCTGCCAGAGGGGCGGGGTGGTAGGGCTCCAATCTGGGACCTTGGGTAAGAGGGGGGGAGCAAGCCTTTCACTGTGTGTACAGTAGAGGATAGGATTTTAAGGTGCCGTGACGCTCCTTTGGGCTAACCTACTTCCATTAAGGGTATAGTTTTAAAATGTCGTTTTAAATGAGCAACAGTGTGAACTTTAAATATTCTGACATTTTCATTCAGAAGTTGTTAGCTGATCAAAACGTTTGTTCAAATGCAGCTGATCGTGCCGTTTTCTTTTACCTGGAACATTTAAGAAAAGTCATACGCTTCTTCCAGATGTATCATTTCCGTGCCTCGTCATTAGGACACCTGACGTCAAGGGTGAAATGAATGGATTAAATGTATCCCTGGTACTGTAATCAGTCAGATTGATTTTGTATTTTTCCTGAGGTCACTCTTTTGCTTTTTTGTAACATATTTACTGAAGTTGTGTCCGTGATTAAAAAATCACTGTTGTGTATTATTGAAAAATTGCAGTCTTCTATGTCCACTTTACTTTTTAATTTCCAAAAAATTAAATTAAATTATATATATATATATATATATATATATATATATATATATATATATATATATATATATATATATATATATATATATATATATATATATATATATATATATATATATATATATATATATATACACACATACATACATACATACATACATACACATACACACAGTATATATGAACACTCAGCAGTCTCCATGTTGAGAGCCGTGTAGAGGCAATGCCTCAATCATAGATATGCCCTGAATTTTGTATTTTCAAAACAAGAGCTTCTGCTTTTAAAATGAGCATGATACCAGTAAAAAATAAGAGTTCTTCTGCTTGATAATTGTAGCACTCTTTCCAACACGGTTCATTTCTCTGACAGACCTACATGACGGCTCTGCCAGGGTTTGCTCGAGACATTTGTGACGTAGCAGCAAAGCTTCTACGGGGAAGACGAGGGGATAGAAGCGCACTGTTCTTAATACCCGGCACTAAAATTATACATTCATGACTCGATTTAGATGCATTGTACTCAGCTTGGATGTGGAGAACAGTGGGTGTTTGAGTGTGTTGGCATAGATAAGCACAGGCACACGCACACAAAGTCGCACGTCACACAAACACAGATTCATTCCCACACACACACACACACACACACACACACACACACATAAGGCTGGAGACACAAAGGCACTTTGTGAAGTCTTTGTGCCACTAAGACATTCATTAACATCAAGTCATTTTAACAATTCCAGCCACAAGCAATGTGTGCGCACACACACACACACACACACACACACACACACACACACACACACACACACACACACACACACACACACACACACACACACACACACACACACACACACACACACACACACACACACACAGAAGTAATACAGCCAGGCTCCACTAGGGGGCAGTAAGAGGTCAGCTATCAGCCGGTTGACATACTTCATCTACATTCTACACAATCCACATCTCACATCATGTGTACGTATTACTATCTTTAAAACTAAGTGTTTGAAATATCTCATCTTCTGGTGTTCACGCAGTCACTGAATCTTTCAAAAAAAAAAGTCATTAAGCCAGTTTTTTTGTTCCACATTATACCCGTTAGCTCTTAAAAATGGTCAAGGATCATGATGACATAAATCTGGATACTGTCAGAAAATACAACACATCTCAGAGAGAAGGAAAAAACCCTCTAACGAGCCATTATGAAAACAAAGCCAGCCGCAACAGAGACCTTCTAACAGTGGGCATCAAAACGCGTTACCACCCTCAGGCTCGTGACACTGTTGTCAGTGCATTTAACTTTAATCGCTCGGCTTTTAAAAATCAACTGAGCCCAGTTTCATAACAACTGGCTCACTCAACTATGTCAGTAACAACTTTTACTGCGAGGATAATTTAAGCATCCATTTCCACATGTGTAACTTAGGTAATAGCAGAGCTCGTCACAATCCACCATTACAAAGCTGAACACTTAATAAGCCCAACTGACCCAATCTCCTCTAGTTTATGGTTGAGTGTGCTCTCTGCTGATTGATTTTAAGGCTTTTATTGCGTTAAAAACAGACCTGTCGACCTCGTGTGATATTTACGATATTTGATATTTCTCCACCGACTGGCAGCAGCAGAAAACATGTACATCAATAAAGTAGAAATGTCAAGTGGTGATCGAAAACTCCTCAGAAGTCTTCTGACCTCCAGCAAGTTATTATCTCTTGTATCTCTGGGGTCTTACCTTTCACATCTTCATCCTCCACAGTGGTGTTGCTGCTGTCTGATGATTCCTGGAGATCAGAGACAGACTGTCAGCTCGAGTTCAAACGTCATAGTGCACACATCCGCGCTGAACACGCATGAAGACACATCGCAGGAGTGGTAAAGAGACTTGTTTTACAGACAGAAGATGGGGGCCGTATTTTTATGTCGTCATGTCAAGTCTTCACGAAAGCAAAACTGATTACGGAGCACGGAATATATCATTAATGCAGATTCAACTCATAAAACAACGATCCAACCTTTGCAAATGTTAAGTCAAACCATGCCAGCAAACCCATCAACCTAGTAGCTCATTATTCCACTGTGTCAACATCTTTGACTTCTTTTAACCCTTGACCTGAAACCTCTTTTCTCTTCTTCCACTCCAGGAGGAGCTGCCGCTTCGTTCTCAGTGTGTGTGTGTGTGTGTGTGGACAAGTGGCGTCTGTCCTCCACAGGGCACTCTTGTCTCTTGTTGAAACTGACAGAAACTCAATGGGATGTGCTCCATCCATTATTTCAACAACGGCAGCATGCAGAAGGGATTCTCAAAGGGCAATTAGTTGGCATCTTAAGCTCGGCTTCAGATTGCTTAAAATCTATCCATCTACCTTCTTCTGTCTGCCTGGCTGTCTTTCTCTTCTTCTTTGTGATTTCCAATTAACAAATTAATTATTAAATGAGCCTAAATTCCCCTGTATGTGGAGGAGAGTCAGTGACCTCATTAGAAGTACACGCGTGCACCAACAGCACCACGAGCACAAAGCACCAAAGTGGTGTTATAGCCTTCTAAAGAGCAGCTGGTGACCCGAGGAGAAGAGGAGAATAACTGTGTGTGTGTGTGTGTGTGTGTGTGTGTGTGTGTGTGAGTGAGGGACAGAGCTGTGGCAAGAATCCTCAGATATTAGAAACATCATTGGAAGTGTTATGACACCTACAGTTTGTTTCTTTTAGGTTCTGAACCATATTCAAATTTTCTTTGTGACATTTAGCATCTTATTCACTTAGTTCCATCCTGCCACATTACAGACAAGCTTTCAAAATGTTACCTACTAAGCATTTCCAAGCATCGCAGGCTGCTTGCTTTACTCATACACGCTTCTATTTCGGGTTATTTATTTTGCAGAGTTGGCATTACGGGAGCACAAAAGGTCAACATTGATAATTATCACATGCCCAAATCCACCAAACAAAGTGAGCAAGTGTTTTAAAAGTCTAGTAAGCTGCTCTAAACCTGCCTGGTGTGAAAATCTAAATGGCAATGTAGCAGTTTTCTTCCCAAATACTTTCAGTGCCTTTCTGATTAGCCTCTCTTTGGACTTCCTGAGACCGGCTGCTGTGCACAATTCAATGCCGTGCACTCCCCTCTGAGGTCCGACCCAAAATCAGATGGAAAGGTCACTCTGTCGTGATGCAAAACATGGACGTGGCTTCGGAACAAAGTTATACCGTTCATCTTTAGCTTTAGACTCTGCAAAAACAACTTGAGCAAACACAGTGGAGCGCACACACACACACACACACAGATAATAAATGCTTAGTCAGACCTACGAGGAAGAGGTCTTACTGCAAAGTCATGCAGGTTCATGCACATCCTTTAAACACATACAGACGAACTGTAGCGACTACATTTGAGAGGATAAGTGATGCGACCAAAAATCAATGGTGACAATTATATAAAAATCTCTCTATATATATAAAAAACACATCATTCAACTACATCAGAGCTGTCTGACAACTTCAATCTAGATTCTATGATCTGTTGAAAGATCTTGTTTTTGCATTAGTTTAAAGCATATTAAGCAATAAAGCTCATTATGCTGCACAACAGATGCGGAACAAAGGCAGGACGAGGAAGAAGCATGTGACTGGATGACACTGGGTGTTTCAAGCTTATCACAACTACTACGCTGGTTAAAGAGGAACATTCGCCGCCTCAATCACCACTTGTTCCTTTCGTATTATGAAGTAATTTATCCGAGCGTAATCTCAAGCAACACACACACAAACGTGTGCACGTACGCATTAGTAAACAGACGCTCACACAGACGCATGACGAAAAGAAGGATCAAAGGGCAGGAGAAGATGAGGAAGAGGAGGAGAATGGCAAAGAGGATAGAGAGTAGGTCAGGACTGGGGAATGATACATGTGTACCTTTGTCCTGTCCATTGGATTATGGATGACGGTTGTCTGAGGTTCCTGGAGGAAGAGGAGGAGGAGGAAGAGGGACATGGAGTAAATGAGAGAAATGAAAGAAAGGGGGAAAGAGAGAAAGAGAAAAGATTGTGATATAAAAACAGATGGGTTAAGTGTAAAAAAAGAGGAAAAAAGACAGATCGGACAAAGACAGTGATATCAATGTTGGATGAAAGTGCTTGTTACGGTTGACAAAAGGAGAGTGGGAAGAATCCTTCAAAGAGATAGAGTGGGTGGATGAGCTGAAAACCGTAATTTGAAGTCAGAGAAGTTATTGAAACTCAGGCTGAAGTGTCTGCCATGAGCACATCAGTACTCACACAATTTCTCTCTCTCTCACACACACACACACACACACACACACACACACACACACACACACCTCAACTTATTTAGGGTGTTTGGGCTCTCTTTATTTCTGCATTGCCCTGATGTGCATTCATTACTCTAAATTGCCGTCAATGACCGACATGATGCAAATATGTACAGAATCAAGACAATTGTACATCAAAATTAGGAGAAAATCCGCCAGCTCCTATATTATAAACGAGCTCTGACGTAGATAAACACCATGACATCTCACAACACACTGGCACACCCAGCAAAAAACACTCACTCTGTTCCTTCACACTGGTCTCAAAAGAAGAGGCGAGCACTGCCGGGCAAACACCGGCATCATTTCAGGATCCCTTTTCTTAAAAGAAATTCGGTAATTGCTGTTATTTTGTCAGCATTGTGTGCTCTGTCATTGCACAAGATCAGCCATATAACGTTTCTCCGTGTTGTTTCATCTGCTACCAACCCTCTCTGAATCCCCCTGCTGCTTAAACTAAAGCTACAGCTTCCACTTAGAGCACATCCAGTTACAGTTGTCTTTGTTGCATCGAATATTGCAGTCACTAAAATCAAATGTGCACTTTCTGCTATAACACTTTACGTTTTTAGCACAATAAGTGGCTCCTTTCAAACACTGGTACTCGAAATTTGGGGCTTACAAAGTCCACCCTCGTCACCTTTAACATCAGGCACTGATTGCTGATGATTCAGAATGGGAGACGAATATATTGTTCTGCTCAGAACTGTCATTTCATGAACAGACCCCCCCCCCCCTCCCATATTTCTCTTCCCCCAGGAAGTGACACCCGTGTGATGACTAATCATCAGCTTTCTCCCTGGTGATGATGACGGTGTTGTCGTGGCAACCGTCGCCCAGGGCAACAGGCACCGGCAGCTACGTGGGAGTTGATGACGGGGGGGAGGGGGGGTGGGGAACGAGTGCTGACGGTGTCAAGCTCGTTTCCATCGACCCACAGAACTGCTTCCAGGTCAGAAAATGAAGGTTGTGTAAGTGAGTCTCTGCTTGGCCTAGAAGCTCTGTAATGAAGGAGTTAATGTACCGAAGGGCTGATCGGTACAACTAGCTCAAGGCCCTAGCAACGGCATGGAGATCACAGGTGTCCTCCCACTCACTATTCCCTTCAAGGATCAGAACAAAAGAGGCCTCTTCTGCTCCATGGTTCTGGCCACGCGCACCCCCAAGCATGTACACTTCCCATCGAGGGCTTTTCAGATACCTTTCATGTCTGCACATGTGCAGAGAGGACTGGCGGGCTAGCATCACATACACACACACACACACACACACACACAAAAACAGACAACAGGAATAACTGTCACTTTGCCGTCTCTGACTGACAGCAGGCGGTTAGTTCTAATCGCTGTGTCAAGCCGAGGCAACCGCTGGATACACATCATCAACAGGTGATACTCAACACACCAGGGCCACCTCTGGGTTACATCTGTTAGAGACCCACTGACCAAACGTTATATGCCATCATTACATGCTGGTATGGAGCTTTTCAAGTGAGTGTGCAGGAGTTCAGAGGAGCAAAGAAGTTGCTGTCTGAGTTGGTGGGATCGTTTGTGTGGCGTCTAGGATTTGGTTGCCAGTGATTTATGATTAAACATGGTTACCCGCCCGGGTATTTAAATGGCATGATCTAGCTGAATAATTTAATAAATAATAAAATAGTGTGAGAAACACCAAATGCTCTTATTCCCTTGCAAATGTAGCTCACTGCTGGAATACAGTTGAAATGATCCAATTTCATGAAGATTAATCGACAGAAGTTCACAACAAAACACGTGTATGATATTTTGGTAACACTTTCTATGACGCCCATGTCTATACTGCAATATGAACATACCGATAATGCATTATAATCGTCTCATGTAAATTCATAGTTATAAGCCCTTATTAATATCTATAATATGTTTGTAAACAATACTCAAAATATATTATAAAGCAGTTTATAATGACTCATACGGTCAAGCATCATAATACTTCATAACTGCTTGTCACTTACTGTATTATAAGTCCCATAGTTGTTATACATTATAATCTTTTTTTTAATAATGTGATTATAAGTTACTTTAAGCGGTCATGGTTTGTTTTAAGTGAAGTAGAAATGTATTGTACGTTTTGTGTTTTGTTCTTGTATTGATTTCATGATTGTTTTTTCACAAGGAACTGTGATTAAAAAACAACAAAAGCAGCTAAATTAGAATTTAAATGAGAGTAGCTTTGAAAGACAGTTTGGCAAAAATAAAAGAGCACATGCTCTGAAACTGTCCCCTCCTGTAGCGCTTCACCCTGAACATGAGCTTTATCTCATGACAAACAGAGCCAGGATGCAGCTTTTGCATGTTTCTATAAAGGGTGAAGATAATATAAACAGACGAATGACGACAGTGGAGCAACATCGAGGTCATTTCACCAGCAATGTTTTTGGCACTAAAAAAAAAAACAGTGGTAGAAATCTTCTGAGAGGAAATAGGATCATTAAAAGTAGGAAAAAAAAAAAGGTATGTCTGATGTTAACAAAATGTCGCTGATGTCTAACAGCTACAGTTAACCTGTGATGTCTGTAGACTAATGAACACGAGATGTTTGAAGTTATGTGCTGTCTCCAAGCAGCCTTTACAAGGTTGATCCTTCACTTAGCTGGTGATGCAGTAGTGATCAGGGACCGGTTTGATTTTTGTACAGCACTGACATGAACTGAAACTAACGGCCATCTGGAAGGGAGGACAATTAAAACTCTACAGTATGATATGCTCTGTCAAATGTTAGGATTATGTTAGCGTTAACATACACATGTATTCATGATATACACATGTTTATGTGCTTATTCATGCAAAACTACATTTAATAAGGGTGTATTGTTGGGTGATCTTATTCTAACGGATTCACAAATGAAGATGGCTTTTAAAAATAGAAAGTGAGGGGAAGTGGGAATTGTTGCGTCAGTTCTTAAGTCTACATTTCACCCACATGAAACATGTAAATAACACAAGATCCGAACAGATCAAGACGAGAAGCACAAATAGCCAAGAGGCCCGATGCCGAGTAAAAGTCCTGCTCTTGCTGCTGGACTATCCTCCCAGGTGTAAACGTGCATAGATTCCCTCAATAGTGCATGCAGATTTGCTACTTGGCTGGAAGGACAATCTGAGGACCCTTTTGGACTGTGATGCTCGCGCGGTGGGGAACCGCCTCTCTACAGAGGAATACATACGAAGCAGGGGGTAGATCGCAACGACAGTCCCAGCAGGCACAGGCTGTCTGTTCCTCTTTGAAACACTTTACTGACAGAGAAAATGAAACAACAGCATCATTTCAATCCGAGTGAGAGTCACATAGCATCCACACCTGCCCGTGGAAGACCCACCCGACCCTTGGGACCCTCGCAGCGGCTGGGCAAAGATCAACCTCAACCGACAAGATGGACAGAGAGGAAAAACAGACATAAGTGAAGGCGTAGGGGGAGCGGGGTAAAGTGAAGATAGGGGTCTTGATGGACACACATACAAAGGTGAAGGGAGAGGGGGAGGTAAATACCAGAGCAGGTGAAGAGACGTTTCCTTTGGGGCTGGTGACTATGCTGTTTTTGATGCTGTTTGTCTGGGGCTGTGCAGGAAAGGAGAGGAAAGGGAGGAGACACAACAAAGAGTGTTAACAACAGCAACAAGTGGGTTTGTGAGTGTGTGTGTGTGTGTGTGTGTGTGTGTGTGTGTGTGTGTGTGTGTGTGTGTGTGTGTGTGTGTGTGTGTGTGTGTGTGTGTGTGTGTGTGTGTGCAAGTCTGTGTCATCTTTTTGGTTATCAGATGGAATTGGAAAAATAATTTAAGAAGAGTTTAAGGTCGGAAAATTCTCCCTCCACCCAAATGTAATCGAGGTTATTGGAGTCAAAGTCCAGTTTGGCGATTTGGAGCTAGTCGTGGTTAAGAGTTGTATAATAGTGATACTCGTCATACCCGGAGAGGTTGGAAAGAAACATACGTTACAACGTTTCTATCGAAGCACATCATTAACTAGCGTTAGCACTTACAGGAACAGTGTTGTTCCTAATTTCACAGTCCTCCGTCTCGATCACCTGGTGATGTGGTGGTTCACTTTTAAACTGTGATCTGTAGGCTTTAGCCTCTATCTTCACCTTTTTAACCTGTTTTCACAGCTGAATCAGTTTGCCATCCTGGATATATCCTTGAAACGTATATTGTAGTGACAGTGAGGGCTGTTAACGTAGGTCAGACGAGTAGATGGGGGCGGGGCTTAATTCACCTATTCACCTCTACTGTGGTGAACCCATCAGTATGACACCACAAGAGGTGAGGAGTTAATGATTTGGGCGAACCAACACTTTACTGAACTTTAGATTTAGCCTTAGTTTTAGGGTTTAAGGTTACGTTTTAGCTTGCAATAGGTCCGTCATGGAATATGTCAAATTAAGAGAAGGAGAATAGTCTCACAGTAAACTGAATGTTACTGCAAGTCTAGTTGACGGCAGGCTGCAGCATTGATGAAAGGGTTACCGAAACCATTCATTCACAAGACTGATGTGAATCACCTTCATAAGATCAAATGCTCCTTTGAAGGCCACACATCAAAGAGCGGCCGGTTCGTCATAGCTTAGCGTGATCATCATGACATTTGCATTGAATCTACATTAAATTACTTCTAATCTTGTTTGGAAGAAATTTCACTTGAGGTTGCTGAACGGGGCCTGGGTGGTAACCGTTTAACACACTGACTTGACGGATGGAAACAAAGTCAAGGAGGGTGTGTGTGTACTGTATGGGTGCATATGTGTTGACCATAGTAAGGTGCTGCCGAGGTGACGTATTTTTGTAGGCCAACCTCGAAGTTAGCATCGCACGGGTTCCCTCAACAAAAAGCCAATGGGATCTTTCCATTGGATTTTGGATTATTGCAGAAAATAAGCTCTGTGGCAAACATTTACTTGCACGTTTTGTTCAGCATGATCATTTTCACAAATGTATGATCTTTGAAGCGTAAATGCAATCACCAGAAGTCAAAAGCTAACGATTGACTTGTTGGCAACCAGCTTTTCTTAAAGAAGCAAAAAAGCTTCAAAATTCCAGAGAAAGGTATTTACTGGCACATTTAATGCCGTAGAACTAAACGCTGACATCTCGTAAGCTTGTGTTAACCACAGACTTTATTTCAGGCATCTAATCAAAAAACAATTCAAAAAAACATTGACTTAGAGACGAGGGAACAGGAAGGAGAGGAGAGGAGAGGAGGAGGAGGAAGTGAGCTTGGACGTCAGCACACACAAGTGCAAAGAGACAACACAAAGCATACACACACAAAACAGCCTTGGAAACAAAAGGTGGTGTAAGTGGACAATAAGCTGACATATAGACACACACACACACACACACACACACACACACACACACACACACACACACACACACACACACACACACACACACACACACACACACACACACACACACACACACACACACAACAGTGAACTCTCTCACACACCCGTGCTCAAACAAACGCCCTCATTCACGCTCACATTAAAACCAACCAAAGCCGTCGACAGCCATCGCTCCGCTGTCTCTGTGGAGCAACAGGAAATGTATTTTTCATCAAAGTAACTGGTGAGACGTCTTGGTCAAAGCTTGTTTGCAGACCAGCTCAGGGTCTTAGCTATTGCGTCGTATGCGTCCGTGGTGAGAAAACCCCTTACATTCCCAGATGGTATTTAATAAACTGGCATGATGACCGCAGTGCTGAGCAAAGGTTTCGCTAGTAGTGGTGGAGACGACTGGTGACGTCCAAAGCCAAACTCTTGCCATATGTCGACATGATTAAGCTTGAAGGTATTCGTCGAGAGCAGATCACACAGATTGAATAATGCTGAACAAAGAAGGAGAAAGTGGGTAAAAGTATGGGTAAGTGGTTCTCCAGGTGGGCAAAGAACGCAGTGCATTGGGAGAACAAAGGCGGAAGAAGAGGTGGGAGAGATGATGGGCATGTCGAAAAAAAAGTGACATGCCAGGTCAGAGGGAAGAGAAGGCTCCTCGGTCAGAAATAATAGGAACAAGTTAACCCTCTGAACCCCAGCAGTTTGTCACGTGACCGTTGGTCTCAGTTCGAGTCAATCACGGCTTCCTAGTTGCGCTGAGGAGCACAGAATGTAACGCTTTTTACAGGAACTGCAAACAGTTCAAGTGTTTTTTTATGAAATTAAACAATTTTAAGGTTCGATTTGGTTACATTTTCTGAAGGAACCATTCGTTCATGATGTGCTCATAGACCGTTGGAGAGATGATGATTTTACAGCGTCTGTCTATGATAAACGGTGTAGTTTTGGCGATTGTTTGGGTTCAGAGGGTTAAGGGTCAGATTCCCTTCCACTTCACTTACTTGAATAAAATATGTATTGCTGTTTGGTATATTATCCTCATGCAAGTTTCTGTTTCATTTTACATTTGTGAATGAAGTCAGTTGCTGTATTGAGTGTTTATGTGCCCCCATCTACCCATATTTCTCTTCCTACTTTTTGATTGAAGATCGTCTTGAAGACCAAAGACTTCTGTGTCTAAACTACAAGCACCAGCGCTGCCTCTATTCTAAAAGTGTGCCCCTGACAGATCTGGAGCAGAATCCCTGGAGTAACTCTGATGGAGCTACAACATCCTGCTTCTAGCATGTTCTCAGAGAAATGTCAGGGTTACTCCTAAGGCCGTGCACTTTGCAAGGGCCAAGGCTGCGACTTCTGCCTGGCATTTTCTGACGTTTGACTTTCTGTATTTGTAGTTAGGAGTTTAGCCATCGCTGCTCATGTTAGTTTCTCAGTTTCTGTACTTGTGTCACAGAATAATAACTCAGTGAAGTGAAGGAGACTCCATAAATAGATGAAATGCAGGGGAAAGGTGGATAAAACAAATACAGCAGTTAACAAGTGGAGAAAGTGGGAGGGGGGGGGGGGAAAGGAGTGACTGGGCAAATGCATAAATAGCATGCTCACCATATACTGGACTGTAGAGCTGGACTTGCGTTTCTGTCCCCAAGCGATTGATGGATGGATGGATTTATTGACAGATGGATGGACGGCAGAAGAATGGATGGAAAAGATAAAGTAACGAATGACAAAAAAAGTGAATGGATTGTTACAAAGTACACAAAATAATTTGTAAGTCTACACCAAAACTTGTGCACTTTGACGGCAACGCAGATTTAAATCCTTTATGAGAACAGGATCAGACTTTTCCAGACAGCTTGGACAAAGCAGAAGAAGGACGAGTGTTTCCCCTCCAGAGTTATTGCAAAAGTAGGGGGGGGGGTGCAAGCACAAGAAAAAAGAGCGGTGGTTTAAGTGGAAGTCATCAGGAAGAGGACATAAGAGTGGGAAGCAGATCACAGAAAGGTGAAACTGTGACCCACTCGTCATCTGCTGATTAAGAACGTTTGGAGCTACAAGGAGCAAGATGGAGGTAAAATACAATCGCAAAACAAGGAAATGCTAAATGTGTTGTGTAAGAATATAAAAGAAGTTGAAATCGAGACTGGCTCAACACTTCTAAAGGTGTTACATTTATACAACAATAAATTACTAGCAAGATAATTTGAAATGCTGATTAGAGTGGATTTTTACTGGCAGTAGCTGGCAGCACGGTGAGGCTGACGGAGGTGTGTAGTTAGTGCCAGCAGAGAGACAGCCTGCTTGCTCTGAGCAGGTGTTACAGCTGCAAAAACGTCAGGTTCCATTACGCATTAATGAACCTGTGGGAGGAGGAGGAGGCCGAGGAGGAGGAGGAGGGGGAGGAGGCCGAGGAGAGGAGGCCAGAGTCGCCAAAAGGACATGTGGCGGGAAGAAACAAGAGAAGAGGGAGGGACGGCAGCAAACGGGGGAGACGCCGTTAGAAATGGGTTGGGGCAAGTGTGTGGGGAGCCTGTTGCTAGGCAATGAGTGCGCCGCAGTGGAAGTAAGTGTCTATTTTTGTCGTCTGAGTTTCCAGGGTCCAGACTGGCAGCTATTCCTGGAACCGGAGTCACATTCCCGGCTGAACAGACTGAGCAAGGAGAACGGGAAGGGGGGGGGGGGGGGGGGCATGTGCACAGACACGCACACACTGCTGCACATGAGCAAACCACACATGCGGACACCCACGCTTACGCACATATCGATGTGCAGGCATGCTCTCACACCCCCCACCCCATTTGTGCTTTCGTTCTCTTTTCAAACCAACAAATAAATGTGATATATTCACACACGCACAGTCACATTTAAATCATACGCAAACACACAGCGTCTATGCACGCTGAAGCTCTTCTCGACATTATGTGCAATGCTCGAGAAGCTAACGCATTCTTTTGCATGTACACCGTGTTCCGAGCTCTGTCGCACACCATCGCGCACACACAAGACACATCCGTGGAAGCTTTGTGTGGGATGTGTTACTGCGGTGTGTGTGTGTACGTGAGGAGCGTGGGATGGTGAGAGATCTTCATTAAAAGATGAACTGGAATGTGGGGTTAAAGACCAGATGGGGTGAGTATGGACTAGGAAGCACTGAAAGAGGAGGAAGAGACAGAAATGGAGGGATGAGAGGCAGAGGAAGTGGCGAAAGAAAAGGGGGGAGGCTGACAGATGGTTGCATTTAATAATGGAGATGGAGAGGTGGCTATGAGCTGGATAATACCAAATCAAAATAAAGGGTGCTTTCAGAAGGATGTGCTACTTGAGGCTGCAGCTGACAAAAGCACACACACAGATATACATCCTGGCTTTTTACAAAACAAATTTGTGAGTTTTTCTTCACACACCCAAAATGGTGTGCCAAACTCAACAGAAGCCCTGACACAGACATACACCATCTGAAAGCAAATCCACAATCTCCACATATATCCCAATAAATAACACATCCACTGGGATTATGACAGGACACACAATTAATGACAAACAAACACATTCAACTAGAAAAGAGAGCGACAGAAGGCAAAGGATAAGGAAAGAATCAAATAGTGGTGCAGAGAAAAAAGCATCAGAGAAGAAGAAGAGCCGTTTGTATTTCAGGAAAATTAAGCAAGAGGAGAGAGAAGTGGGAGACATGTGATGACCCTTACCTTGACATCTGCCTTTTTGTTGAGCAAGGACTTAGCTGCTGCAATCACAAACACAGGGGAAAACATGAGGCGGAGATGAGCAGAGACAGAGAAATAACAGCAACAACTATACGTTTCCAGTGATTCACAATACCTGCTACATCTTTACACTACATTGAAGAGAGTACATTTATTTGACTTTGTGAAATAACGTTCGTCATTGACCTCTGCAGTAAGTCTTTTTGCAAAGCAATGGCTCAGATAAAGTAGCCTCAGGCTAAAAGAGCAAGGGCACCTCAGCACCTTGATGATGAAGTGCCTAAGCTTTGTTTTGCAACTGCAGCACTGTGACTTCAACTTAACATACCTTCTAAAAACAACCCCCTGCCACAAATCAATACGGCATCAAGCTCATTATGCAGTCACACGATCTTTGAAGATGTTTTAAATCCCCACCCCTTCTACATAGGTGCATTAGAGTGGGCTTTTACAGATCTAGCGAGGTACATCCTAAAGCTGTTTGATGCTAAAGGCCGAAGCTAGTTGGTCAGGTGGACACGGAATCATTCCAGTGTTGCATCTCAACCGCTCAAGAAAGACGTCCGTTGTTGTTGCCAGTGAAATAAAAATGTACTCCAAGTCATTGTTCTCGTGCCAACGTCCCCTCGTGGTTGTGAGGAAGCCGAAAACAAAGATGGCTGCCCTGCCTGCGAATAAGCCCAGCCTTAAAGAACTCTGTGGGGGCCTTAAGAGGATTAGACTTCCGTATGCTCTCTAATGAAGGGTAATGAGGGAGGAGGGTAGGAGAGGAAGAATGATACTGCAGACACTGGTCCTCTGATGAGGGTAATACCCATAATCCCTTACAACAGTGAAAATGTCCGCAGGGCATCCATCGCGACTGCACTGCTTCACGCAAAGCACGGAGAGCAAGGTGGTCCGATTGTATCAGATAGATGCACGTTCACCCAAAGGGGCCCAGAAAGAAGAGCCAGGCTCTCTGTCATTTTGTGTCAGCTGGAGGATGCGGACAGAGAATTAACATCAGCAAGACCTCAGATCGGAAGCTTGGACGAGCAAATGTGCGTATTTCGACTGTTTAAAGAGTAGATACCAAAAATGCACTGGGAGACCTGTTGGGCGAGCACCAACCAAACACACACACTAAAAAAAGACCTCCGGCATACAGGAAGTGATGCGTTTTACATTTCCCATTTTGGATAATTATCTGTTTGGCTATTATAAGTCTAAAAGTTACAAACTATTTCTCTGTGGCTGTGTCTCTGTGATGGTAAATTGACCGCTGCCGGGATAATAGTTCAACAATTTCCTCTATCAGTAAAAGAAAAGAAACTTTGTCTATGAGCTAAACATATCCACAGGTCCTGATTAACTTGGGATACATTTTATTTTCAAGCAATAATTAGAGTGAATTGCACATTTTTTCTGATAAAACTTTAAATGATCTTTGTGAAATGTGACAAAAAGAACCATAGGCTAGATTAGCGCTCTATATGGGAAGCTTTAAGTGGTAGACTTGGTAGCCACTGTTTTAGAGCATTAGTGAAAACACTGCATTACACCAAGAGCCAAAAAACAGGTTTGAATATGAGATAATTTGATGTCTTCCTATCTGGGACGGTTTCTACATCAAGAATGAATATATGTTCTATAATAGTATGGCAATACATGATAAACTGAGTACACCAGCAACATCATTTGGGAGATGCTGGTGCCTATAACCTGTCACAAGTCCTAGACTCCTCCCCTCTCACTTACTTCCCTAGACGTAAGCCTTGCTGGGACTTTTTAAAGGGGTTGAGTGCAATTTCAAGTCTAATCAGATGCAATCACATCAACAGCCAGCCAAGTTACATAAAACACTATTTCTGGCGGTCTGGGATTTTTTTTTCTTTTCTCTCTCCCGCGTCCCTCTCTGAACATGAGACACAGCTCCTCTTCGACTTTCTCACTCTCGTTTCCAACCATGTTTCGAGCCAGCTACATTGAATTTTCAACAGGAGCTGAGTTCCATGAAAGTGTCCATTGGGTGGTGATTTCTTAGGAGGAACAGAGGTCCAATCCCAAGGAAGCCAATTAAAAGTCGAGTGAATTCCTGTCCCTTTCCTTTTAAATAACAATAAAGGGAAAAAAAAAAATCACATCTTCCAAAGTGGACCTTTAAAGCTGTGACAGTGATCAACAACCAGCCACCTTATGTCTGATTCCCTCTTTAACTTTTCTGATCTGGTATTTCATGTCTGAAGTAAGGTTTGCACATTCAGCGGTCAAGGAAGGAGCAATAACAAGTGATAAAGAAGCACTTCATGATCCGGAGGGATGTGAGAGTGGCATGAATGTGCATGGTTTATTGTTGTGCTGTTGTTGTTCCTTCTTCCAAAAGGCTGCTTGTAACTGCGGAGAAGAAATGGGGTCAGAAGAGAGTCAAGTTCATTCTCGCGTACTCTCTGATGGCTCGGCAGATTAGGAGAGGATGTGAAAGGAGAGCAGAGAGGAAGAGTAAATAGAAGATGAACGAACGGGATCACTGTGCTCCTTCCAAACACCATAGTGGCAAACTGGATCTTTAAAAAAAACAAAAAAAAAAAACCTGCCATGTTGCTGAAAAAATGGCTTGGATTCCAGTGACGAAGAAAATCTCTGAGGGAAACCTGAAAAAATCAAAAAGATAGCACAATTTAAACCGAAGGTGGAGAAGCAAGGGGCGCTCCTTACCTTGCCACAAATTATACATGAAGCAAGAAGAGACAGAAGGAGGAGATTAAAACAAAATAAAATCACCGCAACAAATTCCCACAAGATGCACGATTGCGGGAGAGAAGCAAGGATGGGCTTGGATTCGCATGAAGATTCGGGGGATAGGCACAAGCGAAAAAGTGACGTCTGGAAATACAATAAGCATTGGGAGTGCAAGAGTTACTCTTTCGACACATACACTGTTGCATGTTGAGGGCCATGACACATTTTAAAAGATGCATTTACCCTCCTCCTGCACAAGAATAGGGTGAGGTCTAGTAGAAAGCGGTTGTACTTGTGTGTATGAACATGCAAGGTAGAGCGAGGCCTCCAGTAAGCCAGTGAGGCAGAGTGAGGCTGATAGGGCGAGGCAGCCCACTATAAATATTTGATTGGAGCCTAGTGGCGGCTCTGGGACACAGAGAGGACTGTGGAGTCTCAGCGGGCCACAGAAACAAGGGCACTGCCACTACTTCTGTCTCCTCAGCTCGATCCTTGACTGGCATGTGACGCTGTTTTTCGTTAATGCCTGCGGTTCATTTCTGAACCAACCCAGAAAAGATTTGGGCTGGTTCACGTATATATCATAATGTCGTCCGAATCTACGGCTCTCGCACTTCTCGGGTCAAATATTTGTGTTGCTGAAAGACACTGAAAAAAGACAAGACAACAATGTCGCTGACATCATCCATAGCTCT
Organism: Lycodopsis pacificus; assembly: GCA_028022725.1. Classification (NCBI taxonomy): domain Eukaryota; kingdom Metazoa; phylum Chordata; class Actinopteri; order Perciformes; family Zoarcidae; genus Lycodopsis; species Lycodopsis pacificus. The sequence continues at coordinate 13,781,409 of CM051692.1, read as the reverse complement.
CTGAAAGAATGTTTTTAAGCTCGTTATTGGGTCCATCAGCACTAAAATCCCACAAATAAACAGTATTTCTTTTGCAGAACTGCGACAGTATACTGTAAAACCACAGACTTTTCCAGCAAACTAGCTCAGCTGACTGCTCAGGATGCAGATATTTTTCTGAAGAGGTGGCAAATCAAACCGCTTAAGGCGAGTAAATATTAGATTTACATTTGTCAAGGGGACAGAAATAACGCCCGTGCTATATTACCGTGAGCAGCGTGTGATGGCAGCCTCCCTGAACTGCTGCGTCTCTCACGCATGTGGTGTCCACAGACAGCGTTGCTGCTGTCAGCCCTTCTTTCTTTATAGAGTTTGACGCAGAATGTTTAATTTCATTATAAATGTAATATGTATTTAGTTTAATCAGAAAAAGAAAGTTTTAGAAGCGCATCCTCATTTGTAAATAACAATCCATAATTAACAGCCGATACTTGCTTAATTTATGGAGTCGTGCACGTCAATGCACTGCCCTGCAAATATTTCAAAATAAAAGCCTTGCGTTAACAAATGAAGGGATTCTGTCCACAACAAGACGCTGGAGGGGATTTATTTTGTAATGGAAACCAAATGTGATCAGTTAAATTAGTTTTTTTCATATCCGAGACATGTTCTAAGGCTAACGACATCAGAACTGTAGTAATGTTACTGGTATGACGTCAATATGCTGCCAAAATTTAAAGAAAATACATAAAAATATGAAATCGGAACTACATATACAGTGTGTGGACTGTATGAGAGCTTCAGCTCAGTCAGTGGGCTACTGTGGGATTTATAGTCGGATATCCCCAATGCAAAAAGCCCAGCCTCGAATCTTCCACAGTGTTCACCATGCACCACAGTCCCTCCCCCCGTGTTGCAGCACATGCACCAGTCCAGTGCCCCATGCAGCATTCACCGGCAGCTCTTTTCCGTCCTTAAAGGGTGAACTTTCCAGTGTCAGTGTCAGACAGAGAAAAGAAGAGAGAGGGGAAAGAAGAGTTAGGGGGGAAAGTGAGATGTGAAAGTATGATGTAAAGTGGAAGTGATGCTGGTGGAGTTATAGAAAAGTGAGTTGCGAGGCATCAGGGACCACCGGAGAGTTCGAAATGACAGATTATAGGAAAGCGAATGCGGTGAAATGGAGTGCTGATGTGAGAGGAAGAGAAAAAGTGAGAAGGATAAAAGAGGAACAAGAGGGACAGGGGAGCGGTTTGGTTTGGTCGAGGCCATGCTCTGATGCTGCGTCTAGAGATGAAGATGATGATGACTAATATGGGTCAGTGGCGATGAAAGAGCAGTGATGGGAACTGCACCCATCCTATCAGATCTCAGACAGGAGGCGACAGATGTGCTGATGTGGAAAATGACTGCATTAGCTGTGCTCCCAGTCAAGTCCTTTACGAATTATGAATGATTATGAATGATGTTTTCCTTAATAAAGAAGTTCTGCAATGAATAACAACAGAGGCACGTTTGTCAAATAAGCTGTGAAGTAGGTTTGAAATGTTGGCTTTATGCACGATGAATATACTGTCACTCTCTGCATCTATTGAGATTGACCCATTAATGGTGTTTAGCAAATGCCTTACTTAGATAAGAACATATAATATGGCATATAACAGCTAAACAACACATTTACTAACAGTTGACACTGATTCCTCTTATAGATGTATTTAAGATTGAAAAACACTTAATTTCATTATTGTCTTAACTCTGACTGTGCATAAACCCTGCTAGATAGTAAGATGGAAACATAGCTAACATGCAGCAGATGATTGAGTGAATGGGAGATGTAGTGAGTGACGTGGTCAGCCATCATGCTCCGAGCTCCCATGCTGAGGAAGGAGAGAGGGAGGAGGCAGAGAAGAACAAAAGAGGGGAAATACAAGAAGGGGGAAAGACAGGAGCAGAGCAGGGGGAGAGGAGTGGCATGCCCATGGGTGAGCCACTACGCTACCTTGTTCCACCAGCCCTGCGGTGGCGCCGGCGGCTGCAGCCGCCGCTGCTGCTGCCGCAGTGACAGACGCTGGAGCGGTGGTCTGTCTGCTGCCCACTGTTAAGAGTCCAACAGCCAGTCAGGCATGGAGAAAAAGAGTTACAAGGCATGGTAAATAAGAAAGGGGTGAATGAGGAGGTATAACAATTGAGAAGTGGACACAGCGGGTAGGTGGGCATGATGACGTGAAAAGAAAGAAAAGGTGACGGCGGAGACAAACAGGCCTCATCAGTTGAGAAGAAGAGGGAATAATTCATGTTACTGAAGGCCTGCTTCTTTTTTTTTTTACTTTTTCGTTATTTCTCAATCACCTAATGACCTCACACTCAGAATGGAGTGTTGCTTCCAAAAGAAGTGGAAAGAGAGCGAGAAGGAAACGGGAGTTGAAGAAGGTGACACAGCAAAGCTGTGAGTGAGTGGGTGTTCGAACCATTTCCCATTTCAAAGCTTACAGTGTCAAGAGTAGCCGCTGTGAGTCGTGTTCACTGAAGCAGCATGCGCACAGACACACTAACATCATCACTCGCATCTATATTTGTAAAATACACACATATTGTACATGAACAAAGGATCAGAGGGTGTGATTTCATGAAAACAAAATGTGTTCAATTTCAACAATTATCAAGGAACTGCTCTGAATTCGTCCCGTCAAAACATTACTATGATTTACCCCGGAAAATACACCAAAGCCAAAAGTCATTCATTCATATGAAGCTTACAAATTAGCTTCATCCAAGCCTGGCTGAACGTTCCTCCACACAAACATCTTGTTTTAAACTGAATTGTTTTGCGGGTTTTTTTCAATTTAATTTCACTGACCGCAACAGTGCTGAAAATGCCTCATTATGTGAAGTTTTTTTTTTGTTGAGAAGTACTGAAATCTTTGGATCTCACTGTCTATGTATTCAATTAGGAAAACCTAAGAAAGTAATTTGTGAAAATATCTCTGAGGCAGCCTCAAGAGGAGGCAGGACAGAACATTTGATATTGTCTATCTTGGATTAAAGCAGATGTTTAGAATACATGTCAAACCTTCAAGGAAGTCTATCTATTACAGATATATACATAAATACAAGGACACAGACACAAACACAGCCTGCAGAGCAATTTCAGTGTTTCCCACTGTTGTACTGTGGCAGTTTAGCGCGGTGCAAAAGACACATCCCACCGTCGCTTAATTATTTTCAAAACACTTCCACTTCAGGTTCACGAGCTGAACTTTGACACAGTGAGTGTGTTCAGTATATTCTTTAGCTCAAACACGATGAGAGCATTGGAGAAACAAGGGAATGGTGTTAGAAGTTTGCTAAATAACAAATCTAGAACTCGTCTTTGCCATTTAGCTGTCGTGAATCTTACAGTTTTTGAGTCACAAATATAATCATCTTACTGAACTGATTATACTTTTATTTTGAATTTTTCCACATGAATTCATTTAAAAGCTATTTTGTTAACGTCCCAGGGGAATGGAAGTTAGAGCGTCTTTAGCTTCTGTACTGTGTTGTAATTCACAGTGAAACTGAATATTTCAGCAGCGTGCAGTTACAAGAGGGATTCAAAATCGTAGCCTTCGCATTTGATTGGACCGATAAAAAGTGGGCGGGCTTAGGTACTGAGTATTTTTACATATATTTGGCAAATAACAAGAGATAATATTAAAATCAACTCAGGGACACAGGCTTAAAACTGAGAACATGTTTTCTTTTTCATTTCACTGGGATTTTAAGTACATTGGGCCAAGTCGTATTACCTTAGAAAAGCAAATACGTGAATAAAGCAAAAGGGAAACACTGAAGTTGCACCAAAATGAAATGAGAATGTGACAGACTTTACATAAATATATATCTCTTTGGTCAAAGGAGACAAATACAGTTTGTCACTGAGTTACTGTATATTTACTGTTTTAAAAGGAACAAGCCACCATTTGTCAGAGTAGGACATCTAAAGGAAACAACTGATATTTAAATAGGATAAGTCAGGTTTTGGGTGAAGTATTCCTCACAAATGGTGGCATGTTCTTTAGAACCAAACTGACTTGCTTATATTCAACACATATTTTAATCCCCCTCGGTATTTAAGTACTCAAATATAGCAATAAGACTGGCATGCAGACAATACAATCCCTACATTTTGTATGTTGACGTACACTTTACATTGAGTGATGTTTGGTTCACTGATAGGATGGTAGATTTACAGTCATGAGGGACACAACAAGTATGTACAGGCAACACTTACCAGAGAAATTTCGAGAAACCAGCATGGTAGTAAGAATGGCCCCCTGAAAGGAAAAACAGAAAAGAAGTTCAATTTAAACCACTTAATGTAAAAATGTTTCCCTTTTTATACAAATATACAACATGTTGCCAACTTCTGACTGTCACTGACTGATCCCAGTATCAGTCAATATCCAGATGATTAAAGCTTGCTTTTCTAAACCCAAAACAAAGACGGGTCTTTCCTTGGAAAAATCCGGACTCACAGCAGGTGAAACTTAAACTCCATTAAGAATCCAAAGAAAAAGTATGACCGACGCTATAAGACAGAGAGAGACAGAGAGAGACAGAGAGCATTTTTTTTCTCTGGAGAGATCATTTACAACTGGAGCTGACAACTTTTTAAATGGCTATTAAAATGGTACTGAATTGCAAATCGAGCAGGGAACTTAAGAGCTGTGGAGGTTGATAATATACTTCATACCTGAACGGAGATGCCACTCTACCAAAACCAAAGGCGGTGCAAAAACTAGCACAAGTGGGTGTCTTTTTTCCTGCTCAATGGTAGATATCGTTTCTTCGAACACATTTCCTTGTACTTGATATCTGATGCACAGCTCATTTTCTGTCCCCACGTTCTGTCTGTTTCATATTTATGTTTTCATATAATTCCTAAGTCAAAATAAGTTTGGGAATATATACTGTATGAGGCACGTACAAGGCCTCTAGCTGATTTTGTCTTCTACGTGAATGTAATTTTTTGTGTCTTTTGATATTCAACAGATGATTTTTCATTTTTGGATTTGCCTATCAAATAATGTGGAATGTGTAACTTTCCTGTCATCCTAATAAAGTGGGTTAACGGATTCCCTGCCTGTGAATGTTGCTTACTGTATGCTTTGATGAATTAAGAATGAATCTTTTCTCTTGTTTACTGTGTAAGTGAATGTCTAACCTTGCCATTGTCCATTTCTTTCTAAATGTGAAAAGCCATTGGTTCACGCTGATGGCATGTTGGTTGAACGGTCCAACATTGGCCTGCAGCCACCTGCTTTCCTGCTTCCAGTTCACCCATGTGCTGGTATTTGAGCCATGCCAAGACTGGCCAAAAGCAGCAGGGTTAACGGTGGCACGCAACAACGGCTAAGCTGTTGTATCCACACACACAACGTCAGCAATAAATCAGTGAAGAAGGGAAACTATGCATGCAGGACAAGTCTGGATCTAAAGTCTTCCTGGCTTTTCAAATGACCGCAGCGCCAGAGGCGGGAGAGAAAGCACCATCTACATGTAACCATTCTTTTTACATTTTATACTTTAGGCCTGGAATTTATAGATCACAAACAGAATTATTAATGAATAAAGTTGAGGAAGAGATTATTTTATCCTGTACAGGCGCTTATTAGAGGGAGAGGGAGATGTGGGAGAGGGTGAGCATCCGAACACACCTTGAGTTTCCTCCTGGCGTTGAATTTCTTCAGGCACTCCACGGTCTCCTGTCTGTGCATCATAGACGCCACTGTGGACCGTTGCTGGAAGAAGGAAGGAGACAATGAGGAGGTGATGAGGAGGACAAACACAGGTTTAGGAAGAGGAAGAAGAAAAAGACAAGAAGATGTCAGTGAATAAAGGTTTTTGTGTCTGCGGTGATCCAACCACTTGTTTGTCAGAGTTAGATGTGTTTTCTGTGTGTGCAGAAGTTGTGTGAAAAATAGCTGCTGTCTGCTTGTATATCTCAAGCAGGCGACACTTACGCAGACCCATGGGTGCTTGAGGGCCTCCTGGGCAGTGATCCTCTTGGCTGGGTTGATGGTAAGCATCTGGTTGATCAGGTTTTTGGCCTCTGGGGTGACTGTGTCCCACTCTGGGGAAGGAAACTAAAGGGGACAAACAGAAGCACGTCTTAACATCCAGCCTTGAGCTATTAGTTGATTAATGACTTCTTCGATTTAAAAGAATACATTTAATTCATAATAACTTCGAAGATGCAAGTTCAAATCTTCATTTGCCCTCAAAATTCTAATGATTAATCTACACTGTCAAGTTTTCAATCATATATTAAATGTGTTAAACTCTACAAAGTGCCTAATGACAAATCTTTAAAAATGCAAAAATCTAAATACAACATCAACAATGGTCCTTTAAAAATAAAAAGTGAAGTGATTTATTGGCTGGATAGTTTTACAGTAGTCATGTGCAGAGAGGGAGAGACTATCAAACAACATAGGTAACAGGTCAGATATGAACCCAGGCTGTCGCCAGTTCGTGTAACTTCAACATGATCGCCACTGAGAACCCCCTGTGGGAGTGTTTCTCAACAATATCAGAAGGCCAGGCCCAGCACAGCCCCAAGCATTTTGTTAAGGAAATCTAAACCCATGCGGGCATGTTGTGTTTCGGCATAAATGTCGAGGTCTGTGTCCTATGAGCCCAGAATCCCTGCCAGAGAATCAGTCTCTCTCTCTCCTTCTCTATTTGGCATGGACTTGAATGTGATCTAAGGTGAGGCTCCCTCTCTTGCACCCCCTGAAATATGAATGAGGTGACTGAGTTACGTAACTGCTGCCAAAGAGGAACGAGGGCGCTTGGAGGAGAGGGGGAGGGCATTACAGCAGGAGGGGAGAAATGAGGGAGCAAGAGAGCAGAGGAGACTCACATCGTAAGCCCCGGCTTTGATCTGCTGGTACAGCTTGTGCTGGTCCTCGTCCCAGAAAGGAGGGTAACCCACCAGCAGGATGTAGAGGATCACCCCTGAGACACACGGACACACACACAGAAAATGCTAAATTTGTTAGAAAATGCCCTATCTAGGAAATGCCACGTGTGTGTTTAGTGTGTGAATGATTGTGTCTCTCTGCACAATCTCACCGCAGGCCCAGATGTCCACAGGTTTGCCATATGCCTCCTTCCTCAATACCTCAGGGGACAGGTACCCCGGTGTGCCAGCGAAACCTGCATTACACACACACACACACACACACACACACGTTTGATTGACATGCTCAAGGCAACATATTTTGTATCTGCTACCCTTGGATCGTCCAGTATGGAAAGCAAGGTAATCTTCTGTAAGCTAAGACCTGGTGTCAGTACAATACAAGTACTGTCACCAGCAATGGTACATAATCTGGGTTATACATCTTTACACTTCCTCTTCCAGGACCACAATCCTCGCGTCTTTATTCCTTTACCAAGCATTTATCATACTATTGCAATCCTGACAGTAACTTATTCTATCACTGTAGTTATACTGAGCCCCTTAATAGCTTTCGGTAAATACACATACAATGATGACGCAATCGACTCCTGTGTCTGCTGTACCTACCGAACCAGGCCTGCTGATCCCCCTGCACCTCAATGGCCAGGCCAAAGTCGGCCAGCTTCACTGCGGCATTCTTGCATTTGCTTGCTAGGAGCAGGTTCTCTGGCTAAAGTGGGTGAAGGGGAGAGAAATGAGGTTACCAAACATTTTGAACTGAAGGATGGGGGGGGGGGGGTGCAATGTCACAGTGTGGGGGGGGGGGGGGGGGTGGGAAGAGCCGTAGGTAGATATCCTCAAAGTTTTCATGCACAGTGTCTGTATGAACATCGTCATCGACACTGCATTCAGCACACACACGACATAGATGCACACCGACATAGATTCCATTTGCATAACTTGGGTGGACACAAAAAAGCTACACTTTGATTGTACTGTGAAGTGAAGCTTTATGTGTCCACACAACCTCGTGAGTCTGCGGTGCTTTTTTGTCCTCGCCTCATGTGGTGTGCTTTTGGTCTATAGGCTCCATCTCTGTGTCCCAGATAATGCAGCCAGCCTCATTATTCTCTGTCAGAGGAGGGCTCTAATAATGGGCTGCTGTCCCCACTGGCCCTTGCTCTCTCATTTCGTCTCTCCACAGCTCTCTCTCTTAAGTCTCATTTAAATCGGTGCCTCTGTAAAAGCAACTGGTGACAAACAAAGCTCTGTTTAGAAATATCAACACGACTTTAGCGTGGATTTCACTGGATAAAATGACAAACATCACCGGCGGTTGGTCGCATCAGCTGTCACTGCTACGACATAAATTATGTTTTGCAACTTGATGGCAGACCAAATTAAAACTTTGTCGTTTGTCTTGTTGTAGTCAGCCAAAGATTCTCTATGAGGTAAGAGAAGAGTGATACGTCTTCCATCTAGCAAATCATGTGACGTCAATTTCACATTATCTGGTTGAACTTTCATCTGTATCATTTCAAAGATATAATCATATCCACTTTAAAAGTTTTGAACCAGAACCTTCTAATGAAGCAACTGTATGTGTTGCTTGTAAGAGGGAGCAAAGCTCCAAAGCCTCCATTCTCTTCCTTGTATAGTTGTTTCCTGAAATGCACCTCAGTGAACAGCATCAAGTGCAAACTTACAGCGTGGAGAGAATGAGGACGTTATATTTAGGCTATTTTAGCAGCCGGTGCCTTTCCTCCCTCCGCTCTCGCCCCTCAGCCAATTCATTTAGAAGCACAGGAATACTGTTTGCTTAAAGTGCAAGATACTTAAGTGTGCTTTTATAGCCTTTGAGCCCATAACGTAAAAGAGAAGGAAATGAGAAAGGAGGAGAGAGAGACTGTGGGTGAGCGAGCCAGTAATCCTGAGGCGCTGTGCCTACCTCGTGTCATCATATTCTCCCAGCTCTACCGCTTGGTTACGCTTTACTCTTTTGTAAACGAGGAAGTTAGAACTTGCCAACACTGCAGCAGTAAGATAATCCCTGAAAACGGATGTGGGTGGAAATTCTGATGAAGCATGCACTTCCATCAAAAAAGGTGCAAAAGTGCAACGCAAAACATCTAGGCCACATGTTCGGACAAAACAGCAGCAACCGCCGTCGCTTTTTAATACAAACGCTGCGTCTCTTTAGCACACACGTACACTTAGACATGCACACACAGCTGAGCACACCGATGACGAGCAACTGTTTCTGTTGAACGGGAGAGGGAAGGTGTAAAGGCGACGGAGAAAGCTATATTTGAGAGCAGTTCACGAGCGGTGGTTCCAAATGAATTGCAAATGTATTCCGCCTGACCTTACATTGAAGAAATGACTGAGTTTGTGTGTCTGGATTATAGCCAGGGATAGGTGTTATTTTAAACGTTTTGATACTATTGACACCTGAAAGAAAGAAATACCAAAAACAACTAAAACAGTGCCTGAACGTATGATTTAAAGAATAAACCATCTGATCAAAAGACATATATATATATACACACAGACATATTTCAGTTTGATTCCCAGCCCTGATTAACATATTGTGACTATTAATGAAATCAGACTAAAAATACTGCCCTTCATGTTGACATATAATCTGAAAGGCAGTACACTTTTAATTCCTGAGATGACAAAAAACCAATATCCTACTTTCAGCACACTGTGAACAATATAGTGCTGGCACACATATACATTCGTTTGCTCTGTTGTCATCTCATTTGCCATAGCCTAAATTCTAATTCGAGGGATCTTGTCACCCAGGCTGTCCTCAGTCATCACACCATGACCTATTGCATGAAATGCTCTCCGATGCTTGGGTGTGAAACCAGATAGGCGTGTCGGCTAAATAAAGAAATAGCCACAACGGTTCTGATAAACACAACACGCCTTTGCTGGAATGCTGGGACTGACATTTGCATCGAAGAGCTCCGTGCAACACAAGATGTGACACACAAGCATGCGCACACTGAAACACGACCGGGTACAAGACACGACAGCGACAGGACTGCAAATGGTTTGATTTCTATCCGGTTTGAAGCAGTTCCACAGTTTTAACAAACTTGTTATCAGTTCATAATTAGCAACTGGCTCGCCCTAAAAAAGACCAGGTAGTCAGCAAATGTCCCAACTTCACAAGTCAATCGATAGCAGTTCACAGAAAATTAGGTGTCGCATTTGAAGAACCGAGGGTCATTAACTGATCCAAAAAGGCAATGAATACCACACAGGGTGCCTCATAATCAATAGTCAATACATTTCTCTGACTAGTAAATGATTAAGTATCCTCTTGGGCTGTCTGGGATGGATCCATTGACAAACACAAAGGACCGGCTGTGCAGTTCCAAAAAGGTTACAGAGCAGCAGCATTTGTCAGCCAGCATGACTGGTGCTGCATGCATGCCCGAAATCTCCACAAAGCGGGGGGGGGGGGGGGGGGGGGATAATGGGGAATAATGTGATTCAACCCTCCCTACGTCCTGAGGCAGTGCAAGTGACATGATGTCCACAAACATTAGTCAGTTTCTCTTTTACACATCAGACTTACACAGATAACACAACCCCCCCCTCCCTCCCTCCCTCCCTCGTACAGATATTTAAGCACACTCAAGGGACAGAAAGATGATCCCCATCACTCACCTTCAGGTCCCGGTGCACCACGCCCATTTGATGGCAGTGAAGCACCGCCTCCACGATCTGCTGGATGCAATGACTGCATGCAAACACCAAGGGGGGGAGGGGAGGGGGGGGGGGGCGCATGTTAGTCTGAGCAGCGCTACAATCCCGTGCAAAGGCCAGGGGTGTGGGGGGGGAGGTTGAGGTGTGACGGAGGAATGGTAAGGGATTGAGGGGTACGAGGAGGGTTGAGAGGGCTCCTCTGTTGCCAGCTGTCACACGTTCGCCTTTAATTGGCTTCGGCTGACCCACAGTTGGGAGCACACCCAGGATTATGCAAATGAAGCCAATCAGGGTTGATTTACATAGTTTACAAGTAGTTATCTATAATAAAAGACATGGATTACCAATATGTGATATGACGTGCATCAGCTGTTTGGTTGCTTGCTCTTCTGTGTCGAGCTTTCCACATGGAAGGTGGCCTGAGTTTAAAATGGCTACTGAGGGAATAAAGTGGATCAAACACCCTATACTGCAGCAGATGTCATCAATGACCATCATTAGTGAGGTTGTTGGGGGTTCGACCCAGTTGTCTTAAAAGGCTGTGGTTGCTCTGCAACAGAAGATTCCTTTGATTGTATTTATTCTGCAAAAACACCATATGGATCTATGATCTTCTTAGATGCTCTATTCTTCGTAGATGAGTACATCCATGGACACAGTTGAAATTTCATATTTGTAATTCTAGATATTCCCACCTCCTCCCTCCGTGTTTAAGGAGGGCCTCGGGTGATGAAAGAGGGTGTGAGAATGTGGCTGGCCATTGGGGGCGGGGGGGGGGGGAGGGGGCACAGATGGCGTTGATGAAGGAGATGAGGGAAGGAGTGAGTCATTGTGCAATTAATAACATTTAAAAGATGTGTTTGGGATCAATGCCATGTCTACTGTCAGCCTTGCAGGCCTCTGCTGACAAGAGCTGTCATTCTGATGTCAGTTAGCTACCGGACACTAAAAATAAGAACCCAAAAGTCAAGAACTGTGCGAGGGACACGGAGGGATGCTACATGTGTGCGTATAGGGCCATGCACATTGCCTGGGTCCCACTGTGGCAGCTGTGGACTGATGCAGAGCTGAGTGAAAGCACGCACACACACACACCCACCAACACAAGCACCTGTGCTGCCTGGGACGTGGCGCTGTGTGTGGACAAAAGCTTGACTTCCTGTGCACTGACCAGGGATCATCAAAAACCAGAGGGACGTTTGTTTATTTAATGGCATAATGACATAATCTCAAGAAATAAAATTCCAGAAATGAGTTTGTACAGTCCCTCAGGAATCAAAAAGAAAGCGCTTCTAACTGAACTGACTCTTTGCGACGTTCAATCACAAGCGACAAAATCCACTTTGGGGGGCTGATTTCTTGCCCATTGGAAGCCCAATAGACTAGGATGCCATGTAGCCACACAACATATAGCATTTTGAATTAAGCCAATCAAATACATGCAAAGATGTACATTACTTTGAAAAATGAATGTTTTATTTCCGCTGTTTAACGGTCGATCGTCACACTGAAAGACAAAATGACTGACGCCGTGACTTTCTAAAGCAGTAAAATCCTCCCTCAAGGTAGAATGAACCGCTGTGCAGTGCTTTGGCGTCGGTAAGCCTTTAATCTCGTGGATTAATTACTCAAACTCAATATCCTGGATCGTATTTCATCTCCTCACCTGTGCCACCAACAACTCACTTCCACCAGCGCAGCGCAGCGCAGCGCAGCGCAGCGCAGCGCAGCGCAGCGCAGCGCAGCGCAGCCCCTTGCGTGTTTTTGAACGTAGGCCTGTCTGAGAGCAAACAAACTGCTGAGAGCAGCTTAATGGAAGTTTTGGGATAATGGAAAAAGATGCTCTCGCAACAACTTTCCGCCTACACTTTTGGAAGTTATGTTTAATGCATATTTTCTCTGGCATTCTGGTGTTTGAATTATTTATAAATACTTATGTGCTCTTGTTTTTCTTCTTTTCATTTGTAAATAAAACTAAAACTTAGTTTCGGCATTCAGGGGGTTGTGGCGTATAATGGCTTATTTATTATTTAACCTACTATTAATTTGTTTGTTTATTATATTTGATTGTACATTTACTATTCTTAAATTATGTCTTCTACTAATGCACTGTGTTTATTGTCACGCACCAGTCCCCAAGCCAAATTCCTTGTGTGTGCAAACGTACTTGGCAATCAACCGTTTCTGATTTCTGATTTATTTTGTGCGGCCCTGAAGTTTGCATTATCGACGTGGTCTTCCTACATTTCACTTGCATCTAACAGAAAGCCTCTTTCATCCGTTATATGTTTTGAGTCTGGCCAGGCATGGCCGTAAAGTTCAGGACTATAAATTTGAATCCTGAGTCTCGTTCCTAAAGGTCTCCCAATAAATAAATACTAGGCAGGTCTGCCAAAACACTAAGAGCCATGTGTGTGTGTGTGTGCGTGTGTGTGTGTGTGTGTGTGTGTGTGTGTGTGTGTGTGTGTGTGTGTGTGTGTGTGTGTGTGTGTGTGTGTGTGTGCGCCTGTGTGAGGCAGGCCTGGGTTCTCCAATTAAATATAAAAATACCATAAATTAAAAAACCAAAAAGGAAACATAAGAGCATACCAAGAGACAAGACGGGCAGGCGGACATTAGACCAGCAACTGACGACACAAACAGACGAGACGGAGGACGGGAGGAGGGAGGAGGGAGGAAAGGGACGGAGGAGGGAAAGGAAGCAGGGATGCAGATGCTCCTCTACACATACTAACCTTCAGGTCCCTGTGCACTATGTCATGTTGGTGAATGTGATGGACACTGTCTAGAATCTGATGGATACAGTGACTGTGAAGACAAAACAGAGAGATGAGGGACGGTGGGGGTGGAGGGAGGGATGAAGATAGATGGGCCGTGGGGATGTACGGAGAAGGGATGAAGGTGGAGAAATGGTAGAGGAGAGGGGTGGAGGGTGATTGGTGCGGATAAAGATGTTGGAAGGGGAGGGATGGGTGGGTGGATGCAGGTGGAGGAGACAAAAAACGTTTCGTTTTGCTTTTTTAAACATGATGAGAGACAAGGGCAGCCACAGCAGAACAACCTGCAGACAGAAATCACAACAAACACCGACACAGAGGAGAGGAGAGGAGAGAGGAGGAGAGGAGAGGAAAGGAGAGGAGGAGACCCAAATAAAAAAATAAAAATAGGTGACAGATTGTGGAGGAGAAGGTGGGACGCTTTTGAAGAGCAAAAGAGAGATAATGAAAGAGATAGAACACGTATGTATAGCATGAGTCTGAATCATAGAAGACTGGTGGGCTGATGCCAGGCTATTTTTCCATCACTAAAGAGTAAAACACATCACTGCGTGCGCTGCAAAAGACACACGTACCTACCACCTCACTCTATTGTGAGTGTGCGCATGTGAGGCTTGGTGCAATGAGAGAGAGAGTGCAATATGTGACTAATAGCAGGCGCAAAGAGACAGGCGGCCTGCAGGATCCACACCCACACAGTGTCTAGTTAGTGGGTGGACTGAGACAGAGAATGAGAGAGATATGTGTGCACGCTTGCTTAGAAACACACACACACACACACACACACACACACACACACACACACACACACACACACACACACACACCTTTACTTCCATACATGCAAAGACGCTAAGAAAACCCGACACACAAACACAGTTTATGATGAGACACTCCTCGACACCAAAGGTGTATTCGTATTGTAACAGCTGTGAGGACTTTGTATTGTCTGCATTCAATTCCTGATCTTTAACATTAATCCGTGACCAAACGCACATGATGCACCATAGTACCTCCATAATATTGTTTGTAACAGAAACCTACGGCGGTAAATGGTCATTTGACGGTGGCATCCGCCAGGACACACAATGTATTAACACTCCTCGGTAGGGCTGGGCGATAATTCAATATCATTTATCATCTTTCAATGGAATCACAGTGTGATGAAATCATATCGCGATACTGTGATAAACAATGTTGTTGTCTAAATTGTAAAAAACAAGCACTTAACAACTCAAATTTCTCAGAAAATCTGATTATTTTGCACAAAAGTTCTTAATAAAATGAGAAAATACTCAGTATTTATTTCACACAACAGTTTACAAAACCACGTGACTATTTTAGAGGCTTTGTTTCACCAAACTCCAGAGGTGTGAATCTTCACTGGCCTCACGTCTCGATTCAGATGTTTACATTACAAGGTTCTACACGGTTGAACGACCGAACGAGAAACGCAACTATGTGAAGTAATCCGCCCAACGGTGAGGACTGAAGCCTTGTTTATACTTTGCGCCGTAGCAAAGGAACTGTGAAGAATCAAAAAGACAACGAGTAACACCCATAGACCGTAGGTGTGACGGCAAAAAGACAAAAACTAACCTCCACAATGCAGAGGAGGGATTGTACTTATCTGTAAACTCATATTCATAGTCTACTGTATTGCCTTTGTACAAGTCAAGTATTAAATGCATTACAAGGAAACAAAGGTTGACTTTCCTGTAAATAATTTGACTTCCTTGTCCTGCTGTTTGAGCCAACCTTTGCTCTTTGATATGCAGTATAAGTGATGGGAGACGTTACTGTGTGCATGCGAGGACACGTGGCTTGACCCGACAGTGACACCATTGTGCATGACATTTAGAAATAAGAGAGCACCTCCATCCCACTCCTGTGTTTGTCTAAAACCATGACGTCATTCCAAAGGACTCTGTTTATGAGCTCCTGGTGGTGCAAAGAGGGAGAAAAAAAAAAAAAGAGAAAGTGCAGCGCTCGTCACACTTGCCAAAAAATGTGACTTGCTCAGCACTTTGAGCTACAATGTCCCACTGTTCTCTCTGCAGCAAAGTAAAGTGATACTGGGAGGAAAATCAACATACGGAGCCAGTCTGTGTGTCAAGACAAGGCACCTCCTGTCCCCCTCATATGCCCGAGTAGCCTTTCAATACTAAAATACACAACAACAAGAGCATATCATAGAATACTTCACCATGGAAACTAAAGCATAAACTATCCAGGGCAGCAGATAGTACCGGTAGCTAAAAACTATGAACATTTGAATTACATTCATCCGGCGGACAGAAGCGCAGGAGGCTCGTGTTGCTCTGGGTTTGCTGAATGTGCTAATTGTTTGCAAAAAAACAACTTTCAAATCAACGGTGCTGTGTTTCTGGAACTTTGTTCTTGAGTCGGGCTGCTCCTCAGTGAGGAAAAGATGACTTGATTCAGCTTCAGGTGTAATTTGGCTCTACTCATAATGGCCTCCACCACCCAACCGAACGCGACTGAAGAGAAACTCTGATGGGGGGGGGGGGGGGGGCCAATAAGGTGTGATGCAGCACAGTTTGGGGTCTGTGTGAGTCTGACTAATTATCGTAGCTAATTAAAGTCCCAATTCTTGCTGTTCTCCAAGGGAGTGAGGGGGGATTGGGGGGGGGGGGGGACTGGCCTGGATGACTAAAATTCAAAGAAGTGAAGGGAGGGGAAAGGAAAGGGAATGTGTGTGTGTGTGTGTGTGTGTGTGTGTGTGTGTGTGTGTGTGTGTGTGTGTGTGTGTGTGTGTGTGTGTGTGTGTGTGTGTGTGTGTGTGTGAGCCAAGGATGAGTACTGCAAAGGTGGGCAGGAAAGACAGCGATCACTAGTGGGTTTAGATTGGCAGGTATTAGTACTGCAGCATACGGTACTGTAGGTACATGGTACACACACACGCGCACACACAAACACACAGTAAAATACTGTTACTCTTACTCTGTTCTTAGCGCACTGGAGATAAACAAAATCTAAAATCACGTCAAATTAGCTAATGGAAATTGAATGACCGTCTTGTAAAAAGCAACAAACAGTCTCTCTCTCTCTCTCTCATGTAGGGATGTCAGTTCGTCATCTCTTTGACTGTTTAAGTCATCCATCAGAACAGAAATTTAGTGACTAAAAGTCATACTTCTATATTGCACGTCTCTGACTGGCTGCCTCAGATATGCTGTCACCATCAGTTAACACATTAAAGGGGGTATTCTAGTAGTAACTATATATCTCATGCAGGTCATTTCAAAAACTAGGACACGCATAATGTTATTAAATGTATTAAAGCTTTGCTTGGGAAGAAGAGACGCATTCTGCAATCATATTTGCATTGTTTTCTACAAGTGCAAGAATCATTTGAGTATATTTAGCATTTGTCTTTCACACAATTTCTGTCAGTCAATCAACAAAAACTCTGGAACAGGAGTAGAAATGCACTGCTTTAATGACACAGGTCCGTGCTGCCTACTGCCGAGAGGTTAAAGCGCTCCTCCGGTTATGGCGGCCCGGTGCATTCACTCTTCTCAAGCTAACAGAGACGAGAGCGAAGGACAACCTTTTACTCTGCCATGCTGGCATGAGTAGAGACGATATCAGACTGTTCAGTTTCATTTTTAATGTTGCTGAATGAACACCCACACCACAACTGTCATTTCCAAGTATCTCTCTCACTCTTATCTCAGTCTATTGTCTGCCCGCCCCCTCCACTACTCCATTTCCTCTCCCGCCATTGGTTGAAGGGAACTGTGTGTGTCGATGAGTCAGCGCGAGCGGTGGGAGTAAGATATAAAACAGCCCGGGGGATGAACATTGAGAAAAGAAAAGATGAGAGAAGAAGAAGGTACAGAGAAGGTGAGAATGTCCACATACACAAACACTACAGATGGGCAGGGTTCATCTGTTTTGTTCCGCTTACACACTTGTTTTTATCTCTCATACTGTTTGAGTTAGCGCAGGGGGAAAGTGAACGGGGCTACATTACAGTATGTTGGGTCATTTAAAAGACACATACTGAAGGTTTGACCAACAAGAGTTTGTTGATAGCATTACAAGCATCAGCACCTACTATGTGACAGACAATGCAGTTTTTTTACTGTTAGCAGCAAGTTAATAGTTCAGAGTTCAATAGAGTTCAGAGTTTATTGTGTTTGTTGTTGAATTACTGTTTTAGAGACTATTTTGTTGCAACTTGGGGAGAAAAAGATGAGAACACAACATGTACATGTTGGTTACTATCGAAGTTACAAAAATCGGTATTCGGGACAACCCCGAGGGTGACGATCACAAAACGCTGGGCTGCATTTTGAAATTGAACTAGGCACTAACTCTCAGACCTTTAACTCCCATTCAATGTCAATTTTACTTAAGTCGGGCATTGTGTAGTTCAATATAGAAAACATCCACCACAATTTTCTGATTTGAAAAGCTAATTTTTTGGCGTTCAAACTCAAATTGGTCAAACCTGGGATTGGACATGAAGGTCGCTCCTGCATCAGTGCGTGTGGTGAAGTACTGTGGCATTGATGTAAAGGAAAATGCACAGGACAGAGGAGGAATAATGAAACGATGGAAAGAGCAAAGAAAAACCAGTACAAATATGACGAAAATAGTTAACAGAAACGGAGAGTATGAGAAAACAGAAAAGGCAATAGAAACAAAAGAGGACAGTAAAAACAAAAACAAAGAAAGAACAAGAAAACATGCAGAGAAGGAATGTGAGGAGCAGAAAACAGGAAAAGGAGTCGAGAGGAAAGCGAGAAAAAAGAGGACCGGAGAACAGGAAAGAGAGTGAAGCAGGAAAAATGCTTCAAACTGAGAAACAACAGACAAGAGAAGACAACAGAGGACAGGGGCCGTTTGAGGACAAGGAGAAGCCCTCACACACACACAGCGAGTGAAGGCAGCACTCCTACCTGGCGTCGGCCTCGCTGTAGTACTCTCTGGCTACGATGTCCTCAAACAGTTCACCTCCGGTCACCCTGCCATTAAAACAAACACACACACACACATTAATATTGGGATGCTTGGTTGGAAAGAAGTGTGTGTGTGGGGGGGGGGGGGGGCTAGGAATCCTACAGCCCCCCCCCCCCCCAACACACACTGTTACCATGGAAACTACAGGGAATTGGCATGAGATGGATGTGGAGGGCGTGGGTGGTGGTGGTGGGGGATATAGTCGAGAGAGTTATGTAATTGTATATATAGGCAAGGGTGGGGAGTCAGGGGAGGAAGAAAGGGGGCAGAAGATGAGCATGATGCTGAGAGGAGAGGAGAGGAGAGGAGAGGAGAGGAGAGGAGAGGAGAGGAGAGGAGAGGAGAGGAGAGGAGAGGAGAGGAGAGGAGGACTTACAAGTCAAACAGCAGGTAGTGGAAGCCCTCCTCTGATATACTGTCATGAAGACGAACTGGAAGAGAAAGAGAAACAGATTGACGGATAAATGTACGTTTCTCCGTGTCATTTTTTTATCGTGTTTTATTATTGTGGAACCGAAAAACTTTTCTGTTTTTTTTTTTTTTAAATGCACCCTGCCGACCATTTCTGAAAAAACCCAGAGTAACATTTTAACTAGAAGATTAAAACAGAAAATTGAGAGGACCGGAGAGTGTGAGATTGTGTGTGTGGTCGAATCCACAGGGAGTCATAATAATTGAGTCTTACATCATATATATATATATATATTCACAGTAATGCAGGGGGTTCTGCCAATAAAGGGGTCTATCAAATAAACGGAGATAGATGGCTATTAGGTCACACTTGTGTATTACAGGAGAGGCTCTCAACGTTTTTAAAGACCCTTTACAAGGTTTTTCTAAGTGTTTTTGACCTAAGGATAAAAGAAACGTCAAAGGTTTTGTGAAGTTTTCCTAAGGCATAAAGAACCTCAACTTTGCAGTGACGATTGCATTGTACTAAGATAGCGTCGACGTCCACACCAGAAGAACATGGGTGGCAAAAATTGAATTAATGCAGCAGAAACACGGAGAGTCATGTTTTAAATGTCTTCCATACTGGTAATCAATTTCCTGCATTTCTGCATTTTACTATGAAACTGTCTTACAATGTGTTTTAATGAATGTTCTTAATTGTTTTTAAATCTCCTTTTCTTTTGACTTATGTTTTGATGCTTTTATGTGAAGCACTTTGAATTACCTTGTTGTTGAAATGTGCTATACAAATAAACTTGCCTTGCCTTGCCTTGCCTTACAAGAATATACCAGGCACCACCTCATGCATGTCCAATGGAATGATTTGATGCATCCTACTTGTTACACTTCTACAGCCTTACTTATGTGAAAGAACACAAGCGGAATGGAATAAAAAGTTATCAGACATGAATAAACTAAATAGAATAAAAAATATATGGTAAATGTTATTCGTTGAACAACGAAAGCTTTTGTGAAAAAAAAAGTTTTCATATCAATTTAAATGGTTCCAAATTACACTACAGTATATTGCTACAACTACACTTGTTTCTGCTAGTCAGTAGTAGATGGGTTGTCTTTTGTATTGACTTGTAATAAATGGGTTTACTTTCTTCTTTTTTTCTTCAAACTGGTCTCACTTATCAAAACGTAGTAGAAATGAGATATATTTAGAAATGAAAAAGTAATAAATGGAGTGTGCAGGATCAAAACAATTACAAATAGGTCTTCATTTTCAAGTAAACGTGAAATAAATGGGTTTCATTTTGATTCATTTAATGAGACAGAAATTGGTGGTAAGAGGAGCGAAGATAAAAAAAGTCATGTCTTCACCGATGTTGGAGTGTTTCAACAGGCGACAGATCCGAGCCTCTCTTTCCAGCTTCTGGTGATCTGAAGGGACAGAGAAAGAGAGAGAAAGAGAGAGAATAAGAGAGAAAGAGAGAGAATAAGAGAGAAAGAGGAGTTATTCCTAAAATCTGACTGCAAATACACAATATCTCCATTATGAGCTGATATTGAAGCAGCCTGCTTCAGGTTAAATGTGAAAACGTCACGACAGTGTGCTGCTGAGATATAGTTTGATAAAAACACACTCGGTTGTGTCTGAGGTCTGACACACACACACACATTCACAAAAGAACTACAGTTTGTAGATCTACTCAATAGGCGTAAATCTGACGAAGCAGAGCTGCAATAATGAGAAGTGTTGATTCTCCAGGTTAATATCGTAGAGGATTCTCCCCTGATGGATGGAGAGATTAACATCAATCAAATCAAGACAGTCCATTCAATCCATCTGTTGCAATGAGGGTTTGACTCTAACGTGGGGTCATGTATTTAAAAAATGGACATACGAGACAGAGTGCAAATGTTTGTCAGTGCAGGTTGAAAAACAAGCCCCAGTTTTATCAAGACACGACAACTTATACCATTAGACACAGACTAGCGTGGGGAAGAGAAAATATTTAAAAATTTGACAGGAAAGAAAGATTCGTGACAGAAATGTAAACTTGTAAACTCGTTGGATTGCTTTGAAGGTGCCCCGTCGAGCTTTCTTGGATGTAAACAAATGTGTATTTTTACATTCCGCCAAGTTGACCCACTCCTAAAAGACGGCTCCACGGTGCTACTCGAGGTCAGATCCACAGGGAATACATCAGGTTATGAATGCAACATAATTATAATATCATTCCCTGTGATTCAGAATACTGGTTAAGATTATGCAATTACATGTGTGTGAGCGTGTTCGCTTATATACCAGCTTAATGATGCTAGCCACACACACACACACACACACACACACACACACACACACACACACACACACACACACACACACACACACACACACACACACACACACACACACACACACACACACACACACACACAGGGGTGGACCACTATGGGCAGGCATGCAGAGCACAGCAGAGAGCAGAGACATGGAAATGCATGTGTTCACCCACACACATGTACAAGCTGCATGGTCTTAAAAAACACACACATGTACACACATGTACAGTACATGCAGGCACAAAACACGAGCGCACACATTCACGCTGGCATTGAGGAGTGACAGTGAAGTGTAAGCCCAGCGATTAAAGTCTTAGAAGATGAGAGGAGCGAGGCGGAGAACGGAATGGAGGAGTGTTGAAGGGGGGACAGAGGGGGAGGGAGGGAGGAAGGAGGAGAAAAAAAGAGAACGTAATTATTATGCATGAAGCCCGGGTGTTGTCTCTGTGTAAAAGAATAAGACATTGCTGATTGCTGTTGTTGTTTCTACCAACCACCACCGCCGCAGCCTGCTACTTGTTCATCATATCGATTCGGTCATTTAGCTGTTACCGTGCTGCAAAAATGAAGCGGCCTATAGCTGATTATTTTAAAAAGAAAGACGAGGAGAGCGAGAGAGGAGAGGAGAGAGAGAGAGAGGAGGAGGCTATGGACACACTGAACGTTTCTCTCATAGTGTTTGTTTCTGTGCTACAAACTGAATTTTCAGACACTGTTAATGGGATAAAATGTAAAAATAGATGTATCTCTTTACAGTATGTTCAGAAATATAGTGAATAAGATCAATCATTGGGGAAGAGGTGTCATATACACACAGTATATATATGCGACAATTTTTCACGAGTACTCAACATGAAATTTCACATTGATGATCATTATGGAGCGGAGACGTCAGCCACTGTTTATTGCATCCACGTCTCCAAAATCTCAAAAGTCAACTCGACGAGCGACTCTTGAGCAGTTGTGAGCTCTTATAGAGAGTCGAGCTCGCGCTCGTCACAGCCTTGTGCTCGTGGGACCGCATTTGTGCATATGAAGCACAAATTCCCCCTCACGAGGATGCTTTTGTGCTGGTACACGCCACATGCCTGTACGTAGCGGTGCACGGCGCATGAACTCAGCTGCTACAAGTACAGGTCATGCATTCAAAATCTTACCTTAAGATGCATTTTAATGTTGCAGCTGGCCGACAAAGCGCTGATTTCATTCATTTTTTATACTGTTGGGATGTTTAATTCACTGCATTCATTTACTCATAAATAAATGTAGTGAATTAAAAAGTACTTCCCTGTGTAATGTAGTGGAGTAGGAAGTAGTACTTGAGTAAATGTACTTGGTTACGTCCCACCACCGATAAATACCGTGCATAAGAACAAAAAGGGTGCGACTGAGACTGAGGCATTACCAGTGCCACCAGTGGAAACGTTGGTCTGCGTATGTTTCCCCTCCAGCTGAACTCACTCTGACTGGCTGAATCCCAACTATTCGCTCGTGTTGAACACTCCCAGATATGTCGTCCATCACACTACAATGCCAAACGGTGGAAAACCATGTCCTAAGCACAAGCATCGCATTTCATTCTGTCGGTGGCATCTGCTGACATTACTGCGCGATTGGCTCCGAGTAAACGCACCGGTTCATCTTCGCTTAGGCTACCAGATGGCCAGACCGGGCTTTTCTTATCTGCACGTTTGCGTGACTGAACGCTGCAGTGGAAATCATATTGCCAGATGTATTGGTACAAACTATTGATTGTTTTATCATTCATCGCTTACTTTCTTAGTTAGAGTTTTAAAGTAAAACCAATATACAAATCAGTTTTGATAATGCTGACGCAGCAATATTCTGTCATTGTTAAGCCTCGCTTAAGCTTGAAATCTCTTTAAATGGAGATCCGAATGAGTCATCGAGAATTTGTCCGGGGATTTACAGCTGGAGATGAGATATACCAACCTCCTTTGTAATAAGGAAGGTTGCTATGCAGGTTATTTTTTGCCGGCTTTAACAGGCTGGCTGAATAAATGGGAGATGAACCGACAGCCAACATGGGGAATGACAGATGACCTGACCACTCAAACAAGGTTTTATAACGGCTGCTCTTCACAAGTGCTCTTCATAAAGAAGGCCCACGGTGTGTGAGATAACTTTGGGGTGAGGGGAGGTGTGGGAATTTAGTCAGTGATAGCAGTGGATGAATGGTTATGATGGTCTCAGGTATCATAGTCTTATTTGATGTTCCCACAGCTGTAGTTCTGAATACAGATTGTCTTTGGACCTTTAAGGTTATTCTCATCTTAGTGAGAAAAAAATGGATTCTTTGCTACCAGGAAACCCTGTAATTCTATGCTTCTGATGCAGCAATAATGAGAGGAGAGGGAGGAAGATGAGGACTGATCCTGAGGGGAAAATAGAGAGGAAGTGGAGATAATGGGACAAGAAGAGGAGATAGAGAAACACATAAGCACTGACTGTTCACTAAATGCTGTCCTTGGGTTATCTCATTTAGTGAAGTGTGCAGGAATCTATGTGTTTGGGGAGCAGAGAGGAGAGGAATAAATCTGGGTTAATCATCAGCGGTGAGTCTCCAGAGAGGAGGGGATGTGAAAAGACCGTTATAACCATTGTTCAGAACATTCGACTCGCAACATCAGAATGACTCTTGCCAGTTGGGAAATGTTGAGTATGCACTGCGCTGTGGTCAGGGAGCAGCCTTCTATAGCGTGAAGCAGGGATGATGTATTTTTGCAGGCAAACCCGGAAGTAGGTAGAGGATCAGGATCAGAAAACTCGGATCGTATCAAGGTTTTGAGTCACGGACCGGATCAGAACAAAATAATAAAGTGAGCAAAATATAACTTCTAGAGATAGAGCCCCATCACGTTTTTTGCCGCCGATGACAATTGCCGATTGTTAATTATCCTTATTGACCCGATACAGAACGTTTTTGTTTTGTCTTGCTTCGTCATTGCCGCTCGTCCTCTCTGCCTTCTGGTTTCTCCTGATCTCATATTTTTACCAAATATCTGACGAGAATGTTCGACAGTAAAACTTTATTCTACACTGTGATAGTTAAACGGTGTAATTAATCCGCAGAGAGACGTGATCCATACAGATTATGGATCAACTACGGTCCGTTACACCACTAGAGGTTAGCATCTCACTGGTTCCCTCAACAAAAAGCTAATGGATTTTGGATTATTGCAGAAAATAAACTCTGTGGCAAACACAAGTTTATGATACTAAGACATTTTGCTCCTCAAGATAATCTTTGGAGATGAAACTTTTATGCTTTTTTAAGCGCAATTGCAATCATCAGAAGTAAAAAGCTAACATTAGGCTATAAGTGAACTACTTCAAAAAGACTTCAAAACTCATGAGAGGGGTATTTACTGACTCATTTTAAATTGTATAACTAAATCCCATTCTAAAAACCCATTGAATACGAGACAAGGGAACAGGAAGTGCAAAAATGCTGACTCATTTAAGGGTTTTAGGACTCATTCCTGCAGCACTCTGTTTCCTGTACATGTCACAGTAATGCAGAGACAGAGTATACGGTGAAGCTTTACCATTGGGATGAAATATTATCGCAGTGTCAGAAAAATACATTTCAGTAGGCAAACAAAAAAAATCTCTGAGCCTGTTGAAGGTGTATTTGAGAGTCATCTTCCCATTTTAAGCTACTATATGCTGAAAACAAAGGTGAAAATCTTAGGGAAAAAAGTAGAGGTAAGTAGGGATTACAAACAAATCAGGATTTATTTACTCATAGGCTAAGTGTAATTACAGCTAATGTAATTTGAATGTACAATGAGGCTGAATATTAAAAGTTGAATACGCATTTGACTGAAGCGACTACATCTGTCCTGGTTCGTTGACACTGACACAAAGCTAGCTGGCCAAAACCAGGTCAGGTCACTGCTACTGCATTGCAGGTGAATCTCATACAGCACGCACACACACAACTACTCTCCATCATCACGATAAATGAAAAGGCCACACGGCAACCTCTGGCAACCCCTGTCAAGAGATCCCTGCCAACAAGCTCTGTGATTGGCTAGAAGCCTTGCCCAACAGACCTGTCCTACATTTCCTGTTGATGTGTGCTGGATTGGCATTGACCTTTTTTGCGGCTGCATGGAGGTGGGGTTGAGCGATTGGAAGATGTCACACACTCTCTCACACACACACACACACACACACACACACACACACACACACACACACACACACAGAGGAGAGGCCTGGATCTGAGTGTTGGCATGTAACATTACGAGCAATGCACAAGAAATGATTTTCTTGTTGTAGCTGTGATAGGATTATTGATAGAGTTCACCAGGCAATTGACCGAGTGCATCGCAGTCTCAGCTCCTCTGCTATGTCTGAATATCTGTTTGAGTGTGTGTGTGTGTGTGTGTGTGTGCGTGTGTGTGTATGTCAGAGAGAAAGAGAGTCAGATGAGAGTCCCGTGCTAAAGGCATGTAGGCGTACAGGCGCATGGCCCTCAGCTGCCAAGTGCCTGGGGTGCCTCCTCTCGCATGACCCCTCCCTCCTCTCGGCTTCCATCTCCATCTGGCAGTCCGAAGCAAACGCTCCTCTTGATTTGCTGCAACCCTATAAGCTGTCAGACCTTACCTGGTGCCTGAGAAATGGCACAACAACAACAGCAACGACCTAAACCAAATGCCAATTCTAAAGTAGAGCAGCAAGTCATCATGACGGCCATAAAAGCTGGCTCCCCATGTCAGATAGGTCATGGAGCTATGAATAGGGTCTGGAGTAGAAGTAGCATGCAGCGGCTCCAACGTTGCCCTGTTTCACAGAACATGGCTCATCCAATAGTGAGCAGCGCAGTCAGGTCAGACCAGACCTCCTGTATACTATAGACCGAATGCATTGTGGAAGCAGGGAGATCATGCTGTGCCTCGGATAAAGCAGCTTGAGTGAAACGTATAGGCCCAATGATAGCACAATTTATAGGTGAATTATTTATTCTGAGTGTATCTGTGGTGCTTTAGTTCTCATCAAGCCAATTGCTAGGATTAACCGTTAGCCTCCTGCTAATAGCGGCGGGATAATCTCGGATGGGTTTAATCTCATTAAAAGCAGCTCGCTGCACTGACATCATAGTCAAAATATGACAAGAGTCACATAACTGCTGCCGAAGACGATGGGACACAGCATTCAAATGACGTAGATTTTTTTACAAATGGTTGTTTTTTTTTATCCTGCTTAGGTTTGATGTTAAGCAAAATTCAAATAAAAGCTCTCACTGTCTTGTTTTTACCCGTGCACATAGATTCTTACACTGAAAATATAATGGCTCAAATACAACAAGTCTAAACAGGTTAACTAATGGATCAATGTGGGAAGCAGAACTATCTAAACCAGCAATAACTCATTTCATGGCAATTTGGGTGCAGCAGAAAACAAGTTGTGAACACTAAATTGACGTGTCGTCCCTTTTATGTTGAAAAGGCAAACTTGTTGGCAAACAGCTGTTCATATACACATCCAGCTGTTAAGGAGCAACTTGAGCATTCATTTGGAGTTGTGTCTCAGCGTAACTGGCAAATGTAAATCCAAAATGTTCTCTTTAAGCTCTATATTTGGTCTCCACCAACGCCTGAGGGAAATATCTGATTCTAACTGTGTCTGCTGAGTCCGATGAGAGTGAACCATGTTGAAATACAATGACAAACGTGCATCACAACATAACCCAATGTATTTATTAACAACACGCTGTTTCCAAGCGCCTGCTTTCTCTAGTCTGACACTTTCAAACAACTTCGCTCGAGCACTTGGTCTCCAGACCGCTGATCCTTGAAAACGTCCCTGTTCCATAACATATCATCACAACAAACACGGCAGAAATTCATAAATGGTCCACATGCAGCAAAACACTTTTTAACAAGAAAGTATAACCGCCACAAAAAAGGTAAACTTATGAGGACAAGATTATGAACTCTGCTCATGCCTGTTAAAATGCCTGTTCCACCGTTGGTTGCATTCGTGTGTGTGTGTGTGTGTGTGTGTGTGTGTGTGTGTGTGTGTGTGTGTGTGTGTGTGTGTGTGTGTGTGTGTGTGTGTGTGTGTGTGTGTGTGTGTGTGTGAAGGCAGGGTAACAGTCAAGGGTCAGTGCGGTGCCTTGGGGGCTCGGGTTACGAGGCTGGAGGGGCAGCAGGAGATTTACACTGGCCAAGTGGTGTTGTGAGGAGCCATCGATGGCTCTTCATGGTCATGGCATTCAGCCTTTTTTTAACTCAGCAAACATTATATTACATATGAAGCATTTAGCGTCATCCATTTATTTCAAACGAGTGTAAAAGTGGATGGAGCTTAACTTCCTATCCCCAAATTCACAGGTAATCACTCTGAAAGAAGTCAAAGTTCAGAGGCTTTAGTGCTTTTACCCCTCTCTCCATGAAGTGAGCATTAAAGGGTAGAGCGCCACTAAATGCAACGGAGGTTAACCTTCGCTACAGGATGCTTCGGTGGAGAGAAGTAAATCTTACAGCCACATAATTTGTCCATTTGCTATAGATATAGATAATACTCCTAAATCATAACATGTGACTTAGAATGACTCCTAAAGAAAGGCTTTTCATTTCGGCTGATGTTTAACGTTAACAGCTCTTCTGTGAACGAAGTTAAATAAACTAGAGTCAGATGCACAACGTTAATGTTCGACATGGTGAAACACCGTCAGTCAGCATGTCCAGTATACATCATGTGATTTTATTAAATCAGAGTTCTGCTATGAGAAACATCACAAACGTATCAGCAGAAGTGTGAGAAGAGTGAGTTGTGAAACGTCTGATAAGTTCATTTATATTTTAAATAAATGATGCGGCAAATAAAGTCTTCAACTGTTCCCTGCTGTCGGAGGAAAACCTCTGTTAGCACCCCCCCCCCCCCCCCACGATAGTGAGCTGAGTCCTCATGTCTTGTTAGACCAATACTCTCGTTTGTTAGTCCGTTTAAAAATAAAATAAAAATTGTCGTTATTCTTCATAGATCTAAGACCTGAAGTGACAATGGAAACAAGTTTGGCCTCGTCCGCGTTCGACACGAATGTGGAAAACTACTCACACACAAATAAGTCCAATTAGGCCAAGCTGATGGGAATGGGTGGACTTTAACTCGGTATCACCCATGCGTCCCCTGGGGGCCCATTTCAAATAGTACATGACACAGAATTAAAACCAGTTAAGTATAACTGAGAAACAGGGCACGGTGAAAGTCCAGGAAACAGTCCCACCACAGAACAAGTAGTTGGGCCACCGCAGTACAACACGAGCTACGTTTCTGTCACAAGCTTCTGTAACCGTTCCATTGTCCTCCTTTTCTCATGCACGCTGTCCTACGCCTCACCATCTGAGAGAGGAATTGCTGTTAGATATCACTTATATCACCGTCGACACTGTAGGTGTTTGAAACACAACTTTACGAAACCACTATGGTCCCAGCACATTGGTCCCAGCTGCAGTATATGATGCGTTATGAAAGTTGCAAACACGTGATGAACAATCCTGAAATATGGGTGTGCTTACCTCTCGCAGATAACTTTTTGGTGTTGATTATTTTGGCGGCATTCTCCTGTCCTGTACACAGCTTAACACATCTGCGCACCACTGAAAAGGCTCCCCTGTAAAACAAACAAACACAGAAACAAAATAAACATTTACTAAACTTTGATGCATTGCCATCAGTTGAAATATGATATCTGTGCTTCTCTAATTGCATTACACATCATCTTTAAATGGAAAGGTATCATCAACTTCTTAATGAGTGACAAAGAGAGTGTTGGGGGGCCGCAGCTCAACTTAATGGCGATGGCTAAGCTTTTTGCGGACAACTTTTTCTGCACAGCCGGCATTTGTTTTCCAGGCCCAACGCTGATTAGACTCGATGTCACTTGCTCGCGTTAACTGCGGCTAGCTACATTAAAAGACGACGGTGTCTGGATTTGTCTGCTTAATAAGCTCCCAAGAGGTTCCCCACGCACAGTCAGCAAATTATAAATAACATGCACACATGTGGCGTGTGTGTGAGAGAGAGCGAGAGCGAGAGAGCGAAAGCTAAAACGGGCTCTTAAACACAAAACCAGCATTAGTGATTGGTTCACCCCGATAAGCCTGGCGTGGTGCACAAACACTTGCATCATGCAATGTTCACCATTGCTGCTATGTGGCACCACAGAATGTGACTGAACATTTGAATTGAAATGTGACTGAAAACACTGAATATCTGGATGCATTTGGACATAAGAAATACATTTAAGCAGCCGCAACACTAACGGCAAACTATTCTACTCTCATTTATAAAACGATGCGTAGAATCGACACTAAATGTTGGCTTGAGGACAAATGAGGAGATGTGCCTGCGAATCCGACTCGCATGCCGCCCTCTACACGCCCACATATAACCGCGTAAAGCGCCTCGTGAATGATTACGCACAGAAATGAGCCCGCTGATCAATGTACTGTCAGCGGGGAGTCACTGCAATCACACTGATTGCTTCCAAAAATGATTGTGACAATCGTCGGCATCCCACAACCCTGGGATATCATTTGAAAATGGAAGTTTGAAAGGTGAACGCAATTGATTGATTTAAATATTTATCATGTTTTCTGATGGTAATCTTGGAATGCATTGTGATGAGGATTCAAAATGAGGATATGGAGGGTAACGAGAGCAGTCGTTGGCTTTGCTAATCAACACAATATGAATATATATATATATACTGTATATATGTGCCGGGTGGGGAGAGAAGGCAGAGTGTGTGTCCACCGCTTTGTAGGCCATAAATAAATAAGGTTGTGTTCACGGCAGCGATTTGGACAAACAAAAACTGTACGACAACGAAAATAACCGCACTGATATATGCACAGAATCAGAAGATATTATTAAAAACTACTGACGCTGTGTTCTTGAATTATTTATTGCCATTTGATTTGATCTTAGATTTCTACATCCGTTGATCATTCCAACAGCAGACGAGTGTCGGCAGTCCGGCCCGCTGCTCTGCGCTCCGTGGGAGGAGAGAGTGATGGCGAGACAGCGCTGATGAAATATTGAGCGGAATTTGTTTCTGCCACCCGTCTCATTATTGCCACTGTTTACAGCGAAAGGCTGAGCGGTGCCACTGGTCTGCCTCCACACTGAGGCGGTTACAGATCAACCAGCAAGGTCAGGGTCAAGAGGTGGAAGCTGTGAGACCAGCTGACCTGAGACTGAGTTGAGCGGACGCTGGAGTGAAATGTCTCCGTGGAGGCACGAAAAAAAACAGGTATTTCTCGACTGTTTCAGCACCTGATGAAAACAACAACCGGCCGTGTTTGACATTAAGTGTCGTGGTGGAGAATCAACGCGCTTACAGAATGCTCTACAGCGACCAGGTGCGCTGTGGCGAAACACGACCCAAAAGCAAGAAACTCACTGAAACACAGGTGTGTTTAAGACACTACACACACACACACACACACACACACACACACACACACACACACACACACACACACACACACACACACACACACACACACACACACACACACACAGAATCTTAGCTTTTCAAAGTCTGGCTCGACACCCACTAAAGTGCACATGGAGGGATTGAAACTGACCTCAAATCATTTTAGAACAAAACGGGTGCCTTCAGCAGCCGAGGGGTTCTGTAACGGGATAACTCTGACCTGCTGGTGTGCGGTTACAGTCTCACAAGCGGCCCGCGGTGGGGAAGACTTAGACTGTATGATCGGGGTTTGTAAATCTACACTCAAAAGCTCAAAACGTCTAACTGACATGAAACAAGATACTCAAAAACAAAGGAAACGGTGGACTTCATGAGCTTGCCGTTACACAAATGTATTTTTAGCAGCTGCGTGTGAGAGAAGGACAGTTTTCTGAGATGTGGGTTTGCTGCTTTCAACGAGTAACTGGAAGCGACGTTCAAGGCTGTGTGAGCGTTCATGATGTGAAAGTCCTCCATAGTTTACAGTCTGTGCTGGAATGAATTGTGAAGAATTCATCTCATTAATGCGGTGTCCTTTAATTAATTAGAAAAGATACTGATATGTTTGATTGTTAACTTCATAATACGAATGTGAAACTCTAATGGTGAAACATAACAACATATGGAAGACATACTAAAAGGCACAAAACTTAAGTGTCACAAGCTCTGCTGAGAAAGTGACAAAGTGGATCTGTTGCATCTAGGGCTGCCTACTCTTTGTTGATTGGTCGACTAATTGGTCGTTTTTTTGGTCTTATTAGTCCACTAATAACAGTAACTTCATGCTGAATGACGTGTTTCCAAGAAACGTATGAGCACATCTCTGGTAAAACTTTGTCTATAGTCACGCTTTGCACCGAGCCTCCGAGCACCAACGGAGGCGTTTGTACTCAACGCGCTGTTCGTTGCATTATTCTCCAAACAAAATGAAGTATGGAAAATCAAAAAGACAACGAGTGTAACCGGCATAACGCTGAGGAGGGATTGTAATTGTCTGTAAACTCATATTCATGGACTACTGCATTGCCTTTGCACAAGCCCTGTAAAGAAACAAGTCAAGTATTTAATGCATTATTAATAAACGAAGGTTTAATATCCTGTAAACTATTTGATTTGGCTGCAAAATATTTACTCAAATGAAGCATCTAAAAACGTATTGGCCTTCTTTGTATAATCCCTAGACATGAAATATTGCAATTATTATAATAACAATCAGTTTAGCAGACAACTGACCGTCGATGGTGGACCACAGCCCAATCTGTCATACTGGGCTTTCATATATCTCGTTAAAGGAATGCGTCACCAAACAGGTACGTTTAGTATCAAACATTCGCCTCCTGCAGGCTGACAGCTCTAGCACGTAATTAAAGAGCATCTGGAGCCAGGACAGTGAACTCAAACATTTTGAATCAGCAAGGCAGACTTTAAAAAACAAAGAACTGTGCAATCGGTGCAATACATCACTGATATCACTGTAACGATCCTCAACATTTGAACTTTCAAGCAGCATTCCTGAAACAGTTTTGTCTCTTTTCACGACAGTACTAATATATTATAATATAGTAATATGTTTATAATACTTTTCAATCTCCTAAGGCACTACACCAGTGTGGTATTCAAGCAGATGTTTGATGACAATAACGATAATGCAATTTAACAAATATTAATAGTCATAATATCTTCTTCTTTTTATATGTTGCTGGAATATTTGCAGTCCTTTACATTATGAGCGACATGGTTGTTGGTTCGGAGACATTTCTGTCTGTTTCAGGTCATTGGTTAATCTCCAACAAATACATGTGCAGTTAATATACCTTCATGATAGATGGGAGTTGTTTTTGTGTTTTTTTGGCTGGTGCCAGTGCAGAAAGTCATATCTTGTGTTATCTGCCACCACAATGTTGCAAAAGAGCCCGCTGAGGAAGCGAGAGCTGTCACGCCTTCACATAGCGTTCATGGCTGGAAGAAGTACTTGTGTTAAATACAACGCGTGTACATTCAGATGCGATTCATTCTGACTTCAACAAAGATACAGTGAACAACAAACAACAGGTCAAAGGGCAAACAGATGGCTCGTGAATTATTCTCGAATATATCTGAAACAGTAATATGTGCAACCATAAGAGACTGCACGTGCATGCGCATTCACTGTATTCGTCACATGTGTAAACATATATAAAACATGTACTTTATATAAACTACATAACTTTTCATCCGCGCTTCAACACACACACATTGTTGCATATTTTATATCGCGTCATGCAACTGCACATATTGTCAACATTGTTGCAATTTGCGGGAGTTTTGTTTTGTGACTATCTCGCAACGCACGTGACAATATATTATGAGAAGAGCAAACATCTGTTAGAGAGAGAGAGACATTTACTTAAAGAGAGAGAGAGAGTATTTTGAGAGCTGTCATCCCAAAAAAGCACACGCACGCACGCACACGCGCACACCCCCACCCACCCACCGACACACACACACACACACATACATACACACATACAGCTGGCCTGCACAGTCGCGCGGCTCTAACCTTCCTCATCCAAAGAGTGCACAAAAACAACAAACCCCCAAACACTAAACACTAAACACGAGTGGAACTCACTTCCCCAGCTCCTCGTACAGCTGATACTCGTCTGTGAATCGCGTACAGGTTGTCGTGGCCATGTCTCTCCTCTTGGTCTCTCGCTTCTTTTACTTCTGTCAGCTCCGGAAAAACAAAAAAAACAAACAACTGCGGTTAGTTTGCGCTTGCAAAAAAAACAATACGGGTCCACTCAGCAGCGAGACGGCCGTAGGAGAGCGGTGCAATCTGAAGAGTGCAGAGTGGAAGAGGAGGGTTTGAGACTGAAAGGGTTTGGTGTTTGGTGTTTGGTCTCTCTCTTTCTCTCTCTCTCTCTCTTTCTCTCGCTCTCTCTCTCTCTCTCTCTCTCTCTCTCTCTCTCTCTCTCTCTCTCTCTCTCTCTCTCTCTCTCTCTACTGTCTGACAGCTACCGCGTTTATAGCGACCCGTAATCAAGCCAGCTGGATGAAGTGAAGCGACTTCCTGCTAGAATTTCCAGAATAAAACTTAGCTTCGATAATAAAAAAAACATTATTATAATTGTAATAATAAAGAATGACATCATTGTATGCTCCTGCACTGTTATGTTTGTTTAAACATAACAGTACGACTGTGTCCACAATAATAAACTGTGCTTGTAAGGATACGCATTTAAGACCAGCCTAGGGAGAGAATGGCAACGCCAACACCAACACATATTTTCCTACTAATTCACCGTCCAGTTTCACGTTCTTCATGAACATAACTAACAAACCTTGAGACTCAACTATTTACGGATGAGGATCAATCCATCACCTTGGTCTAGGGTCTCAATACTCTTAAAGGGTACCTAATGACCTTTACTAAAGATAAATTACTAAAGATAAATTACGAAAGATAAATAAGATTGTTGAATATGTTCTGTTATGATATTATATAGAAAATAATAATAAAACGTTGGGGTTTCTGTTAGTTGAGCTTTAATTTGGCCGAGGCAAACGTTTAAAAGCTTGCTGACCAGTTTAACGGCACATATGCTACGGAGTTAGCTCGTTAGCAACGCTATAATTAAATAATACATACTATTTATTGAAGATGTAGATTTTCTGGGGGTTCTTCTGCCCTCTTGTGGTGGAAAATCAGTAATGCAGATAAAGTGGCCTGACCGTTTTAGCAAGCTGCTTTCTCTTAGCCTTTATATACTTAATACTTAATACTTAATAACTCAGTGACGTTATATAAAATATATTGCTTTACATATAAGATTTAGAAAAAAAAAAAAATCTTTTTTTAAATGTACTTATTTATATTTATCCATTTCGCTTCATAATGATCACAGACTATTATTGTTTACCCACCATTTCTGACCCAGAACGTGTGCGGGACAAAATTGCCGTTTACTTTGAAGGCAAAAATCAATAATTTTCCGGTTTTGTGGTGATAAATCTGTCTAGTTTGACGTAATCCAGCAGCTTCACCAATGTGAGGCGGTGGAGGAGACGCTCGCTGTCGCCCTCTGGTGGCCAACGTGCGCAACGGCAAAGCGCGGCACTGTAATCGAACACACCTCCTCCCGCCTGCATCGTGCGTATTTCCAAATAGGGGCAAATATGAGAGAGCTGGTTTTGTGCCTTCAAAACATGCCGCCATGTGAGTTGAACATGCACGTGTCAAGCTGAACGATGTGACGTGCTTTCACGGTTTAATCCACGAAACGTCACAGAAATATAATGTGTTATACTGTGGAGATAGCTCTGCAGATAAAGTAACATGTCTCTATAAACATTCAGGAGAAATAAGTCACTATAGCAATATGATAGTAATATATATTTATTTAAATGCTGAACTCATCGTTTGGGTGCTTGTTAACATGGCCTCCAACCAGACTCTATTCAACATCTTGTCAATTTTAACAAAAAAAGAGTTAATTTCCCCTTTCTGTCATTTCACTGCTCACATTTTTGTTTAAATGTTGTTCCCCTACTCTACACTTCTTTGGTATGTAGTGCAGCTACAGCCCAGAGTACATCATCTTGATCTGGTGGAAAAAAATAAAAATAAAATCTTTGCTTCAAGATGAAGAGTCGAACACGGAGTGCTCACAGTTTAACTTCTGCTCCAGCAGTCCACATCCCCTCAGTCAGTGGGATCCCACCAGAATCTAACTGGACTGCAGCCAAAATGCTCGAGGATACAGATTCACAGAAGCAGGACGGCCTACTCGTGTAGCGAGTGGTGAGCAGACTAGTGGAAGCAAACTATGTGATGCTGGATTCAAGAACTGGACAAAGAGCATCATGTGACCTCCACTTCATTACTGAGGCCTCAGTAGAAACTGATCATATTTGTAAAGGTGTTCTTAGTTATCAATACTAAGAATTTGGGAAGATAAGAAGGAATGAACAAAACTGGAACAAATCAAATATTAGCATCGTTTCTCTATTTACAAGAACACTCGCTGACATTTCAGGTGTTTTTCATGAATCAAAATTAAACTACAACTAACTTTTCGGAGGGTTTGTTCCTCCCCAGCACCATAAACCATCCCAACCACACATGTCCATTGAATACCAACTGGTCTGAAGACTGTCGGGTGTTTTTTTAGTTTGTCAGTCAGTCCATCACTTTGGGCCAGATTGAAGTAACACCTATACTACATTCATGGTTCCCACAGGATGAACCCAAATGACTTTGGTGATTCCCTGGCTTCACCATGAGGTTCCCGTTTGTGGTTTTAAGTGAGCGGATGGATTGCTGTGTAGACCCTTTAAGTGTTCCTTGAACTTTTGCCCAGTAGAGCTTTGGAGTTTCATCAGCCTCAGCCTGCTGCTGTTGTTGCATCGCTGCTCTCCTAAAAGCCAGCGGGGCTCGACACTGCAAGCATTATGAGTTTGACAAATCATTCGGTGGCTCTGGTTGAGAGAAAATAGCTCCAACGTGAAACTGCTCACGAGTTCTGTGGATTATCTTGAGTCACAGGGTCGTGGTATCTAGAGATGTTTCTTAGAGCGCCATCTCGTCCCAATATATTGGAGAAGGCCGATATCTCCAAAACTGGGCAACTCGCACCAAAACAACCTAGACAATAAAGCACTCCATGGAATAGAAAAAACGTCTGTTCTTCATTTTAGGATGCTCTGTTGCTTCAAGCGACGGTCAGCGTGGGCTGAAATTTCAAGCGTTGCCACTTAACGTTAATTCTGCAGATAACTCAGAGGCAGGTCAAAATAAAACTGTTGTCTGGTTTGTGTGCTCCCTCAACATTTTACTCGTTCAAACTTGTATTCATATAATACAGCTTCTGTATGAATGTCCACTTTGTAGTTTTGTATCAGGACCATCAGCGTTTGGATCAAGTTGCTCCTGAAAAACAAGGCGTGTCAGATTCAGTGGCTAGTTATTTCAGTGTGTCAGATACATATTTAATCAACATGTAGGTAAATGTAAGTATTGACTCAGTATCCGCAGATTACCAATATTAAAGGACTCGGATCGGGGCCAAAAAAAACCCCAAACCTATAGTTTGTTTTTAGTGCTAATAAGTGTGCCAACACGCTAAACTAAGACGTGTTAGCATTTAGCTCAAAGCACTACTGTGCTTAAATATGCTGTGCGTTCCAATACCCATGCCATCATACTAGTATGCCAGAAAAAGATGTAGTATGTGTGACAAAAATACCAGGACGTTCTACTACACCCGGTAGCATTTTGCAGTATGTATGTAAGCCGGCACGCCACTTAGGCTATTCCGACCCACAATCCTTTGCTCAGCAGAAACATGAGGAAGAGAGTCAAAGTCCCAAATACGTACGTCCCAAATGAATGCCTACTGCATGCAGACAGTACTTTGTACAGGCAGCTGCAGTACGTACGAAAAGTAAAACATCTCCTCAGCTGAAGCACGCTGGAAGAAACCCCAATGAAGGTTCAATTAAAGCCTTTATAGATTAGTTTATTTATGGATTATTCACACACAGAACACACTGTGGGCATCACACACACACACACACACACACACACACACTCGCACACACACACACACACACACACACACACACACACACACACACACACACACACACACACACACACACACACACACACACACACACACACACACACACACACACACACACACACAGTCTCTCAGACAGGAATAAATTAAACATCATCAACACATTTTATAGAACAGCTCAGATCACAGTCAACACGTCACATGAATATCTTTTAGAAATGTCCCCATGCACCGCCTGGGTTTCTCTGACAGGCCTTTTGATA
Source organism: Lycodopsis pacificus (assembly GCA_028022725.1). NCBI lineage: Eukaryota > Metazoa > Chordata > Actinopteri > Perciformes > Zoarcidae > Lycodopsis > Lycodopsis pacificus. Next base: position 13,743,904 of record CM051692.1, on the reverse strand, counting down.
TTTCCACATCATAAGAATGTCTCCGAGTACTTGAGTTCGCGGCGTCCCGTGGGCTGAAAATGTGCGCGTGAAGTCACTGCAGAAGCCGGACAGAGTTGACGTGGAGATGGTAGAGGAAGTCCGCATAGGACGCCCCCCCGTTGGGACTCTTGTCCTCCACCAGGTGGCGCTGCAGGGCCTCCTCGCAGGCGTCGCCCTGCTTCACCACCCACAGCTGAGACAGAAACACAGACATGATGCCATTTTTGACAGGTTAAAAACACAAGGAAAAAAATTATATTCAAGGAATATTCTCGTGGATAACTTCAGCTCTGAAATCGGCTATCTGCTAAAAGTAAAAGTATAATAAATGTACATTGTATTTGTGTCTCTTTCTTTGTTTTGTAACGTAACACCAAGTGGAAGACACTAGAGCATAGACAACGTGTCATAGCAGCTGGTAAACACAGGTGTAATTGATGAAATGACTCATGGCCTTGTTCTATTTAGTGTGTGTGAAAGCCACTCCAGTGAGCCAGCGTGCACAACAGCAGGGCCCTGGCCCACCTAAATGGAACAGGGCCACAGTGTTATTATCTACACCTGTGTTTACCCTGCTATCACAAGTCACAATGGCTGCTGCCAAAAAGGGCCCATTGTTTGCTTTTCCAGTTCCCCAGCTGGCAGCTCAAACTGACACGACATGAAGGCGTCATAGCGAGAAGCGCCGGGCTGTGCAGCGGAGGAGATGCTGACCAGCCTCGCATATTGAGACGGCATCAGTGTGATTCCAGGTCGCAGGCGTTTGCCGCTCAGCAGCTCACCTTGCGGGCGCACGGCGCCTGGGAGTTGAGTGTGTTGATGAGGGATCGGACACTGGTGGACAGGAGGTTTTCAAGAAGTGGCAGCTTGGTCTGAAGAAACACAAAACAGCAGAAATGGACATTAAACCTGTCAGAAAACAAACGTCTGCGTCTTTAGAGCCTTTCAGGTTGAAGGTATTGAACCGTTTTATCAGTGATTCAATGCGACCTTAGTTTCTCTTGCTTCACTGTTACATTATTCTGCTTTTGCGTTGCCTCGTCTGTCAAAGCACTTTGTAAACTCTGTTTTTCAAGGTGCTATCTAAATAAAGTTCTTATTATTTTGTTTTTATTATAATAAAAACCGCTGAGCTCTGAGAGTCATAACCAGTTTTTTCTTCTATCCATCCAAACCATCCACAACTCCTTGCTTTCCTCTTCTCAAAAGCTTCCTCTTAACATTATTTCACGAGGTTTATAGCTGACATTTAACAGTTTTATGTACTTTTTATTTCCTGCCACAAGCATCTTCTGATGTGAGAGGAAATGTTTTTTATTATTACGTAATTGTTTAAACCTTTACGGCAAAGCGGATGCAGACAATTAGAAGCCTTTTCTTCCACAACTTCCATGAATTACGATTCATGCGATTTCCGTTGGGCATTTTATTTGTTACCGTATCAGCGCTTGCGTGCTGTACGCCTACATCCGATCTCTTACCTCTCCGGAGGGCAGGGAGGAGAAGCAGCTGGCGTTGAAGAGCTCCACCAGGGTGCATGCTGGGACTTGGGTGCCCACCCAGAGCAGCAGGGTGAGGGGTGCATGCACCAAATACAGCGATCCGGGCTCCAGGCTGGCAGCACAGCAGCGCAGTGCCTGCTCTGGGTTTGGAGAGCAGGAGCTGTCCACTGAGAGCGGCTGCAGGTGACAAGTGAGTGGAAATCAACTGAAGTGTGTGTCAAAGCTACAGAAACAAAGATAGAGCCAATTGCTATGTCAACGTGAAATTGCTCAGATTCTACAGTCACAATTTGGACAGTGGAAATCAAGCTCACAGGCCGACACTAATGCAGCGCTTTAGAAACTTTGTTTTGCCATAAAAAAAGATAACCTGTCTGTTACTGAAATGTATTTTTAAGACGGAAGGAAAGTCCTTTTTAAATCAGCCAGACGTTCACAGCATCGATCCCTGGTGTTGCTGGTACTGACCAGCGGCAGCAGCAGAGGGTAGAAGTGTGTGGAGGTGCTGCAGGTGTCCATGCTGAGCACCTGGCAGCGCTGCTGCAGCCGCTGGTGGATGGAGCTCCGCAGCCCCGGCAGCAGCACCTCGCTCTTCCTCAGGCTGTTGATGTAAACGGGGAGTGCTCGCAGGTACTGAGGGAGGACCAGCTACAGGACACACACACACACACAGATTGTTCTCTACAATAACACTTAAGACTTTTACAACAGTAGATCCTCGTGTTTTTAAGAGTACAAAGAACCGTTTGAAAGTGTGAAGTGCATTTCATGTGTCTGAACCTCACCTGTCCAGCAGACACGGAGGCCGAGCAGCAGTGTTTGCGGTACGACGCCAAGGCTTCCGTTACCTCCGTCTGCAGCTCCTCCCTCAGCTCCTGTAGAGGGCGCTCCAACACGGAACAGTAGACTAGCCGGGAACACAAAGAACACACATTAATGTCGTCTTATGTGACATTTTAAGGCTGTAACGCAAACTATACCATAACTAAGAAGGCAGTGTCGATTGGATTTTAATACTATAATCATAATATATTACACAGTACATACGTTGCATTCCACGTTATATTTGCAGTTCAGATTTAGAGGCGAATCTACTGTTTTATGACCCCAAACAGAAACTTTAGATTGTGAAAGATCTCATGTTTATGGAAGTTTACTGGTCTTCATGAACAATATCTCAGGTATGAGGGAATCTATAAATCATGTTGATCATGGTCTCATTTGTTTACAAATTGCATAATTAACGCATCAATATTAATTGGACATTGACAAACGTCAAAAAGTCACTTCAATGACAGAATACTGATACTTTTTCAGACTTGAGCACTTAATGTACTGAAGTAAAGAACAGACTAGTCTCTGATAACATTACAGAGTACGATGGAGATTATTATCGTCACATTCTCATGAAGTCCATTCATTTCCAAGCATTTGTGGTATTTTCCCCCAAATTGGATAAAAAAAAGTCATACAAATCAAATAGATATTTCCAACAACTGCTGCTTTCCTCACTTTTCTTGCAGTAGAAGGCGAGTAATGTTTGGGCCTGGTACTGCCGGAAGGTGTCCTGCAGGTGGCGAGAGCATGGCAGGGTCAGAGTGTGAACCCTGGTCCTCCTGTCTCCTGTCTGGGTGCTGTAGGACAATACAGTCTGACAAACAGGAGGGAGAGAGGTGGATTGTGGTTTTAAAGGGACAGTGTGCTCTGGAGTCAAACTGAATGCCGTCTGAGGTACTTTTTCGACGATTACATTAAATCCCAACTAACAGAAGGATTCAAATGACAGAAAGACAGTAAAAGTGACTGGCCTGGAGATTCAAACACGTCCCCGCTCATGAACAGGACCCCACCTGTATGGCGACGCCTCGCGTCTCGTCCAGAGCTCTGGTGTGTGCGAGCTCCATCGCCAGCGTTGTCCTCCGATCAAGGGTCGCCATGACGACCCGGCTGGGGCCGGGCCCGGGGAGGAACAGTCCATAACAGCCGGACACACGCATTTCTGGCGGGGACAGGATAGCGTATTGCATGAAAGGACACCTCCGTCTGCGTAATCACACTTTAACAGAGAAAAAGGACAAATCTCACCTTTGCTGACATAGATCCTGAGCTCAGCCTTGTAGCCTGTGTCCGTCTCTACAACGCTCGTTAGATCAGTGCTGAACCGCTCTCTGTCCAATTCTCCCTGCAGTGGGAACACAATCTACAATGGGACCTCCAACTCACCTGTATGCGTGTTCCAAACAATCACCAAAATACAGCTTAAAAACACCACTAAAAACACCAAGGCTGTAGCCTTGAATTTATCAGACAAAAATAAAAGTGGCATCAATCTTTTCCATCTCTTGGCCAGAAAGTGAATAAGCGTCCCAGAATGTCAAACTGTTCCTTTCAACAAAATACCACAACAGATTTCTTCTTCATGGAGTTGATTTTGTGCCATGTCCAGTGCTACGATGGGAGGAGCTGCCGGCATACCTGGAGGTGGCTGTAGGTGTACAGAGCTCCACCTGTTAGATATGGAATGTGCCCCGGCCAAGCCCCGCCCACGTCTTGCTGGGAGAGGACGAACAGGTGGACGCCGCAGCCCTGACTGACGCACTCCTTGGCCAATGAGATGGCTAGCTCCGACGGCTGAAAGATGGACTGAAAAACAAAAAAAGAAAAGAAAGAAAATGAATGCAACCGTGCAATCGTGAAACTCTCGTCATACTTGTACTGAATGCTGCTTTATCCTCTCACCTGTACAAGATGGTGAACTACACACCAGCACCCACTGGGATTTCTAAGAGTTTGCCACAGTGACACAAACTCTGGCAGAAGGATGATGTCACACCTTTATAAAATATGCCCCTAATTAATTACCTGGAGACTGAGAGGTGCGTGAGTATTTGGTGTACAGAGTGTGTGAGTGTTGCGTACCTTTGGTTTGTTGGAGCCGAAGAACCCCGAGGACGAGTCTGTGAGTCCCATCTCTATCAGAGGGGCAGTATGGAAGATCAGCAGCTTGCCGGGACAACTCAGGGCCTAAGATCAAATAAATGAATACATCATATCCACAATGGTGGTGTAAATAAAGAATCTGGCGTGGTGGGTGGGGCTTAACAATAAACAGTGCAATAGTACAAGACATCATTTAAGAATGAAAAAATATGAAAAACTTACAATAAAATAAGATAAACAAACAAATTAAGAGTTTAAAAAACGTTTGTTACTGCAGATGGGAAGTAGCTAAGTTAGCTAAGTAAATGTGTTTTTGTAAATGGTCCCTGGCATAAATTGAATAAAATATTATGCAGAGTAATAACGGTGGAATAATGCCAAAAAAAAGCAATATGTTAAAAATGACATTGTAACTGTCACTGATTATAGTAAAGCTTGCAAAGTAATCATTATCCGTTCATGTGCAGCCACAATGAATTCAGGAGAAACTTCCAGTATAACTGAAGAAAGTCCATGAACGTCTGAGCAGTGGTTACCGACCTGCAGCACGGCTAGCCCCGCTTTGACAGGCAGCTCCATGGGAACTCCGCTCGAGTCGTCACACTCTGGACTAAACTGAGGAATCAGCTGCAACACACTACACACACACACACACACACACACACACACACACACACACACACACACAACAAGACAGAGGATGAGCACTTTACGCCAAAGAACACCAAAGTGAACAAAATCATTTTTCAGCAAAGTAGTGAAAAAAACAAATCACAAGATTTTGGGGTCTCAAATTGTCTGAGACGTCATCTAACATCATCTAAATCAATGGCAATAGTTTGATGGTCGGTTCCCTTTCAGCTGCTGGGCCCAATAGTTTCTAAGTGGAAGTGGATTCAAATCTAAATTACTAGAATTACTGCCTCGTGGTTGGTTGCCTCCACCAACCAGTCAAGTTGCAGTTTACATCCACGTCCGTCCAAAATGTCATTGTTTTATATCTGCAAAATGACAGACAGCCCGCTGTCGCCGGCACCGGAGGAACAAAAACCCGAGCTCATCAGAATTAGGCTAGCTTCATAAAGCTAGGACATCAGTGAACATAACTAAAGTAAATATTACTTAGAGGAGTGATATATAAACGTAGACTCTCCGTTACCTGTCGATACTGTCTATACAGTCTTTCAGCGGCACCAGCAGCCCCTCCCTCACAGGAAGCTGCAGGTCTTCTGTCTCCGCGATGACCAGCATGTGTGGGCGGGACAGGGCCGGGCTCAGGTTGTACAGGTGGATCCTACTGTCGTACGTCATCAAACCAACGCGGACGTCCGACGAGGCATCGCCGTCCTCCCTACGCACATCGGATGAAACGTTTAAAAGGCTGCTGGCTGGAAGCCAGATCAGACCACTGTCCCTATTGTCCCACTAATTCCAAACCTGCACAGGGATACTACTGAGCAGGTTGTGAAAAAGTGTGTGTGTGTGTGTGTGCATTTGTAGTTAGATGAGTGTATTTTACCTCTTCAGAGAGGTGAGCAGAGTGAGTATTTGTTGTGTTGCAAACTCCAAATGTCCTCCTCTCACTGCTGACGCAGACACGTCTATGGCTAGAAGCAGTGCAGCAGGTTCACCCTGAAATGAGTACAGCAGTTTACACACACACACACACACACACACACACACACACACACACACACATCTCCAATCTCTCCTATCAAAGGTCTTTGAAGGGCACAGATAAGGTGTTTTTTTTTTAAATACCAGTGAAGTAAAGTTAAAACGTTGACTGAATTATTATGGGCGCTGTGATTTCACTCTTTCACTTCCACTTTTATTCCCTAGTTATAGGATACACACTTGTGCTTCTCTACATCAAATTGTGACTGTAACAGGACGATCATTTTTTCAGCGAAAGAAAATTTTGGTCGACAAAGTCAGAAAAAAAGAGCAAAAATGCCAAATTGCGAGTTTTGTCGGACCAAAAGCAAAAATATCAAATTTACAATTATATAAAACACAGAAAAGCAACACCTCCTCACATTTGAGAAGCTATAACCAGCAAATAATTGGTAGAACTCCTTGATAAATGTACAAAAACTAATCAAATGCCGTTTCTATTCCCGTTTTAGGAAGTGACTGTCTTACACCATCAGTAAACCAAACTGCTGCTTCCCACCACACACAGATGTACACATGTTTGACAAAGAGCAGGTAACCATAGCCAACATGGAAACAAACCTAACAATTGTAAAATGTGAAACGAACCCTCTGAGAATTGAGTATCTCGTATGAGCCCATACTGAGTTCAGGCCTCTTGTCTTTATCCACCCGAACGCCCTCCCCCCCTCTGGTGGGCTGGTAGTGTTGCCACGGCACTGCGACACGAGAGGGGGGAGAAAAGCTCAGGACACATTCGGGTTAGGTGCAGCGGTTCAACACCTCGAATAGGCTTCAACTTGCAGCATAGAATAGAACGGTCTATTTCTGACCAGGAAGTTATATTTCCATAACTCTATTTTACAGGTTTAACACAGAACCTCAGCTATTACCCGTGTGCATAGATGGTCAACGTTAGATCTCACCTTCACCGAGTTTACCACAGAAGGGGCAGTAAAACCTCTGACCACAGTCCTGCCAGCCCATCGCCGGGCACATGGAGGCGCCGCAACAACCACAACCCATCACACACTCTGGCTCGGTGCACACTGGCAGGTGCTGCGAAAACAAAAACGCACAGACATTCAAATTAAATACACACGTCTAATATCACAGAAACCGTCGCTCTCAACGGTTTAATTGCAGCGTTAGAAATCCATGCAAACATCCGTCTGGAAGCTAAAAACTGACCTCTCCCGCATCTTGTGTCGCCAGAGGCGTGACCAGAGCTCCCAGCGGCACACGGCTGAGCAGGGCAGTCTGGCCGTCACAGGGAACACAGTACGAGGCGGAGCGGATGGCGAGAGGACTCGCGTTACCTTGAGTTCAACACAGAATCACGTGAAGGTTGGCTTCAATATGGAAAATGTGCTCAATATGGTGACAGGAAGAACTGGACTACAACCTATGTATTTACTTGCGTACATACTTAAATACGTATGTACATACCTAAATAACATACATATACTTACGTACATACATACTTACTCACATATGTGCGTACTTACTTACACACTTATGTACTTTCTTTTAATCTATAAAGTATCTGATAAATTGCACGATTTAGCAAGCACAAACTAATCTTGAGCTGTAACATTAAGTAGATCTCCATTTTCCTTAGATTGAATATGTTTATGGTACATTTTCTCCTCTTGTTTCATGTCTGTCTTACCTCTTGGAGTAATTTAAGTACCAAAAACATCCACTACGCAAAGAATGAAAATACTGTAAGCTGTGAGTAATGTTGATACAGTGTTAAGTATGCCATCTAGAACCGAGCACATCTTTGTGACACGGATAAGACGTTGTGTGCATTTACCCTTGTCCTCTATGATACAGGAAGTAGTTGCCAGAGGAGGAAGACGGGAAAAAGGCTCTGAGACGAAGACCTTGCCCTCCCACTCTGCTGCATCCTCTGCAATCACCTTTACCTGAACACACAGAGAGAGACAGAGGTGTAACCTGGAGGATCAGCGTACAGAGAGGATGGTAACATCGCACTGTGGCTCAGTAGAGGCAGGTTCTATTGTAACATATATATATATTTAAAGGAGTTGCCCTTTACGGTGCATTTTCGATGCTTCGAGGTGCTGCAGATGTGCGTCTCCTTCAAGGGTAAAAGCCTGAAAAGAATCTGAGCAGGAAATGGTCTTTCATTGACGGAGGATCTGCAGAAGTCAGTCAACAAACCATGTGAAGAGAGAACTTACAACACTGGGCAGGAGCTCTGGGTCCAGGCCATAACGAGACTCACAGTTGGGAGACTGCAAAGAGAGAATTCATCATATTATATGAATCATTTTCACACACAGACACTCATTTTGTTTTCCTAGATTCACAGAGATCTCATCAGCTCCGAGGCTAAATGGAAAATATCTCAAATTGTACAGCCTGAGCACATTGTCATGCACTTTATTATATCGAGTCGACACATAACTGGATAATATGCGCCTGTAATTGCAAACGTACATGGTGAGCAGCTGCTTTTACAGCTTTAGAGCTGAACGGTTGATCTCGACTGGAGCTGAAACAATTAACTGATTCATTAAAGTGTAATATTCCCTATTTCATATGTGCAATAATGTGGACTCAACCACTCAGTCTGATTATATCTTGTCTTTGTTTTCCTTGATTTTTTATAGCTTTACTGTTAGATTACTTATTTATTTATTACCCTCTCTGCTGCTGTAATACTGCAAATCCCTCGTTGTGGGACTAATAGAGGATTATCTCATTTTAACTGAAAAGTCGATTTTGATTTATTTTTTTTTACAATTTTTATTCATTTTAAAAAACAACATTCATTCTCTGGTTGTAGCTCCGTCAATTTGGGGCTTTGCTGCCATTTCCTGTTGGGTTGTTTCCAGTGTAAGCACTATATCTTTAGGTTTCGGACTGCTGGTTGTTGCTGTATTTTCCCCCACCTGTGGCGTGATGTTCCTGTCTTGTGCAGCTGCATTGGGAACAAACTCATTTATGGTTCCTGAGGAGAAAACAGAGTTACACTATGGAGGAGAGAGCCAGACTGGAGTACTATATTCTTGAGTGAGAGGGCTGTTTTGGTTCAGAAGTATACACCCTGGATGATGGGGCTAGCCTGTGGTACTCTACTGGTCTGCTTATGGACGATTAAGCAATAGGTTTTTTCCTACAGGGCCACGGATCTGCAGCTAAAGGAACTTATTTTTAATTTTTACGAACCAATGTTCATCCTTAAATTGCTTTGAGTGATATCGTTTAAATGATCAGCTCCCGAGGGAGGCTCTGCAACATTGGTTTTGTACATATTACAAATAAACGTACCTCCTGAGGGCGCTGCAAGTGTCCACTGAGGCTGCTGAGAGACGGGAGAGGTGGGCGAGGCATGATTGTGTATGAATCCAACCGAGGACTCCACATTTGCCCTCTCAAATGCAGGCTGAGGTGTAAACTGTGGACTCTGGCTCACACCCAATGGTGGAGAGCAAATGGGCAGGTGCTTTTGATGTGGTGGTGACCGAGGTCCATTCGGGGAACCCTGGTGTGTGTATGGGGGCTTGGAAGGGGGAGATATTCCTTGGTAAGGGCTGTGAGGGGAGTATAATGGCATTTGTTGGAGCCTGCAAGGCTGCGTGACTTCCTTCATGAGAGGGAGGGAACACGGAGGCATATGTCTTCCTTGGCTTGCAGTTGGAACAGTGGATGAAACATGAGCATCAGCAACGACCCGCTGCACACTCTGGTCAGCATCATTAGAGTGGAGTGTGCCGCGATGAGGCTCGTCTCTGGATGTAAAGGCGGCGAGGTCGCTCTGGCAGCCGTGGTGGGACACCTGCAGGTGCTCGTAGCCGGGTCTCTGGTCAGAAGGCGAGCTCAGGCTGAGATGCTGAAAGCCGGGCAGAGGGTTGCAGGGGGGTCCTTGAGGTGAAGCTGGGGACCAGCCATTCTGGCCCGCCCACGGCTGACAGGGTGTCTGGCTCTGATTGGCTGAGGGGACGTCCATCATCCTCCATAACCATCACTGATTGGTGTGTTTCACCTTGGAGGCGGGGTCTAACGGGTAACAAAATACATGCACATTTTATTTTGCTAAATTGATCCATCAGGGTCGTGAAATTCTGTAGTAAGCTATCAATGTTAGCCCACACCACAGAGGTGCTCTCTGGGTGTAGAAGACATTGATAAGGTGAAATAAAAAGCCTCACCAGGAGGAAACAATCTTATTTTAAGTAATAAAAGATGAGATACCTTTGGACATCAACAGAAACCTTTGCGTGTCACCGTTAGCGTCTTCATTTCCCTCTGCGACGGACGGAAGCGACACACTTTAGTTTACAACATTAATTACTTGCAGCGCTTTCCATTGTATTGTAATTAAATCCTTCGACTAGAAACGGTTGCACGGTTGTCTTAATGAGGTTATGATGCGTTTACGTCCATGATTTCATGCACCTGAGCCTTTGCTGCAATGTTAGCATCAAGTTACCAGATACACGTCGACGCGTTTCCGCGTGTTCTTTCAAAGTAAAAGCCTGCGATTTGGGACGCAAGGAATAAATTATTAGAATTTAAAAAATACAAATTAAAAAGCTATAAATTATCATCGAAGCAAATAAATAGTTTTGTCAATAATTACAGATCAGTTGTCGTCTGATTGCGTCGTTGGGCACCATCAAAGAACAACCAAAGTACAGCCAGAGTGTCGGCTGACACGGCTGTGTTCCGGCTCGATGCGGCCAAATGTGAGCCAGCTTTGGCCCATTTCATTTTTGCCAAATCTGGGCCCAATCTGGCATTATGAACGCGGGCCTATTCTGGCTGAGACATGGCAGCCGGGTTAATCAGAATCAGCTTTATTGGCCATGTGTGCTTACGCATACATGGAATTTGTCTCCGGTTTCCACTCCGCTCTCAATGTACAAACACAATGTACAAACACAATGTACAAACACAAATAAGATAAGATAAAATAAGATAATCCTTTATTAGTCCCTCAGTGGGGAAATTACAGGATTACAGCAGCATTGCTCACAAGTAATAAAATGAAGATAAAAATCAAGTAATATAAATAAACTAAACAGTAAACAGTAATAAAAAATATGACAGTAAAGAAGAATATTAAATATACCAGTGTATACAGACGGAGTAAAATGTAAGATAATACTTAAACGTATATTGCACGGGATTGCACGGATTAGATATTGCACCAGGTGAATGAATTAAAGTGTTCAAGTGTTCATGTTCAGTCAAATGTTCGTGTTCGTGTTCAAAGTGTTCAAAGTGTTCGTGGTCTACCGAGAGCAGTTGTGCAGCCTGACAGCAGCGGGGAGAAAGGACTTGCGGTACCTCTACAGCAGGGGTCTCTAACTGGCGGACCGCGGTCCGGATCCGGACCCAGACGCAGTTGCATCCGGACCCAGGACCTGAAATCGATATTTCGGAATCACACATATATTAAGCAGCGAGTTTGTACTTTAACCGGTAGGGTTGCACGGTGTATCGATACTAAAAAGGTACCGCGGTACCTGTACGTTAAAAACTTTATTAAAATAGCGCGCGATCAGAGCGCACTGGCTGCTCCGCTCCCTGTCATGCTGCCTGCAGGCATGCAAGGGGGCGGGGCTGCCCAGCGCGCTCACAGCAACAGGCAGCGCGCGCACTCACAGAGAGTGATCACAGGGGAGACATGCACGAGCTTTTGCCGACCGTTCTCGGGTTGTTGGAAAACAAGAAGCCAGAAGTATCATGTGGAAGTACTTTGGCTATATTGCAGACAGTGAAGGAAAGCCCACTGACCTACAGAGACCCGTCTGCCAAACGTGTTTCAAAGCCACAGACCAAGTGAGGAAACACGTCTAACACGGCAAAGCACCTTAACGACAGACACCCCGAACTTTTTAAAGAGTTCAAAGAACAACGGGTAAGCACATGTGATTATAAACATGAACACCCCCAAGCTCACCCATAGACAGCTAACACGAGTAGCCTTAGCCTAGTTAACAACAAGCATGATCATGAGGTCACAATGCACACAAACGTGCACTAAATGAAACACAATTGATGCAAAATGGCTCCATGCTGGTGGAGCCTGAGGGTGGATCTTGAGCTAATTATTTTTAGTTTAGGAAAAATTATTATTCCATGAATTAAGATAAAATATCAAACTCACTATGCAAGTAAATTAAGCATTGTTTATCCACCCACTCCCACAGACAGTCAGACAGATGCCAGAGTCAGCAGCAATCATGGCACCTTGTAGTTTTCATTAATATCTTGCTGTAGGCTAAGACTAATATTAATGCCATTAATACCCACTCACATCTAAATGAAGACAGAAAATAAACATAAGAGCCCAATATGATCAGAATCCTAACACATGAATTCACTGTCCCAACAATGATGTTACAGAGAGGACAGAGCTGAAACAAGTGTTAATAACCACACATAAAGTAATAATGCTCACTGATTTATCTTTTTAGATGACAAAAATATAATATTGTTGCTTTTTGATTGACATCACTTCACACCTGAATGAACTGAATTTAAAGCTGCAGGACAACTCGGTGAAATTAATTTTTCTAAAATGAATTACTTTATTTTAAGATTCTTCAAAAGCTTTCTGTTATGTCAGTTATTCTTTAATCCAGACATTATTTTACTTGAAATGAGAAGAACATTTATTTATCTATTATTTATAATCCATCCAGTTCAATTTGAAGAGTGAGAATAATAATTTGTTAAAATATAATTGATGTGTACTTTCTTTATTTGATTTGACTACACAGAGACGTTGTTACTACTACTAGGCTTCTTGAATATATTTATATATATATATGGCACTAAATAGCGCGAGTTAGATATTATTGTAATGTTTCGGACCTTTGCCCGAGGAGATTTTCTCAATCTGGACCTTTTGGAATTTTAGTTGAAGACCCCTGCTGTACAGTATCCAGTGAACCCCAGCACGCTGCTGGCCTTCCTCACCACTTTGTCAATAAACATTGTAAAAATTGTAATTGTTTATTGTACAAATTTACAATAAACAAGAAAAATATATGTATAAAGAATCAAAAAGGGCAGCAAAAAAAGTAGAACGGATGTAGGTATAAACATTTAGCTATAATACAAGTATAAATATATATCCAAGAGAAAAAAGTGTGTATATATAGATATCTATATATATGTCTGTGAAAGAGCTGACTCACATCCTCTTCGCAGATCCTCAGTGCCGGTTGGGAGAGATGAGGAGGCAGGTTTCGATGGTTGTTTGATGGGGCAGGTGGGGGTGGGGGGGTGAGGGTATGGCTTATCGTACCTGCAGGAGAAGGCATTCAGGTCGTCAGCCAGTTGGTCTCCTGTAGTTGGTGAGTACTTACAGGCCTCTCCAAACTGACGAGGGGTTGGCCGAAAACCAGTTCTTCAGCTTTCCAGTGTCGCTCCTCTTAGGGTATAAAAGCACTGGACCACGTTCCCGCAATTTCTCTTTTTTCCTCCACCGACATCCGCGGTAAGTGCAAGCATTATCAAATTGTTCTAATATGGTGGGAGATATTTAACACATTTAGATATCAAATACTCGTTTTTGAAAGAAGCTCAATTCGTCCACCGGTGCCCCGTGTATATTCAACACGTTAACCGCGCTTGTAGCAAGCTATCTAACCGTGTCATGAGAATACTATGTATTCAGTGAATGCTAGTTTTAATTATACTACGGTTATGTCATTTCGAGTTGAAACCAGCTAGTACAGTGATTTCCACATAAACTACAGGGTTAACTTTTTATTTAGCGGCTCGATTCATCCGGGGGTCGGCAACGGCTCGGGAGCTGCAACACGTGGGCTGCAACACGTGGCTCGGCAGCCCCTCTGTTGCGGCTCTCTTGAGTCGACATCCAAACTAATACGTTATTGTTTTAAACGTTTTCTAAATAAGTCGTCCCCAACCGGGCCGTGGATCATTTGGTACCGGGCCGCACAGAAAGAATAAATATTATATTATTTCTGTTTTATTGATTCTGAAAGAAGTTTTATTTTGAAAATTGACCGGATTCTCTCGCAATTTCATCCGCCCGACACACGTGATAGGTTACCTCTTCCAAGAAAAATAAAGCTTCATTTAACAGACAATATCAGGAGTCTGATTAAATACCAGGAGTAACTCTCACGCGCCAAACCCGCTCAAAACAAAACGGAGTAGACTGGACATAAGGAACAGACTTCCGGTATCATTGTCTCCCCCAGACTGGACATTGTCGTTGCTCGTCGTTATTGTGAGTTGTATTTATTTAAGCATTTTATATTTGTTTTCATGCCGGTCATATTTTATTTTGTCGTGTTTTTCCGCCACACATTGAAGGCCGGTCCGTGAAAATATTGTCTTAGTAGATTAGTTGCTCAAAGCCGCTAACGTGACTTCAGACGGCCGCTGCGTAGGTCTGATTACGCCGCTGGACACGCTGCTCGCTCCAATAACAGCTGCTTCCTCCGTAATAATGCAGACTTTACAGCTGATAGCAAAGACAACATAGTCAGTAATGCCTGACCTTAAATAAAAATGTTTTAATATACTAAAGACAGCACAGTATTATTGATGCATGCATGCACTCAGTGTTCCACCTCAATGGCTTGTAAATAAAAAACATGTGTATGTATATATAAAAATGAAGTACCTTTATACAAGAGCTCAGAGACGTATTGTGAATTGTATAAACTGTATAATATCAATGTCGAATGAGAATACTTAATTTAGAAATTTAAATCATAAACTGTTTTTCCAGGGCACATAAATCACAACAAGATTTTTGTTGTTCACCTAACACTTTGTCATTTCTGTCTTTCCAGACTCTACAGTTTTGCAGCCATCTTTATAGAGTTCCCATGACTACCTTCAATCGCTCAGCTGGTCCTCTTACGGTTTGAATTATTTTTGTACTTTCATCTGTTCACAATGGCTGGGCGTTACTCTGACTACATTAAGTCCTCTAATCTGCGTAGAAAGGCAGCAGCCACTGCCAAGAAGCGTCTGGAAACACTCTGTAACTTTCAAAGCTGCGTTACTGAGGCATTTGATCCCATTGATAGTTCAGAGAAAAATTGGTCTCCTTACAAGGAGAGACAAAGATGCGACAAGGCCATAATGAAAGCTCATGCCCCTGGTGCTTCATGGGAAAGCTTCCCCATAAAAATCATGACAACTAAAGGTAAGAATCTGACATAACATTTTGTGTAGCAAAATGACATGAACTCAGAAAAATATGCCTTTTCTGGTTTAAGTCTTTGTATTTCCATTTGGACGTCAAATATATACTTTCTCTTCACAGGTACATACGATGAGGCTCGACTGCTCCTCCCAAAGGCCATGCAGACATCAGACCTCCAAACTGAGGATGAAGTGGACCAGCGTCCAGCTTATATAAAAAGGAGGAAAATGTAAATATATATAATGTGCATCTTTTGCAAGTAATGATGTTTTTTTTTGTCTTACTATTTGTTTATGTAGCAGTGAACACAATTTTATTTTGCGAAGTCAGTTTAGTTTTGATTTAATAATTTTTTGTTTTACAACATAGTCACCTGATTAGATAAACACTAAACACTCATATAAAGCTTCTTGTTATTCATGATATTCCTTATACAAGTTATTTTGTTCAACAGAACCCCAAAACGCTGGATCTCTGACAGTGAAAGTGACGAGGAGCAGCCACAAATCTCGAAAGGAAAGAAAAAACGCCCAACCGCACTGCCCACTGCCCCATACATTAGTCCTCCACGTTCCTTGTCCGTACCTTCAAGTCCTATGGGAGAGACTCCAACCAACCGGTCTCATCAGCCTGCTTTCAGTCGTAAGTATTAAAGATGAGCAAATTAGTTAAAACAGTATATAGTACAACACTTTCCACAATCATTCTCTCTATGAGCATTATTTCTGCCTAAACCCTCCTTCTGACCTTGTACCAGCACAAATGACAGCCAGGAGACAGAGTGTGCCACATTCCCTGTCGGCCCCAAGTCACCTGACATCTTTCCAGCCTTCATGTGAACGTAAGTGTTATCATCATTTAGCTGCATCTTCAGTGACACCAGAAACTTATTTGACATAAAGATTCAAGTAAATAAATGATAAATCAAATGATTCTGTCCTCCATGTTGGTTTATATTATGCATGAATTGACTATCACTATTTGGCTAGCTTGAGGACCCAAGGTGTAGGATTAAAGATGACTTGCTTTACGAGGTTTTCTTGAGTAATCATTTTCTTTCCATTCAAAAAAAGTTACATGAAAATTAAATAACTACATCCTTTGACTGCAACAAAAGTGTTAAAAAGTTAAACAAGTGTACCACAACACACACACACACACACAACAGAGTTGGCGGTAATTGGTTTGGGACACAGTAATTGCTGTCTTTTCTGTTGTGCCGCATCTCTAAATAATCAATATCGGTTTGTGTTGCAATCTATTTTTCAGCTGTCCTTCTTGCGATCCTGACACAGCTGGAACTCATCAAGGAGCAGCAAAAAGTTATACTGCTGCAGCTTCAGAGCCGCGTAGCCGAACTACCAGATGTGTCAGGATTTCCACTGTGTACTCTGGAAGACCTTCGTCAGGTGGAGACGAAGATATCTGTGGATACAGATTTCAAAGAGAAATTGGTAGACTAACATTTTGCATGTTGATATCTTATGAGACAATGAAGTATGTCTTCTTTCATGACTACTACTATTGAGGCTTGCCATTGACCCTTCAATTTATATTTGACCCTTTAGTTTGTGACTTATTTTATTTTAGTATTCCAACATGACTACTGACCTTTACATAAACTACATATGTGTGGAGATAAATTATAAGCCAATATTACTCTACTTTTGTCAAGTCTTACCAAATTTATGTGACAGATGTGGAATTTTTGGATGTTATATATATATATATATATATATATATACTGGAGTTCCTCTGTGTTAATATTACCAAAAAAATGTTTTTGTCTATGTGCCCTGCGTTATTAGTTAATGTTTTGTAATTTATCATACTTACTTGTTTTCGGGTTTGCCTCTTTTTTCATTTTTGTCTTTCAGGTCACCTATTTTAGCCTTGTTGGGGGGTTGACCATTAAGGAGACAGTCTGGAGAGTCCTTGGGAAAATGGTGTCAAACACATTGGCAAAGACAATCAACTGGAGGGGGGTGAATGGCAAAACAGGCTTTGAGTCCCTTGGTTTGAAGGATGTTGTTTCGAGTAAGTATTTATTGGTTTCTTTCATTCTGAATCTTTAACACTTAACAGACACTATCGTCAATACATCAATAAATGACGGTTTTTAAATAAAATTAAGATTATTTCAATGCATTTTAAACACTATTCAGAAGTGCTCCACAGCATTGAGTAGTAGTAATAAGTGCAGTCACCAAGAAATTAATGACTAGAAATTAATTATTTGTACTGTTCGACTCTCAACATACCAGTTTTCAACATGTCTGAGCTCTAAATAGGGTATTTAGATATCAAACGTTTACAAGGTTCATCACTTTTTATAGTTTACATGTTATTCTATTCATATGGCAGACACTACACTATGCACTGAATGTATTACATTATACGTTTCTTAAACTCCTTTTGGTCCTTTTAGGGTCTATTTTGATGTAGAGCATACAGTATAGCACTTTGATGTGATTGACTTGACTAGTTTTTAATGAACATGGCCAGTGACCGGTGTATCTCTTCCTTTTAAAGAATCAGTCCGTCGCAATTCAGTTACCGCAAATGCAAGCGATGGAGAAACGGAGCACTTTATAAAGCGATGGCTCCAGCTGGCATCGGATCGAGATGGAGGGAGAAGAGAGCGGGCCTTGAGGCAAGCGGCCCCTGAACCCTAGTAAGTGTGCTTTCAATACTCAACACATTCTCACCCCAATGTGTCAAATACCGACACGATATTTGATGCATAAGGAGTGAGAACGATTTGCAATATTATTGATAGATTTACCTTTTATGTTTTGTAAATTGTGAGATCTCACAACTCTTTCTTGTCTCTGTTTCTACCAGGCTGCAACCTCCGGGTTTGAAGACTGGCATTAGAAGCCAATGCCAGAGTGACAACTTTCTCTACCACGGTGTGGTGTTGTTTGGCAGTTGTTTGTGTTTTCATTGTAATTAAATGTTACCCTTTTAATACTGTATATGTTATAAATGCTTAAAACAGTGTGAACAAAAAGAAAATAAACGGATTTGAATTTCATCAAGTTTCTCTTTCTAAATTGTACATGAACATGACTTTTGAGATTACAAAAATGAAACTCAACCTATTTTACATCTTCTCAAACTGTTTTGTTTGCCGAGAGAGCTTTCAGTGTCCA
The DNA here is from genome assembly GCA_028022725.1 of Lycodopsis pacificus. Lineage (NCBI taxonomy): Eukaryota > Metazoa > Chordata > Actinopteri > Perciformes > Zoarcidae > Lycodopsis > Lycodopsis pacificus. The sequence continues at coordinate 13,725,452 of CM051692.1, read as the reverse complement.
TGCTACAGGCTGTTATATTTGTCCATGTCGAGGCGTTTTTTAGCTCCAGGGTAGTCCCTGAAGCAGTTCCTTTCCAGCTGAAGACAGAGCCCAACCTTGCACTCCTCACACATCCAGTTCGGGCTGATGCTGGCTCCGGTTATTTTCGATTACGGCCCAGTGACGGTAGTGACGGCATCCGGAATCTGGGGCGGCATTCATGTCGAGTCTCAGCCGAGTCGGCAACCGGACCCGGCCCGACGCGTTTCTTCTGGCGAGCCGAGCTCGGGCCGATGCTGGCCCTGGTTCGTTTCGATTACGGCCCAGTGACGGCAGTGACTGAATCCGGAATCGGGCCGGTGTATTCGGCCCGATTCCGGGCATTGAGGAATCGGGCCGACATTTAATGCGTTGAAATTTAATGCGTTGAAATCACGTCTCCGTGTGGACCACATATGAACGGACAGCGTAATATGATTTTAGAGAAATACGTTTAAAGTAACCAAAATCGCGTCTCTTTCAACCTACAACTGAACAAACCATCAATAGTTTAAAATAAATAGGTGTTTTGTGACAGGTTGATATTGTAACCGTAATTTAGACGGTTTAAAACACGTTGAAAAAAGGTCTAAGACGTTCAGGCTCCATTTCAACGCTTTTTCAACCAGAAATCAACATTGAAATCCGGGTTAGTGCTCACTGGGAGCCATCGTCGCAGCCGCGGTGACGCATTCGGCCTCCGAACGTCAGTTCAGAAACACTCTAGAACGCATGACGTGTTCTATAGAACACACAAAGATCAGAGACAGAATCATTTGACCAGATAAAAGGCAAATCAACACTATACCCCAGACTGTATTTCTCCAAACTAGTTATTACGGACTTTCAAGAGACACCAGTAATGGAAGGAAGAGAGATAACTATGAATCAGGCCAAAATTGATGACCTGTATCTGCAGCTTTATAAGAACCTTATAAAGCTGCTTACAGCGCTGGATGAGCGTGACAATCATGTGAATTCGGCCAAAATAAATGACCTTGAGTGGTTTCTAAAGGAGGTTCAGCGTGACAATGATAACAATTTGTCCCATTTGGATTTCACTGAGCAGAGTCCAGAGGTCCAGCGTGACAATGATGTCGAGTCGGACAAAATGAATGACTTTGAGCATTTTCCAAAGGATTATCAGCATGACAATGATAACAATTTGTCCCATTTGGATTTCACTGAGCAGAGTCCAGAGGTCCAGCGTGACAATGATGTCGAGTCAGACGAAATGAATGACTTTGAGCATTTTCCAAAGGATTATCAGCATGACAATGACAACAATTTGTCCCATTTGGATTTCACTGAGCAGAGTCCAGAGGTCCAGCGTGACAATGATGTCGAGTCGGACAAAATGAATGACCTTGAGCAGCGTCTAAAGGCTCTCCAGCTTGACAGTGATGTCAAGTCGGACAGAATTAATGACCTTGAGCAGCGTCTAAAGGCTCTCCAGCTTGACAGTGATGTCAAGTCGGACAGAATTAATGACCTTGAGCAGCGTCTAAAGGCTCTCCAGCTTGACAGTGATGTCAAGTCGGACAGAATTAATGACCTTGAGCAGCGTCTAAAGGAGAAGGAGTGTGACAATATTTTCAAGTCGCAAAGAATTGTTGACCTTGAGCAGCATCTAAAGGCGGCCCAGGATGACCAGCATCTGCCGGCTCCAGCTGCTGAGACTCAGACCACAAGTTGGTGGTTTCGCTGTCCCAAAGGTCTACTGAAAGCAGGACTGTTTGTTGGTGCCGCTGTCGCTGTAGTGGGAATAGCGAGAACTTTAATGTCTTAGACTGGAGCGTAGAACCTGTCAAGGCCCATATGATGATTAGCACAAAGATAACATGTTGTGAGTGTGATGCCCACCAATGTGTTGTCACATGTGTGTTATGTATTTTGTTTTCATGTACAGCCAATTTGAAAGTTATAGTTTTATAAGTGACTGACCTAGTGGGAACAATGATGTTGCCACTAAAGCCACTAGAAGGCACTGTACTCCAGAGAATGCGGGACGTGACGAGCGAAGCAGGATGTGAAATCCTTCTTTTCAAGTGACTAAGCGTTCAGGAGAGAACTGAAAGGCTAATAACGTTTAGCATTTTCAGACCATCCTACAGTTATAGATTCTGTTATCCTTCATGTTCAAGAACATTTAATGTGCCTGTACTGTACCTTCACACACATTCTAAATAAAACCTGTTTATATTAACTTCTGTCTCCTGTGGTCTTGCGTTTGGGTCCTACCTGTGAACTCCCGTGACACATACATCTAGCATCCTTCAACCTCTGGATGTGAGTTTCTTCGGACCCTTGAAGGCAGATTTCTCTGGTGTCAGGAGATCTGTCGGCAGTGAGCCACTCTTTCTTGGTTTCTAAGAAGGAGTTTTCAAGGGTCCTAAGAGACTCCTACCAGAGGGTGAAGGATCGGAGACTGGTGGTGGCTGGGTTCAGGAGGTGTGGCCTCTACCCTCTGGACCCAATGGCTATCGACTGGTCACGGGTCATGCCGTCCGGGCCGCGGCGTGGGGCCTCCATCACTGTATATACAATTGTCTTTCATACATAAAAGGACAAAAATACACAGCAGTCCTGACACAAACCAATGAAACACCAGGGTCTGCAATTCATGAATAGAATAGAGTAAATTTGTGTTTTGTTCAAACATTAACTGTACTTTATTGGTGGTAAAGTTGTTATACAAATTCAAACAAAAGGCAGTATACCAAAGAGAATAACAAATTACAGTATATTTTATACCCCGGTCACAGAAGTTAACTTACAGCTCCAAAAACGTACTATTTATCTATTAGAGGATTACACATCGTGTCCGTATGCATGAGCCGTCTATCTGGATGAACAAAAACACAGTGAAAAATATACGGTTTTACAAATGAATTGAGTCGTAATCTATGGAAATAAAAATGATGAAATTTAAATCTATTCTTGGCCATTTTAATGGATGTAAACGCTCGTAATGTGGCAGAACAGACGGTGGGGAAGGAAAGGAAAATGCAAGAGGGAAAGCATCAACAAAACATCCCGTCTATAAATACTGTTTCAGTGTGTAGCTTTGGGAGTTACGCTTTGCCTTTTCAGGGCAGTGATCCTGTTTCTGACGTAGTCTTTCACACCTTTCCACGAACGGTTCCTCAGCGCTTTAGGCTCCGCCTCGAGACACTGAATGCATTCGTTTTTCTGAGGAATCTTTTGTCCCTTAATTAGGTGCATCATGTGTCTTTCAACAGCAAGAACCTCTGCTTCCTCCCATTTATGTTTGCCCTTGTATTTGTAGCCTGTGGGACAAGAGAAAAATAATGAAAAGACTGATTTAATTGTCATCACAGGTACTCTTTGCACTCCAAATACTCCAAACCCCAAATACCATTATCCTTATTGTCCATATTTTCTTTTCATCATGTTTTTTTATTTATTTTTTACATCACAATAACCTTGGACAACTAGGTGGACATTAAATAAGAACTCTTGGAGATTACCTTCTTTGTCCGATTTTGGAGATACAAACACGCTGGCGTCTGTCGTTGCTCCGTGTGCTTGTCCATGACCGACATCTGATGATGATAAAAACAGAGAAATAAGTGACCCAAAGTGCAGCAACCTAGCCCAAGATTTTGATATCTCATATCCATACGCACATGCCTTACAAAACAAAAATATATTGACAAATGTTAGTTATTCAAAACTCCTACCATCAGAGTGCATCTCAACGTCATCCAGCTGCATGCCGCTGTCCTCGCGCAGGCTTTGGACTTGATTATTAGGGCCTAGAATCTGGGCCGCCTCGTTTTCATCCAGGTTTATCAGCTGCAGCATTGTTCCGTAATGCCTCCGGATCTTCGCGGATGTCAGCGCTTCAGGGTCTTTCGCTCCACATTCTTTCACATATTTTTGGATGCACTCTGACCCGTGGTAGGCAGACAGGCCTTGCGGTCGGCCAAAAACGAAGGGATTCTGTCTGGGGACTCCACACGTCTTGCGTACATCCGTGAGGAGCTCCATAGCAGACACGAACGACGGTTTTAGTAAAACAGGGACCATTCTCCCACACTTCCCTCGAACGTCAACTCTTGTGAAGAACTCGCACATGTTCCTTTCCAAATCTGAGACGGATATGTCCAAGCCGTCTTGAGAGTTCGATTTTTTCCGTGACTTAAAAGCCGTTAGTTCCATCGACGCTATCTCCGCGAGACTTCGTCTGTTGAAGAGTATTGTCCGAGCGAGCATTACCTTGGCCAGAGCGGCATAGTTTTCTGCAGACTTTGCGTCTCTGAGGTTCTGTTCTGCAAGAAGATGAACGTTCTCCATGTGGGAATTCAGGCGCTTCACGTCTTGAGCGAACGGCACCTTCTTCTCCCTGTTCAATTTGGTCTCTCTGATTGCCAACAATGCTCCTGCAGAAACGAGCCCGTTCCACTTTTTCTGGTACACGGCGAGGAAGTTTCTCGCAGACTCGGCCAAACTTGTGTCGCCGCGCTTCACGGCGTTGCCCTCGACAATACTGCAGGTCTTCTGCAGGTCGTAGCCGAGCTTGATGGCGAGCGACGGGATGCCGTATGTTTTGGTTTCTGGATTGTAGCCTGCCAGGGCGTTCACCGCAGACACCACATGTGGGAAGCTTGAAGGGAGAAAGAAGTCCTCCAGTTTCTTCAGAGGGGTTATATTCTGAGCTTCGAGTACAAGTCTCGCTATCTGACGAAGGTTTTGTCGTATGTAAGGATGCTTCTTCGGATTGGATCCATCCTGGTTAAAGAGGTCCTCGCCAAACTGCAAGATGATCTCGTCGGCCATGATCGCTTGTGTCACGTCGTCGAAAACCATCGGGGACAGAAGGCTCTTAAAACCATCGCTTATTCCGAGGTCCTCCACGGTTTCCAGCACACACTGCAATGCGATGCGCTTTCTTCCGATCTCTGGTTCATCTTCATTCGTCACTCTCTCTGGGCACGACTTCATGTGTCTGTGCATGGCGGTCTTCATGAAAAGACCTCGACAGTACAGACAATGAAGGAAGTCTTTGGCTCTCTGCGTTTTCTTCGGCCTTTTTCGGGAAACAAGTTGGCCCATTCCTGTTTTCATGACTTCTTTGTTATGAGCAAAGTTGCCTTGATTTATTAGTCTGTTCCATACTTTTTGTCTTTCTCTGGAGTTTTTGGGGTACTGAAACACAGCGGCAACCTCCGGTTTGTCGCTGTGGATCCTCTCAAGATGACGCGACATTTTGGACAGCGGGTTAGTGCAAAACAAACAATAATTCCTCCGGTCATAAACGCGCTTTTCTGTAGAATTTGAACTTGGTAGCACGACGGTTTCAAAAGAATTCCTCAGATTCGTTGGGCGGATCTTTTTTTGGGGAGCGACGCTTTTTTCTTGACCCAAAGAGCTTCCTGATTTCGCCCCTTTGTTATCCGGCAGAGGAGGTGTTTCTACTGCGGGGGTCGAGGGCCTGCTGTGACCAGACTCATCTGAAGAGCCCCAGTCAGAGTCAGACAGGAAGTCAGAGAAGTCTCCATCACTGTCGTGGAGGAAATCAGAATCACTGTCTTCTGCTGAGTCTTCTTTCTGGTTAAAAAAATCAAAACAACTGTATGTGAAAATACGATCTTTTTTATCCAATATTGTAATTTCCAATATTCTATTTCTAAACAAAGACACCAATATATAAATACCAACTTATCAAAGCTAATTTAAAAAAGACAACATTCTATAAAGATGCATTTATCGTCATTTGACTTCACATAAAAATATTTCATGATGAAATGTTTGTGTAAATTGTATTCAGGTACAGAGGAGTTTGATAAACGATGACATTCGTTTGTTTTCACTTATTTTCACTTGATTTCACTTATAACTGACTCCACCCGGTAAGAGTAACACCGTAATCTTAAACAGTGACAACGTTCATATCTCTTTCATCTTCATTACTACTGGGAATATACAGTATGTTGTATTGTCGCAGTGACGAACAAGAGTATAGAAAGATTAAATAAATAAAACACATTTCATAACACTTGCACTGTGATATCTGACAAAGCCGTCCATTAATAGCTTAACATTTATGAATCTTTTAAGTTCCACCTGGCTTCTGCTGCTTGGTGGTATGAGCAGCATTTGATGCACATGTTCTGTCACTGTCATCAGATCGCAGGACCACTTCTGTCCAGTATTTAGGGAATATTTCATACTTTATTTTGACAACGATGAATAAAACAGAGCGTTTTCCGGGACATCATAAAGGTCTTTCAGCGAAACACATTTTAGAAATAATTGATAAATCTGCTAATTGTTTTCTCAACTCTTAAATGTATTATTTGTCCTGACAGAAAATAATGTAATTAAAAGTGATGTCATTGAATGCCTTGTTTTATCTCATAAACAGTCAGAATCTAAGGCCTAATGGTGCAAACCATCTCACTGCAACTGGAGGCCATGCCCGGAAGCATCACATGGAACTCTAAACCAACACGTTCCGACTTCTTAAGGATTTAACTAACGATAATACACGGCTCACTACCTCTGATTCGGCTGCTGACATTAGATCGTCTGCTGTATCACAGGCCTCACTTTGTTCATCACAGGACACAGGAGACGAACAGTCCGACAAAAGATGCGACTGTGACTGAAAAGCAAAACAACAGTAAAAAGAAGTGACGAGGTTGAGCCTTTACCACCATTTGTTAACAGAATAAAATGTACTGATTGAAGGAGCAGGCGTGTGTGCGTAGCAGGGCGTGTGAGTAAATGACTAAAATGATGCATGATAACGACTTTGACGTGGAGCTACCTTTGACTTTCCTGCAGACTGCTGAACCTGCTGTGCATCTCTGGTCTTGGATTGTTCACAGTGAGATGAATCATTCATTGATGGACAAGACTAAAAGTGAAGGAAAAAAAACAACAACTTACATGCAATCATATTTTTTGTGTGTGTGTGTGTATAAATCAAATCAAACTTAACCTACCTGAACAGCTTTGTGTGGAGACTGCCCATCACTGCTCTCCTCTGGGGGGATTGATTCCAGCTAAGTGGGGGGACAAAGGGAAGGCAAAAGGTTATAACTGTGTGTAGAATTATCAACAATAGTCTCTAGAGCAGAGATATAAGCAATGTATAACTAAAAGTAATGCATAGGTTCTAATAAGGCCCTGTCCTCACTACTCCGTGTCTAGTTGGATGCAGAGTTGTCAAATAGAAACGATCTCCGTCCACACGGGTCCAGTTTCAGCATTATTCTCAAGTTGATCTGCATCCACACGGCAGCCTTCGAAGGCGGACAGCACGTGACCATTAACGTACACTGGCATGTGCGTGACGGTGTAAACAGGAAGTGGATTGCTTGCTTAGTTAAAAAGAATACGACAGAGTAATAAAGTAGTCTTTAATAATGAAAGGTTGTATTTGATCTTCCTCTATAAACTCAAACAGACACAGTTCGTGGAAAGTTTTAGAAGTTTTATTTTTCAGACGTAGTTACAGCGCTGCGGGTCTCTCTCTCTCTCTCTCTCTCTCTCTCTCTCTCTCTCTCTCTCTCTCTCTCTCTCTCTCTCTCTCTCTCTCTCTCTCTCTCTCTCTCTCTCTCTCTCTCTCTCTCTCTCTCTCTCTCTCTCTCTCTCTCTCTCATATCAACTTTAATTTAACATCAACACTTACACGTAAATGTTTACTAGATTATGGTCCATAAATGTGGTCAACGCACGTCTCTCACTCGTTTCCTCCGTGTTGTCTGTTCTCACTAATTTTAACATTACCGCCAATGGGGAAATGCTAACCGCGATTAGCATTAGCGAATATAATATATCTTCGTACATCCTTTCACGCTTCATACAGACATACTTACAGACTAAGGTCTCTCAAGGCTACCAAACAGACGAAGTAAAACGAAGCAGCGTGTCTTCTCATTACAATCTAAAAACAACAATGTTGAAATGAATCGCTGGTCGCCCTGCCTGTTTGTTTTCTTGCGGGTACGGGTCACGTGATAGTGAGTGCGACGAATCAGGGACGGAGACGTCATGGCTTCTAATAACCAATCCAGTAGCGAGCACGGGTGTGGGCTCATTTTTTCTAACACACATCCGTGTCCGACCGTCTACACTCAACCAAAACCCCGGAGTTTTCAAATACCTCCAACCTCGGCGGAGTTTTCAGACTCCTCCGTTTAGGGTGCTCCAAAACTCCGCCATAGTGTGGCTGCTCAGTGTAAACGTAGCAAAGATGGAGTAAAACTGGAGTAGTGTGGACTAGGCCTAAGTTGTACTGGGTGGCAACGATCTTAAAGAAATTGTATCGACCTCCTTCACACTCACAAGTTTATCCAGCTCTGCCACTTGTTGAAGTAGTTGTGCACGCTGATGTAAAAGCACTTGACGTTGTGTCTCATTGTTGGCCTGAAAGCAGAGAGAAATGAAAATAAACTGAGGGATAAAATAAAGGCAACCTCATATGAAATCACACAGCTCTGTCATCAAACATGGAAAACATTTACAACACTGTAGTTATATTTGTGAAGATATGTACAGAAACATTTAATTTAATAAGTTTTAGAGCTGTTCATTTCCTCACCGGTGGACTACTCTTCCCCTCTTGCGATGGCTTGTTTTTTGGATGAGCAGCTGCATCAGGGATAGACTCGTTTACAGCGCCTGAGGAAAAAACAAGCAAGTTAGAAAATTTAAGACGGAGTTAGAGGAAACATCAAACAGCACAGTAATCTGAACGGCACCGATTGTTTAAACAAGTGACTAATCTGCAGTAGGGAGTCTCTACTGATACAGAGTACCGATCCGATACCAGAGTTTAATCAATAAACTGTAAGTAACTGGGGTCATTCTTTGATGGAAAAGGCAACGTCAGGCTTGACTTAAACATTGGTTTCTTAACATTGTGTAACAACAAAGCATAACAAATAAAAACATAGATACAAATGTACTTTATCATACAAAAACGTATAAAGGTAGTACAGCTTACCCCTGCAGTGTGATGGAGGTATCCACTGACTCTGCTCCTGAGAAGTGGATGAGGCATGGCTGTGAGTGTATCCAGCAACACCACACAACTCCACATTCATCCCATCAAAAGTAGCGTGAGACGTACTTACATGTTGTCCACATGACGACAGGCTAACTGGCAGAAGTCCGTTTGGTAAACTCTGATTGGACAGTGGAGGTTGAAATGGGGCTTTGTAAGGGTTGTGGGGTGAGAAAGGTGGTAGAAGTTGTGGCCCACAAGGCTGAGGAGGTTGGTTTGTTCGGGGAAGAGACGGTGGCGGTATGCTTTTGCCGTGGTTTGCGGTTAGCAGCATTGATGAAGTGTGAGAGGTTTGCTGGGGGAAGGAGATCATGTGAGAGGTGCCAGGGACAGCAGTGTTGGCAAACAGCGCGTTGGAGGACGGATTGCTGCTGATGAGAGAGGCCTTGTACAGAGCGGCGTGATGAGCGTCGTTTCTGGATGATACGGTGCCGATGTCGCTCATACAGCTTTGATTGGATTCCTGCAGGTGGTCATAGGAGGGTCTCTGGTCAGAAGACAAGCCCAGGCTGAGATGCTGAGAGCTGGGAAGTGGGTTGAGGAGGGATCCTTGAGTTGAAGCGGTGGACCAGACATTCTGGCCCGCCCACGACTGACAGGGTATGTGGCTCTTATTTGATGCAAGGTTATCCATTATTCTCCATAAACATCAAGTGTTTGCTGCTTGGAGTCTTTTATTTCCGTGGAGACAGGGCCTAGAAGAGCAAAACAACACGCACACCATCATCAGGATCACACCTTTATATGTTTCTACTGTCCCATCACTGTGTTCAGTGTGGGACAAAGAGCATACTTTCCACTGATGGCTTCACATTGAGGCTGTCGAGAGATCTTGTGTTAATAAACCAAAAAGCTGCTGCTTTTCACCAATCAATGTCAGTTGTTTTTTTATCTCAGTTATATCATAGTTTGGGTCCAAACTGTAAATTAATCCATGTTTGATTTTGGCATTGTGGATAATAAGCTACTGTATATATTTAGGATGTGCAGCTTATTGTTATTGATACAAATAAAAAATAAATAAAAAAACACCACAGGAATGTACTATTGTTTATGTTTGTCATGCGTTTGTTGCACTACAACTGAATTCATCAGTTTTCCATAATAACAATGAATGGTCTTTGAATCCTTGAATTGTTAGCTACTTTATAGGTTTATTTTATTCGATGTTGTGATCTAACGTTAGATAAATAACCCCATTTAACAGTGTTAGCATGTTCTAGTCAACTAGAAGATCAATGGGCTTAGGAACGTTCAAAAAATGTTTTGGTGAAACTACTGTTAAACTGACGCTACGTCACCCAAACACGTAATTTATGAATGGTACCAAGTTACTTATTGGTCCCAAATATATTCAACCATTATACTTACAGTAAAGGACGGACAGCTATGTATAAATCGCTGTTGTGATGTGCACGTCGACCACACGGAGCTTAGCTAGCTAGCTAGCTTGCTTAATTAGCTAGCTAGCCGTTAGCACGATGGGTTGTGAAATTCCAGTATTTTCGTAGAACTGACAACGACTCCAAAATGAACACGCTGAAAAAGAATAGGTGTGTGCACAAAATGTATCTAACTTATTTACAAATATATGAACACGAGGAGCATATCTGTGAATATCACAGGAAGTGGCGGCCGTTTGTTTACCTCTCGGCTCTGGACTCAAACAGAATACTTCCGGTTAGTTTTCAAAATAAAAGCAGCATCTCTGCTAGTGTAGCGGACAGCGACACAATGAGAGAATAAAACACTTAGAAAATACACTACTTGAAGGCAAGGCAAGGCAAGTTTATTTGTGTAGCACATTTCAACAACAAGGTAATTCAAAGTGCTTCACATAAAACCATTAAAGGCATCAAAACATAAGGCAAAAGAAAAGGAGATTTAAAAACAATTAAGAACATTCATTATTTAAAAGCAATTAAGAACAGTGTAATAAATAAAATACAGTAGTAAAATGTAGAAATGCAGGAAATTGATTAATATATTAATTGAATGTGATTCAATTAAAGGCAGCAGCAAACAGAAAAGTCTTCAATCTTGATTTAAATGAGCTGAGGGTCTCAGCAGACCTGCAGCTTTCTGGGACTTTGTTCCAGATATGTGGAGCAGAAAAACTGAACGCTGGTTCTCCATGTTTAGTTCTGACTCTGGGAACAGAAAGTAGACCGGTCCCAGACGACCTGAGGGGTCGGGATGGTTCATAAGGTAGCAGCAGATCAGAGATGTATTTTGGCCCTAAACCATTCAGTGCTTTGTAAACCAACAGCAGGATTTTAAAGTCAATTCTTTGTTGGACAGGAAGCCAGTGCAAAGACATCAGAACTGGAGTGATGTGATCCACCCTCCTGGTCTTAGTGAGGACTCGAGCTGCAGCGTTCTGAATCAGCTGCAGCTTTCTGACGGACTGAACAGATATCAATGCAAACAGATTCTTTATTTAAATAAAAAGAACAATGGCACGATATGAAACTAGTCCATTACGAAAAGTCCTGCATTAAAAATGTACTTAATTTTAAGCTTTATTTCTAATTTATGATGGTGCAGTGTAGTTTTAAAAAGGGAAAAGTTTGGAATATTTTATATTTTAGATTCCTGGCTGTCTCTAATTTTTAGAATACGTACGCGCACGCGCGCACACGCACGCACAACACAGGTACAGACCAGTGTGAGAATCAATGCAAATTAAAAGCACAACTCTTCTCCAATATACTATGCTTTGTTCTTTACATGTTTTCAGCAATTTTTTTTAGCCTTTATCAGGATGGTATGATTTGTTTTTTTGTTTTCTTCATGTACAACTTGTAGATTATTTTTGTAAATGCCGTTGTATAATTGTCTTTGATTATTTGTATTCTTTGTAATTTGTCACATGATCATTTGTGATCATCACATGTAAAGAAACTGGAAACAACCTCAGACAGAAAATATTCACAAACATTTATATGGATTCAGATTAAGAAAAAACAATTAAACTAAATTGTACTGCTTATATTCCCTTTATTTTGATCAAAAACCTGACATTGTCGTTTATCATTCATGTTCTATGCACTACAAAAACTATTGTATAAAGCATAAAGAAGCATTGTAAGACTTAAAGAACACTAAAACACTGAATAAAACTGTGGATACAAGAACCTCATCAATGACCACAAAACATCCCAAACTAAATCTGATGAGTGATACTACTATACAATGTTGTTTGACTCAAAACTATAAGCTGATAACCAGAATAATTAACATTTATTTGTCAAGTTTATCTTCTGATGATGGGATAGTTTCAGTATTTTGTTGTGGATTAAACTTATTTAAAACAGCATCAGTGCAATCAGAATATTTACAAAACATAATAAAAACATCTCTATAGATTTTAGCGAAATAAAGTAAAACTAAATACTTCAAAAACAATTTCAATCATAAAAGATAATCAATCAGAGTCAGAATGTGTTTTGAGTCACTGAACCTCTGAGCCTCTGAGTGTAAAGTGTAAAACACTGAAATTATAACATCAAAGCTGAAATAACTCAACAGAAGATCCAGAAATCTAATAAACTAAAACTGATGTCTGATGAAGATCAAAGTTAAAGAAACACACAACTGGAAACAAAGTGTTTGGTTGAGTGGATTCACTCAATGTTTGATTCTGATGAGTCATAACTGTTGATTGTATTGATTCCATCAATGAGATGTTGACTCACAGTGAAGTCAGAGTAAAGTCTGAACAAACACTAACATGTCTGAACATCACAGAGAAATATCAGTTTGACACATTTTGATGTCAGCAGTTTTAGCATCACCAGACCTTCCAATACTGAACCATGGGAAGAGTTTCTCAGTGAAAGTGTCTCTGTGAGTGTAGATGTGAGTCATGTCTTCAGGGTCGTAGAAGGACACGTCCCCCATGTCATAGTCCAGCTGGACTCTGATCCTCTGGAGACTCTTCTTCACTCTGACAGTCTGACCAGATCCATCAGTGTATTTTCCACTACGATGAGTTAAACACCAGACTCCATATTTTGGTGAAACAAATATCTTTCCCTTCCTGTCAACTGACTCTTTAACCAAACCTACATTCCAGTCAGGATGGTCTCCCACCTCCACCTCCCAGCTGTGTTTCCCTGAGCTGAAGCCCTCAGAGCCCAGAACATTGGCAGAATAAGTGTTTCTCTCTGGATTGTCAGGAAGCTTCTGGTTTGTGTCTCCATGTCTCACACTGGTCAGATCATCAGACAGATAGAGACAGCGGTTTGCAGTGTTTGGGTCCAGAAAGACAGGACTGAAGTGGACCTTGTCCTTCATCTTCTCCCAGACTCTGAAGGACAGGTTGCCCAGGTGTTTGGCCACATCTATCAGCGCTCCTGAGACCAGCTGTGGATCTGACAGTGAGCTCTGGACTCTGGCTCTGGTCTGAGTGGCTTTATAACTGCTGAGGAATGACACGTTGTGTTTCTGCAGGTCTTCTTCAACAGCAGAGATGCTGTCTGACAGAGAGGAGATCTGCTCCTGAATCATCTTCATCTCTCTGCTGATAGTCTTCCCCTTCTGCTCCTCTTCCTCCCTCACAGCTGCCAGTCTGGACTCCTCTTCCTCTTTCAGGACCTGGTGGAGCTTGTTGAACTCTGCTCTGATCTGCCTCTCTGTGGACAACAGCTGCTTCTTGGAGTGTTGAATCACTTCATTGTATGTTTCCTCCACTTGTTTGTGTTTGTGCCTCTTGTCCTGCAGAGACTCTAAGTCAGATCTCAGCTGGTCCTTCAGGTCACTGACTGCTTGTTCTATAGGAACCACCTTGTGACTCTGGTGGAGAGAAGACTCACAGACAGGACACACAACTCTCTCTTCATCCTCACAGACCAGTTGAGTCTCTTCTCCATGTTTACTACACACCACCTCCACCTTCTTCTCTCCTTTTTCTGTCTCAGGTGATCCAGTTTTCTGTCTCTCAGCAAACGAGTCAGCCAGTTCCTTCAGTGGAAAGTTTACAAGTGGATGGTCTTTTGAGGATTTTCTTTTACAAATGGGACAGTTCTTGTTTTCAGCTTGTTTCCAGAATTTTTGCAGGCAGCTTGAACAGAAGCTGTGGTTGCAGCTCAGAGACACAGGATCTCTGAACGTCTCTGAACAAACATGGCAGTTCAGGTAACTTTCAAAAATAACTATTTTCTCAGCCATTTGTCTTGGTATCTAAATTATCTTTCAACAACAAGACTCACCAAGTTACTGTTCCGTCTCTTCACTGGTTCAAATACTCCAAACGTGTGTTTTCCAGCAGAGATCTCACGCCCTGTAATGGCGTCTCAGCTCTGTTCAACAATGTCACAATCTTCTTTCTGTTCCACAAACCTGTGTGACAGGTGTAGTTATTAGGAGGAAATGCTGTTATGTCCTTTAGTCACCAGCAGATGGTGTCATGATGTCTTTCTGAGGTAAATATTTTACTCTTGATGAAGAAAATGATCCTTACAAAAACATTTGTTGTTTCAAAGTTAAATCCAAAACTAAAGTCTCCTTTTTGTTTCACTAAATAAAGAACAGAACTGATCATAAAATGCCACAAACAAGGAGAAGATTGTTGTGTTGAGGACCGAACATTTCAACAGGCTCACTGACACTAAACCAGTTTTACTGCATATTATACTTTTCAACCGCTGTAACAGGAAACATGTTGTGATAAAATCTCTTCATGACTGTGTTCATTTCATCCAGGTGGACTAAATAAAGATCTCACTCTTAACCTGCACTTAAAGAATCAAAGCTGATGTTTGAATTTGATTTATTAATCTCATATTCTTCTATTCATCACAAGTCAAAGCAGCCAAATGTATGTACAATGTATTTTGTGAGTGTTAAAGAAGCCCAGTCTTGTGGCTGTAGGCTCCTGAGGTGTCTTTCCCTCTGGAGTAACCTGGTTGACGCGCTCGTTGTATGCTATGTTATCTGTGATGTGTGTTGCATCCGATACATCATCACATAGACGTTTGTTTGATGATCTATAGCTCATTTATTCTCGTTGTCGTGGAACAACGTACACAAATGCCATTCTTTCCACCGACAGTAAATGTATTGAGGTCAAAACCTTTTGCCCTTCCGGGGTCAAACACCTGACAACCACAGCGATTTCAGGACCTGAGCCCAGGACATGAATACAGCGCCACCCAATGTACACACAAAGAAATTCAGTTGTATTTACAATACCATATTTGGCTCAAATGCTGCCCACACACCGGGCGCGTTTTTTGATTGACGCGCGTCGAGATTACATACAAAGTCTATGCACAGACGCGATGAGATTAAAAATCGCGGCGTGCCAGTCTCATCGCGTCTGTGCATAGACTTTGTATGTAATCTCGACGCGCGTCAATCAAAAAACGCACCCGGTGTGTGGGCAGCATAACAGTTCGTATTTCTAGAAACATGAGATCAAACTCACCAATACGACTATTAGTTTTCAACATTGTGTCTCAGTTAATGTACAAATAACAATCATGAAATAGATTCTAAAGTCTCTCAACCTGAATGTGTTTTACTTTATGGAACATTTTCTCTCATTCATTCATTCATTCATTCAGTCTCTTATTGACCAGAATCAAAATACTGTATATCATCATTCATTCGTAGATATTATTTTCACAAGATTAACTAAAATAAATAAATGATTAAGTTGTTGATTTTAAAACAGCACATAAATATTCTATCAGGTGTTTAGAATTGATCTATAAGACAAAGACATCAGTCTGATGAAGACAGTACTGCTGAGGAGCTGTAAGGATAAGAAAGAAAGAAAGTCTTCAGCCTCAAACTGTTGATCCATCATGTACATCATGTACGTGGTCTACATGGGCGGGTTTCAGTGTAAACCCTCCAAGCTGCTTCCTCAACATCTGGAGGAGTTTGTCCAGAGCTCTGCAGAGCATGGAGTCTTTGTTATCAGCTTGGGGACCTTGGTGGAGACTCTTCCTGGGGATCTGGCTGCTGCTGTTGCCCAGTTCCCTCAGAAGGTCATCTGGAGGCATACTGGGAAGAGACGGTCCACTCTGGTCAACAACATCTTGCTGCTGGACTGGCTGCACTAAAACGTCCTCTTAGGACACAAAGACCAGAGTGTTTGTGGCCCAACGGAGGCACCAACAGACTTCAAGAGGTCATCTACCGTGGAGTTCCCATCGTGGGCCTTCCTCTGTTTGATCAGGACGACAACCTGTTCAGGACGAGAGCGAGGGCGTTACCAGAGTGCTGGACATTGACTCATTGAACAAAGACAACTTCCTGGAGAAGGTGAAGGAGGTGCTTCACGAGCCATCCTGCAGGGAGAACGTGCAGGAGCTCTCAGGCTGCACAGAGACCAGACCATGAAGCCTCTGGACCGAGCCATGTTCTGGATCCAGTTTGTCCTGAGACACAAAGGGAGCCGCTCACTTAAAGGCCGACTCCTACGAGACGTCCTGGATCCAGCAGCACTCCATTCACGTGATCACACTGTTGCTGGTGTCGCTCGTGATGACGTCACTGATCTGCATTCTAACAGTGAAACGATTGAGGGGCAAAGTGTTCGGTGGAAGGAAAGAAAACCTGGACTGACACAGATACTTATGTTGCCCTGTACGTCCTTTCTGTTATGTACTTAATGGAGCAGTCAAGTTTTTCTTCCAGCATCAGCAGAAAAGGAAAGAACGAGAGAAGCAGAGAAGAAAGAATGAAACATGTTGATGTAGCGGAGTCTTAGGGGGTGAATGAGGGAACCAGCAACACCACCTGGGTAAGTACACCCAGGAAATACAGCTAAACCACCTTAAGATATTGTTTTATTTCATAGTCAACCCACAAAGATTCGTTCATGAAATTAGACACAGACATACTTCGTAAATATTAACCAAAGGTTTTATTTAAGGAACCAAAGAAAATTATCACATTTGCGGGGACGGGAGCTGCGGGGAGGAAAGAAGATTAATGGATGAAAGAAAATTACTTAAAATAATGAGAAATCTTAAATAATTCTTTATTACATATTAATCTAAAAAGGCCTTACTAAAAACTCTAAAACTACATTATATAATGCTAAAAGGTCCTGTCAAACATAAACTAAGTGGAATAGTGGGATTTAAGTAGAGGCCACTGGTAGGGAGGCAAACTACACTGAGGAGAGCCCAGGGGTGCTACAGGTAACTCACCTCAGGTGCAACACAGCAATCCTCTCAACAGAAACGGTGCAGTCCACACTCTTATCCAGTGTTTATACATGCATGCATAAGGTGTAGGGACCTCACCATGGGGGCTGAGCCTCCAACAATGGCACTCTACTGAACCTCAAGAAAAAGTGAACTAACAACAAAAAGAATCAAGACGAACAAAACAAACCCAGTTGGTTGAACAACGTAAATTAATCAACACAGCAGCAGGTGAACCAACTCATATATGTGGTACTAACATAAGTATCACTCAGACAGCAGGACAGTGAAGAGGTTTCTTTAACACGAAAAACACTACGAGCAGCCACAGGAACAGGACAGAGGCCAAAAAGGATAGGTTGATGCCAACAGGTGTGTTTTAAATGCTGGCACTGATTAGGAATTGGTTGTGGGAGGAGCCAGCCTGAGGGCTGCCTTCACAACCCTCCACCCTATTCTTCATTCTCTGGGGAGCATTCCACCACATGTAGGTTCAGTGTTGATCTGTATCTTGTACAAGTGAGTTTTGATGATGACATTGGCCATCTGGAAAATACAAATTTCTTACATAAGCAGTATTTTCAGTTGAATCCAAAACTAAAGTCTCATTTTTTGTTTCACTAAATAAAGAACAGAACTGATCATAAAATACCACAAACAAAGAGAAGATTGTTGTGTTGAGGACTGAACATTTCAACAGACTCACTGACACTAAACCAGTTTACTGCATATTTTGTTTTTCAGCCGCTGTAACAGGAAACATGTTGTGATAAAATCTCTGAGGGCTGAGGGCTGCCTTCACAACCCTCCACCCTATTCTTCATTCTCTGGGGAGCATTCCACCACATGTAGGTTCAGTGTTGATCTGTATCTTGTACAAGTGAGTTTTGACGGTGACGGTACAGCAGCACAAAATAAACGTGGGCCTCTAAAGAGCTGGAAAGACTCATGTCTGAGATGTAATCTAATCTGAATAACGTCTCTGAGATGATTTGACTAACTTGGTGGCTGATGAAGCAGCAACAACATCAAGAGCCACAGCAGTGATGGATTTGTGAGCTACTCTGGACAAACAGGACGTCAGACAAACACAACGGGGTTTCTGTGAAGGATCTGTGTGAAAAGAAGAATCCATCAGAAAGTGCTAAGAGGTGCTGCTGTTGATCAACCTGTGCAGCAAAGAACAACATGGACTTTGTCTCCATCTTGTGACGTTTACAGGAAGTAAAATGTGTCCGTGCCATCACATCCTGTACACATGCTGCACATTCTATTACGTTGATGACATTGAGCACATGTGAGCGTGTTGTCCCTGAGAAGTGCATTCAGTAGGTGACAGAATGAATGAAATGTAAGAGTGAAAGCGTTTCTTAAACAGTGTGTTGTGTGTATACAGCCCTCAGTGCTCCCTCTCTTCAGTGAGGCTTCTATAACAGACAGTACGTGTGTCGTGGTAACGTATATTAGGCTTTACACATGTCACTTTGTGTCACATCATTACCGTGAATTGGTGGTTATGTTTAGGCAACAAGACCACTTAGATTTAGAAAAAAAACATCATGGTTGGGCTCAAGATAAGTTTGTATATGTATAAGTACAGAAAACACCTCAAACATCAAATAAGTTCGCAAACTAAAATGTAAACAATATAAGAACAGAAAACACTTGACAAAGAAAAAACAAGTACGTAAATCATTCCTGCCCTCTGCTGTTAGACTTTATAACAAATCACCTCTGGCCAAATCAATCCCACAACTACAAGACCGTTACACCGTTGTTTGGTTGGTTGAATCTTTGCACTATTGTTGAGTTAGTTAAATAGTCTATATTGCATATATTGTGCATTTTTATATATTTTAATATTTCTTGTTATTTATTATTGCTTTATCTGTACCTATTAATGCAGCTGTAGCGAGAAAATATCCCCTTGTTAATAATGTAACTATCTATCTAGTTGATATTATTTTCAAAAGATTAAATCAAATAAATTAATAATCAATTACATCTTTTGTTTAATAAAAGCACGTAAATATTCCACGAGGTGATTAGAATTGATCTGTATGACAAATAAATCAGTCTGATGAAGACAGTACTGCTGAGCTGTAAAGATAAGAAAGAAAGAAAGTCTTCAGCCTCAAACTGTTGCTCCATCACGTCCAACGTGGTCTACATGGGCGGCTTTCAGTGTGAACCCTCCAAGCTGCTTCCTCACCAAAGAAAATAATCAAATTTGCAGGGACGGGAGCTGCGGGGAGGAAAGAATATTAATGGACAAAGGAAAATTACTGAAAACAATGAGGGATCTTAAATAATACTTTATTACATATTAATCTAAAAAGACCTTTCTAACAACTCTAAAACTGCATTATATAATGCTAAAAGGTCCTGTCCAACATAAACTAAGTGGAATATGGGATTTAAGTAGAGGCCACTGGTAGGGAGGCAAACTACACTGAGGAGAGCCCAGGGGTGCTACAGGTAACTCACCTCAGGTGCAACACAGCAATCCTCTCAACAGAAACGGTGCAGTCCACACTCTTATCCAGTGTTTATACATGCATGCATAAGGTGTAGGGACCTCACCACGGGGGCTGAGCCTCCAACAATGGCACTCTACTGAACCTGAAGAAAAAGTGAACTAACAACAAAAAGAATCAAGACAAACAAAACAAACCCAGTTGGTTGAACAATGTAAATTAATCAAAACAGCAGCAGGTGAACCAACTCATATATGTGGTACTAACATAAGTATCACTCAGACATCAAAGAACAACATGGACTTTGTCTCCATCTTGTGACGTTTACAGGAAGTAAAATGTGTCCACAATGTGTCCGGGGTTTCTGTGAAGGATCTGTGTGAAAAGAAGAATCCATCAGAAAGTGCTAAGAGGTGCTGCTGTTGATCAACCTGTGCAGCAAAGAACAACATGGACTTTGTCTCCATCTTGTGACGTTTACAGGAAGTAGAATGTGTCCGTGCCATCACATCCTGTGCACATGCTGCACATTCTATAACGTTGATGACATTGAGCACATGTGAGCGTGTTGTCCCTGAGAAGTGCATTCAGTAGGTGACAGAATGAATGAAATGTAAGAGTGAAAGCGTTTCTTAAACAGTGTGTTGTGTGTATACAGCCCTCAGTGCTCCCTCTCTTCAGTGAGGCTTCTATAACAGACGTGAGCATCAACACACTGTTACAGCTTCACATTACAAAGATGATCAACAACCACAATCATTCTGCTGCTTTGAGTTTTTAACAAACACAAAGTCTAAAAGCGACTCGTTCCTCGAGGAGATTGTTGTGAAGTATTATTATTTAACGTTTTAAGATTAAATATTGTCTTTTGTTATGATCTGGTTGATTAATTGTTTTTCATGATTTGTATTCTTTGTAATTCGTCACATGAATATTTCACAGATGTTTGTAAAGAAACTTGAAACAACTTCATACAGAACATTGTGAATAAAACCTGTTGGTGATTTAATTACACGTCATGAAGCAGCATCCATCTGATGTACATTTATAAAGATATAGTTGATTCAATGAAACAAGACGTTTTAAACTAAAGTTCCTTTATGTTGATCACAAACATTTAAATTCATCGTTCATGTTACTGATCATGTAAAAACTACAAAAATCATCATAAACAGAATGAAGAAGCTTTGAAAGAATTACAGACTGAATCAAAACCCATTTATATTATTATGATCCATACTGTTCACATGATTATGTAATTGTATATATTTCATGTATTTTGGATTCATAGACTTTATATTTACACTCTTTATCTCTTCTAAACATAAAAAACAATTCAAACAGATGTTTCCAACAAATATAAGTATCCAAAACTAAAATAACTCGACACAAAAATATAAAATGTCAAAAAACACACCGTTTATAATCTGAATTAACAGCTTTTATCTGAAACATTTTTATTTTTAACACATTTTTGCACAACTACAGATCTTTACATCTTGAATTTATTAACTTCCAAAAATGAATTTCAGATTAAAACAATGATTTATGTGTTGAGTAGTTAACGACAGTAGAGACAGTTAAGAAAAACAATTTCAATCATAAAAGATAATCAATCAGAGTCAGAATGTGTTTTGATTCACTGAACCTCTGAGACTCTGAGTGTAAAGTGTAAAACACTGAAATTATCACATCAAAGCTGAAATAACTCAACAGAAGATCCAGAAATCTAAAAAAGTAAAACTGATGTCTGATGAAGATCAAAGTTAAAGAAACACACAACTGGAAACAAAGTGTTTGGTTTAGTGGATTCACTAAATGTTAGATTGTGTTCTGATTAAACACAAGATGATGAAAACCAGTTTCATAAAAAAGTGATTTAAAATCATCCTTTAGTTGAACCTGTAGCTTTATCACCTGATGATGTAATGCAACTTATGTGTTGAGTAGATGTAGATTTTCTGTCATAACTGTTGATTGTATTGATTCTATCAATGAGATGTTGACTCACAGTGAAGTCAGAGTAAAGTCTGAACAAACACTAACATGTCTGAACATCACAGAGAAATATCAGTTTGACACATTTTGATATCAGCAGTTTTAGCATCACCAGACTTTCCAACACTGAAGTACGGGAAGAGTTTCTCAGTGAAAGTGTCTCTGTGAGTGCAGATGTGAGTCTTGTCTTCAGGGTCGTAGAAGGACACGTGCCCCATGTCATAGTCCAGCTGGACTCTGATCCTCTGGAGACTCTTCTTCACTCTGACAGTCTGACCAGGTCCATCAGTGTATTCTCCACTACGATGATATAAACAACAGACTCCATATTCTGGTGAAACAAATATCTTTCCCTTCCTGTCAACTGACTCTTTAACCAAACCTACATTCCAGTGAGGATGGTCTCCCACCTCCACCTCCCAGCTGTGTTTCCCTGAACTGAAGCCCTCAGAGCCCAGAACAATGGCATACTTAGTGTTTCTCTCTGGATTGTCAGGAAGCTTCTGGTCTGTGTCTCCACATCTCACACTGGTCAGATCATCAGACAGATAGAGCCAGGGGTTTGCAGTGTTTGGGTCCAGAATGACAGGACTGAAGTGGACCTTGTCCTTCATCTTCTCCCAGACTCTGAAGGACAGGTTGCCCAGGTGTTTGGCCACATCTATCAGCGCTCCTGAGACCAGCTGTGGATGTGACAGTGAGCGCTGGACTCTGGCTCTGGTCTGAGTGGCTTTATAACTGCTGAGGAATGACACGTTGTGTTTCTGCAGGTCTTCTTCAACAGCAGAGATGCTGTCTGACAGAGAGGAGATCTGCTCCTGAATCATCTTCATCTCTCTGCTGATAGTCTTCCCCTTCTGCTCCTCTTCCTCCCTCAGAGCTGCCAGTCTGGACTCCTCTTCCTCTTTCAGGACCTGGTGGAGCTTGTTGAACTCTGCTCTGATCTGCCTCTCTGTGGACAACAGCTGCTTCTTGGAGAGTTCAATCACTTCATTGTATGTTTTCTCCACTTGTTTGTGTTTGTCCCTCTTGTCCTGCAGAGACTTTAAGGAAGATCTCAGCTGGTCCTTCAGGTCACTGACTGCTTGTTCTATAGGAACCACCTTGTGACTCTGGTGGAGAGAAAACTCACAGACAGGACACACAACTCTCTCTTCATACTTACAGAACAGTTTAGTCTTTTCTCCATGTTTACTACACACCACCTCCACCTTCTTCTCTCCTTTTTCTGTCTCAGGTGATCCAGTTTTCTGTCTCTCAGCAAACGAGTCAGCCAGTTCCTTCAGTGCAAAGTTCATTCCTGGATGTCTTTTTGAGGATTTTCTTTTACAAATGGGACAGTTTTTGTTTTTAGCTTGTTTCCAGGATTGTTGCAGGCAGCTTGAACAGAAGCTGTGGTTGCAGCTCAGAGACACAGGATCTCTGAACGTCTCTGAACAAACTTGGCAGTTCAGGAGACTTTCGAAGAGTTCATTCTTTTCAGCCATTTTCTTGCTTTTCCAAATTGTTCTTTCAAAAAAAAGACTCACCAAATTCTATTTCCTTTAGTTTGTCTTCTCTCAGTCCTCCAGGTGGAACATTGTTCAACAGAGATATCTCACAGTGTAATGTCGTCGTGTCTCCTTTCAACAATGTCAGAATCTGCTTTCTATTTCACCAACATCTTTCATTGGTTCATCATTAACTGCAGTAAATGCAGCTCTCAGTTTTTATTACCAGCAGATAGAACAGGATACTTTGCACTCTGTCCCTCATAATCTGGAAAACTCTTGTTGTATTTTTTAACCCCTGTGTGTCTCTCTGTGTGATGATCTGACCTGTGTGAGAAATAATCCTAAACACTGACAGAAAGCTGAAGATATTATCCCGACTAAATGTTCTGTCTCATGTTTCCTGTTTCAATGAATAAATACTTTGTCCCAGTGAAGACAAAGCAGCAGTTGGAAACACTTGATGATGAAAAGACCACCGATGTAAAACTCTTTTAAACTTCTTTCAGACATTCAGAGGCAGTTTGTTCAGTGCTCCTCCTGGTTGCTGATTACAGCTCTCACTATCTCTGGACTTTGTCACAGGTTTTTATTCCAGAACCTTTGAACTCAAAGTGTTATCGGTACGTGTACCTTGTGATTTCAGATCTTTTGTTTCTCATAAAACATTAAGATCTGGTGTTTATGCTTAAACAAATATATAGTGGTTATGTTTCTAAATATTCCTGCAGAAAAACTATTTATGTATCTTTTTCACTTCATTTTCAATTTCAAAACTTCTGTAAATACTGAAAACTAAAATCTGAATCTGTTCTTACTGAATGTTTGTCGGGTTTATCAGGCTTGTTTCAGATCATAATACTGTAATATATAATCTAGTTTCAGTATTTCTTTTAGCGATAACTAGGTCATGATGATTCTTCAAGAAGCAATCATTAAAGATGCTTTACATCCCAGCACCTTTTAAACATATATGAATGTGTGTGAAAATTATATTTTCAACAACATTGTAAGATATATTTTTTTAACGTTTAAGTATCCCTCACAAACAAGTAACAGACATGCTGTGCAGACTCCAGGGAAAGTGCTTTGTTTCCTCCTTGTGGAGATGAAAAAAAGGAAAATGATGTCCACACACAAATGTTACTGCATGAGTGTAAATGAGAACATGTATATGACTTTAAATGTGTACAAATACACCATGAAAGCCATCAGACATCACATATCTAAAAGAAAAGCCATATTGGCACCGGTTGTCGGTACCCAACCCTAGTTATTACACAGAAACACAAAAGCGTATCTACTGTATCAGCCTCAATCTCACATGCGTCTATGTAGGCTGACTGCAGTGGAGGAATGTAACTAAGTCCACTTACCCAATACTGTACCTGAAGGAGCAGTGTGAGGAATTTAGTGAGATCCAGTGGTGAAGTAGCAGATTGCATCCAACTGGACATCCTTCAGAACTCACTCCTCACTTTCCAAGTGAGTCGGAGAACTACGGTGGCTTTCGAGTGACGTACTTGAACTTTTTACTCGACTACATTTAACTGACAGTTATAGTTACTTTTCAGATCAAAATTTCAAAAGCAAACATATTATTAGTTTATAAAATAGGCATTGTTTTATAGTTGAAACTACCCAACTGTATGGTTGTTAAATTAGCTTGACTTTGACAAAACGACGGTAACGAATCAGGAATACATTTGCAGTAATATATATATATATATATATATATAGCTATTTTCTAATACAGGGCTTTTACTTGTGACAAAGTATTTTTTCATTATGGCGTTGCTACTTTTAAAGATCTGACTACAGTGAGCTCTATATGTGCACATGCAGGTTCGTTCTTGGACTAGAATGGACTCCACCATACGTACGTATGTGTGCTCCAACAGCAGAACCAGACAGCCAGTCTATCCTCAGCATTACTACGGCGTCCTTGTTCTGCATTTGACCCCAAGTGGAGCTCTCGTTCTATGTAACACTTAACCCAAGCTCTCCCCCAGGAACTCTGAATACACAAGCAGAGCCTCTACACCGATGGTTAAGGTAGCTGATGTGTGTTTTCACTTGCTGGGGAGAACCAGAGCTGTGACAAAGAGAAAGAGAGGAGGGGTGATGGATGAATATTTGATTGGCTTCTCTCCGGCCCTGAGTACTGTAATATTGATGCGGTCCAGAGGCCTTGAGGCTCGTCTCTCTCTGGCTCCCAGGTACTTTAACACACTGCTGGCATACCTGAGCTCTCCCTAACCTCCCATGAGAAAACCAGTGTGGTTTGAATACGATAATGTGTGTGTATGTGCGCGTACAGTCACCGTGTCCTCGTATAACTGTTCCTATGATATCCTATAAAAAGTTGCACGTCATTTTTCGTGCATTTTCAAGCCTGCAACACGTGTCACTTTACACTTATTACACACATAGTCTTTTCAAAATAAACTTTTCTCTTCACAGGAAACTCAGTTAGGTTTAGGCAACCAAACAACTAGTTAGGTTTAGGAATAGATCGTTGTTTGGGTTAAAATAACCAGGGAAGTGCCGTTACTGAAGTATGCAAGTTACGCAACAAAAACATCAACATTGAATTCTCATTTAGCGCTCTTTATAAGTCCTCATTCAAGATTATATGGAAAACATATATATAAATAATTCGGTTGTCAAGGAATTACTGCGCATTATTTTTCATAGATATTTGTACGAACGCTGGATGAGACCATCCGATACAGTACAAGTACATGTTTGGTATATATACCTGATTACCTATACTTGAATTCTTTTTGCAGTGTTTCAACGTCTCAAACTGCCCATTTAAAAAAATGCACGAGGTATATTAAACTGCAAGTAGTACATTAAAAGTACTCCTGCTTAGGCTCAAGTCTTACTGGTAAAACGAGACCTAACTGAGTTAAGCCAACAATGGATGACAATGATTGAAACACACCCTTTCTTTTTGTGGTAAATGACAATGGTATATGCATGACGTACATTTAGATTTTAGTGTCAGAGCATCAGTGAAAGGGGACATTCCACGTAGGATTACATCAATACAATAATACCACATATAACCGGTAATATTCATGCTGAAAAGAAAGAAACAATTACTGCAAACCACAGACCATGTATATCCCGAAAGCAAAATATATACACAAACAATATAAAAGCTACCAGTACAACACACTTTGGTTGTTGTCCAAGATCCTCTCATTCCAACAACAATCATTTACAACCTGTTTTAATTAAATCATGATTTAAAGGGAAATATAGGACACATTGTATGTCATTCTAAAAGTGTGATAACAGTAAATGTCCATTTACCATTTCTATTAGGGCTTAAACTAACAATCATATTTCTCATTATTATTAGATATTTATATAGCGATTGTTTAGTTTAAATAATGTCTCAAATCATGACATCGTCCATTTGCAGGCGACCTTTGACCCTGTGGTGGGAGCTGCACGTCCAATCTGCCCGTGAGTCGCTCTTACAGGACGGGAGGTGAAGGTGAGGAAATGGTTATCGCTCAAGCCTGTTTAACGTGATTTAGTACCACAGGGATCCCATCCTATCTGAAATCCTTGAACACAGACTCTTCTGTCAACCTGTAGGCGGCTTATAAATAGCACATAGACATTTTAAGGACAGTACGTGTGTCGTGGTAACGTATATTAGGCTTTACACGTGTCACTTTGTGTCACATCGTTACCGTGAATTGGTAGTTATGTTTAGGCAACAAGACCACTTAGATTTAGAAAAAAAACATCATGGTTGGGCTCAAGATAAGTTTGTAAATGTATAAGTACAGAAAACACCTCAAACATCAAATAAGTTCGCAAACTAAAATGTAAACAATATAAGAACAGAAAACACTTTACAAAGAAAAAACAAGTACGTAAATCATTCCTGCCCTCTGCTGTTAGACTTTATAACAAATCACCTCTGGCCAAATCAATCCCACAACTACAAGACCGTTACACCGTTGTTTGGTTGGTTGAATCTTTGCACTATTGTTGAGTTAGTTAAATATTCTATATTGCATATATTGTGCATTTTTATATATTTTAATATTTCTTGTTATTTATTGTTGCTTTATCTGTACCTATGAATGCAGCTGTAGCGAGAAAATATCCCCTTGTTAATAATGTAACTATCTATCTAGTTGATATTATTTTCAAAAGATTAAATCAAATAAATTAATAATCAATTACATCTTTTGTTTAATAAAAGCACGTAAATATTCCACGAGGTGATTAGAATTGATCTGTATGACAAATAAATCAGTCTGATGAAGACAGTACTGTTGAGCTGTAAAGATAAGAAAGAAAGAAAGAGTCCACACTCTTATCCAGTGTTTATACATGCATGCATAAGGTGTAGGGACCTCACCACGGGGGCTGAGCCTCCAACAATGGCACTCTACTGAACCTGAAGAAAAAGTGAACGAATAACAAAAAGAATCAAGACAAACAAAACAAACCCAGTTGGTTGAACAATGTAAATTAATCAAAACAGCAGCAGGTGAACCAACTCATATATGTGGTACTAACATAAGTATCACTCAGACATCAAAGAACAACATGGACTTTGTCTCCATCTTGTGACGTTTACAGGAAGTAGAATGTGTCCGTGCCATCACATCCTGTGCACATGCTGCACATTCTATAACGTTGATGACATTGAGCACATGTGAGCGTGTTGTCCCTGAGAAGTGCATTCAGTAGATGACAGAATGAATGAAATGTAAGAGTGAAAGCGTTTCTTAAACAGTGTGTTGTGTGTATACAGCCCTCAGTGCTCCCTCTCTTCAGTGAGGCTTCTATAACAGACGTGAGCATCAACACACTGTTACAGCTTCACATTACAAAGATGATCAACAACCACAATCATTCTGCTGCTTTGAGTTTTTAACAAACACAAAGTCTAAAAGCGACTCGTTCCTCGAGGAGATTGTTGTAAAGTGTTATTTGTTGAAACTTCCTTTCTTAGAGTTGATGATGAAGCAGTGAAGTTGTCGGAGGGTAAAGTTGAACCATCTTTTTAAATGTGATTTCTGACTGTTTCTAATGTTGAGAACACACACACAGTGAGGTACAGACCAGTGAGAGGATCAACACAATTAAATACAATGAAGTAAATAATTTTTGTAAATTCCGTTGTATAATTGTCTTTGATCATTTGTAATCTTTGTAATTTGTCACATGATCATTTGACCGATGTATGTAACGAAACTGGAAACAACTTCTTACAGAAAATATTCATAAACATTTATAAAGATTCAGATTCAGAAAAAACAATTAAACTAAATTGTACTGCTTGAATTTCCTTTATTTTGATCATAAACGTGACATTGTCGTTTATCACTCATGTTATTGACCATGTATACTACAACAAATTGTAAACAGTATAAAGAAGCATTGTAAGACTTAAAGAATAAACTAAAACACTGAATAAAACAAACCGAAGAAACTCATCAATGACCACAAAACATCCCAAACTAAATCTGATGAGTGATCCTACTGTACAATGTTGTTTGAATCAAAACTATAAGCTGATAACCAGAATAATTGACATTTATTTGTCAAGTTTATCTTCTGATGATGTGATAGTTTCAGTATTTTGTTGTGGATTAAACTTATTTAAAACAGCATCAGTGCAATCAGAATATTTACAAAACGTAATAAAAACATCTCTCTGGATTTTAGCAAACTAAAGTAAAACTAAATACTTCAAAAACAATTTCAATCATAAAAAGATAATCAATCAGAGTCAGAATGTGTTTTGATTCACTGAACCTCTGAACCTCTGAGTGTAAAGTGTAAAACACTGAATTTATAACATCAAAGCTGAAATAACTCAACAGAAGATCCAGAAATCTAATAAACTAAAACTGATGTCTGATGAAGATCAAAGTTAAAGAAACACACAACTGGAAACAAAGTGTTTGGTTTCGTGGATTCACTAAATGTTAGATTGTGTTCTGATTCAACACAAGATGATGAAAACCAGTTTCATAAAAAAGTGATTTAAAAACATCCTTTAATTGAACCTGTAGCTTTATCACCTGATGATGTAATGCAACTTATGTGTTGAGTAGATGTAGATTTTCTGTCATAACTGTTGATTGTATTGATTCTATCAATGAGATGTTGACTCACAGTGAAGTCAGAGTAAAGTCTGAACAAACACTAACATGTCTGAACATCACAGAGAAATATCAGTTTGACACATTTTGATGTCAGCAGTTTTACCATCACCAGACCTTCCAATAAAGAACCATGGGAAGAGTTTCTCAGTGAAAGTGTCTCTGTGAGTGTAGATGTGAGTCATGTCTTCAGGGTCGTAGAAGGACACGTCCCCCATGTCATAGTCCAGCTGGACTCTGATCCTCTGGAGACTCTTCTTCACTCTGACAGTCTCACCAGCTCCATCAGTGTATTTTCCACTACGATGACGTAAACACCAGATTCCATATTTTGGTGAAGAAAGTAAATCTCCCTGCCTGTCAACTGACTCTTTAACCAAACCTACATTCCAGTGAGGATGGTCTCCCACCTCCACCTCCCAGCTGTGTTTCCCTGAGCTGAAGCCCTCAGAGCCCAGAACATTGACATACTCAGTGAATCTCTCTGGATTGTCAGGAAGCTTCTGGATTGTGTCTCCTTGTCTCACACTGGTCAGATCATCAGACAGATAGAGACAGTCGGCTGCAGTGTTTGGGTCCAGAATGACAGGACTGAAGTGGACCTTGTCCTTCATCTTCTCCCAGACTCTGAAGGACAGGTTGCCCAGGTGTTTGGCCACATCTATCAGCGCTCCTGAGACCAGCTGTGGATGTGACAGTGAGCTCTGGACTCTGGCTCTGGTCTGAGTGGCTTTATAACTGCTGAGGAATGACACGTTGTGTTTCTGCAGGTCTTCTTCAACAGCAGAGATGCTGTCTGACAGAGAGGAGATCTGCTCCTGAATCATCTTCATCTCTCTGCTGATAGTCTTCCCCTTCTGCTCCTCTTCCTCCCTCAGAGCTGCCAGTCTGGACTCCTCTTCCTCTTTCAGGACCTGGTGGAGCTTGTTGAACTCTGCTCTGATCTGCCTCTCTGTGGACAACAGCTGCTTCTTGGAGAGTTCAATCATTTCGTTGTATGTTTTCTCCACTTGTTTGTGTTTGTGCCTCTTGTCCTGCAGAGACTCTAAGTCAGATCTCAGCTGGTCCTTCAGGTCACTGACTGCTTGTTCTATCGGAACCACCTTGTGACTCTGGTGGAGAGAAGACTCACAGACAGAACACACAACTCTCTCTTCATCCTCACAGAACAGTTTAGTCTCTTCTCCATGTTTACTACACACCACCTCCACCTTCTTCTCTCCTTTTTCTGTCTCAGGTGATCCAGTTTTCTGTCTCTCAGCAAACGAGTCAGCCAGTTCCTTCAGTGGAAAGTTCACCCAAGGAATGTCTTTTGAGGATTTTCTTTTACAAATGGGACAGTTTTTGTTTTTAGCTTGTTTCCAGAATAGTTGCAGGCAGCTTGAACAGAAGCTGTGGTTGCAGCTCAGAGACACAGGATCTCTGAACGTCTCTGAACAAACTTGGCAGTTCAGGAAACTTTCGAAGAGTTCATTCTTTTCAGCCATTTTCTTGCTTTTCCAAATTGTTCTTTAAAAAAAAAGACTCACCAAATTCTATTTTCTTTAGTTTGTCTTCTCTCAGTCCTCCAGGTGGAACATTGTTCAACAGCGATATCTCACAGTGTAATGTCGTGTGTCTCCTTTCAACAGTGTCAGAATCTTCACCAACATCTTTCATTGGTTCATCATTAACTGCAGTAAATGCAGCTCTCAGTTTTTATTACCAGCAGATAGAACAGGATACTTTGCACTCTGTCCCTCATAATCTGGAAAACTCTTGTTGTATTTTTTAACCCCTGTGTGTCTCTCTGTGTGATGATCTGACCTGTGTGAGAAATAATCCTAAACACTGACAGAAAGCTGAAGATATTATCCCGACTAAATGTTGTGGCTCATAGCAACAGTTGGAAACACTTGATGATGAAAAGACCACCGATGTAAAACTCTTTAAGGTTAAACTTCTTTAAGACATTCAG
Organism: Lycodopsis pacificus; assembly: GCA_028022725.1. Lineage (NCBI taxonomy): Eukaryota > Metazoa > Chordata > Actinopteri > Perciformes > Zoarcidae > Lycodopsis > Lycodopsis pacificus. Next base: position 13,694,158 of record CM051692.1, on the reverse strand, counting down.
AGGCAGTTTGTTCAGTGCTCCTCCTGGTTGCTGATTACAGCTCTCACTATCTCTGGACTTTGTCACAGGTTTTTATTACACAACCTTTGAACTCAATTGAAGTGTTACCGGTACGTGTACCTTGTGATTTCAGATCTTTTGTTTCTCATAAAACATTAAGATCTTGTGTTTATGCTTTAACAAATATATAGTGGTTATGTTTCTAAATATTCCTGCAGAAAAACTATTTCTGTATCTTTTTCACTCCATTTACAATTTCAAAACTTCTGTAAATACTGAAAACTAAAATCTGAATCTGTTCTTACTGAATGTTTGTCGGGTTTATCAGGCTTGTTTGTTTCAGATCATAATACTGTAATATATAATCTAGTTTCAGTATTTCTTTTAGAGATAACTAGGTCATGATGATTCTTCAAGAAGCAATCATTGAAGATGGTTTACATCCCAGCACCTTTTAAACATATATATGAATGTGTGTGAAAATTATATTTTCAACAACATTGTAAGATATATTTTTTTAACGTTTATGTATCCCTCACAAACAAGTAACAGACATGCTGTGCAGACTCCAGGGAAAGTGCTTTGTTTCCTCCTTGTGGAGATGAAAAAAATGAAAATGATGTCCACACACAAATGTTACTGCATGAGTGTAAATGAGAACATGTATATGATTTTAAAATGTGTACAAATACACCAGGAAACCCATCAGACATCACATATCTAAAAAAAAAGCCATATTGGCACCGGTTGTCGGTACGCAACCCTAGTTATTACACAGAAACACAAAAGCGTATCTACTGTATCAGCCTCAATCTCACATGCGTCTACGTAGGCTGACTGCAGTGGAGGAATGTAACTAAGTCCACTTACCCAAGCACTGTACCTGAAGGATACAGGGCTTTTACTTGTGACAAAGTATTTTTTCATTATGGCGTTGCTACTTTTAAAGATCTGACTACAGTGAGCTCTATATGTGCACATGCAGGTTCGTTCTTGGACTAGAATGGACTCCACCATACGTACGTATGTGTGCTCCAACAGCAGAACCAGGCAGCCAGTCTATCCTCAGCATTACTACGGCGTCCTTGTTCTGCATTTGACCCCAAGTGGAGCTCTCGTTCTATGTAACACTTAACCCAAGCTCTCCCCCAGGAACTCTGAATACACAAGCAGAGCCTCTACACCGATGGTTAAGGTAGCTGATGTGTGTTTTCACTTGCTGGGGAGAACCAGAGCTGTGAGAAAGAGAAAGAGAGGAGGGGTGATGGATGAATATTTGATTGGCTTCTCTCCGGCCCTGAGTGCTGTAATATTGATGCGGTCCAGAGGCCTTGAGGCTCGTCTCTCTCTGGCTCCCAGGTACTTTAACACACTGCTAGCATACCTGAGCTCTCCCTGACCTCCCATGAGAAAACCAGTGTGGTTTGAATACGATAATGTGTGTGTATGTGCGCGTACAGTCAACGTGTCCTCGTATAACTGTTCCTACGATATCCTATAAAACGTTGCACATCATTTTTCGTGCATTTTCAAGCCTGCAACACGTGTCACTTTCCACTTGTTACACACATAGTCTTTTCAAAATAAACTTTTCTCTTCACAGGAAACTCAGTTAGGTTAAGGCAACCAAACAACTAGTTAGGATTAGGAATAGATCGTCGTTTGGGTTAAAATAACCAGGGAAGTGCCGTTACTGAAGTATGCAAGTTACGCAACAAAAACATCAACATTGACTTCTCATTTAGCGCTCTTTATAAGTCCTCATTCAAGATTATATGGAAAACATATATACGTGTGTCGTGGTAACGTATATTAGGCTTTACACGTGTCGCTTTGTGTCACATCGTGACCGTGAATTGGTAGTTATGTTTCGGCAACAAGACCACTTCGATTTAGAAAAAAAACATCATGGTTGGGCTCAAGATAAGTTTGTATATGTATAAGTACAGAAAACACCTCAAACATCAAATAAGTTCGCAAACTAAAATGTAAACAATATAAGAACAGAAAACACTTTACAAAGAAAAAACAAGTACGTAAACTGATACAAAAGGAAGCACAAAAAGAGTTCATCAGTTACAGTGATTACTAGCTCATATTCATGGAGGATCATAGTTTATTCTTTTTAAACATGACTGAATTATTCAACAGTTTTTGCTCCAGAAATTATTCATTTTTTTAAAGAAGAGCACTGGGACATGTAAACCAAGGCCACCGGCAAAACACTCTGAGGCTTAGTTCAGCAACTCTGTGAAGAAAAATACAAACTGTCATGGAAAAGGCAACTAACAAAGACACATACACACACACACACACACACACACACACACACACACACACACACACATGTTGCATGTTGCACCACAGACTTTATTAAAAAACAGACGACCCCGAGGAATATCTCACAAACAACAAAATACATTGTTTCATCTGAACAAATGAGCAGAGTTTGGTCCCCAATTAGAAATAATCAGTGTTTGTATGTGTGTGTACATTTTGTTGGCAATGTGTGTGTGTGTGTGTGTGTGTGTGTGTGTGTGTGTGTGTGTGTGTGTGTGTGTGTGTGTGTGTGTGTGTGGCGTATACAGCTTGGCAGACAGATGTGTAAAACAGCAGGAACGAGACAGGCATCGCTACCTGACAACACTGATCTGCATAAGACACCTCGAGGTGCGCAGACAAACACACACACACCTCAATGATCCCTTGAGGAAGGAACCCTCCTCCGTCTCCATGGAGACGGAGGAGGTGGAAAAAGACACTCGGCCCTTCGAGGACGCTCATTTGTACGAAACAAGGAAACTTATCCACCCACACACACACACCCGCACACACACACACACACACACACTATATGTCGCCAATTCCAGATGAGCCGTTTTTTCCACCTTGCTTTAAAAATTTGCAAAACTGAACTTTATTACGTTGTGTAGAGACATTCCATTTATGTGAGCATTTTTACCCATTGACCCAACTGCACACACCCAACTACGCATACACACACACACACACACACCTTGCTGCTGGCCGGCCACACAGCTCCTCTGGACGGTTGGGTTTGTGTCACCAGCTGTCTTGGATGCATTAACCACCCAGACTGGACCGCCCCGCCGGCTGAAATGGCCGCCTCGCCTCAGTCCCCTGGCGAGCTACACATCATTAACCGCCATCTTGGCCCTGACGCTTGCTGCTTCCCTCAGACCCAGAGGGAGGCCGCGGACAGACTGCATGAAGTGTGCTGCTGTGATTTATGTCGATGAATGAAGACTGGGGAGGAAGTTTCTGAGGGGGAAGTCAGTCATTATTTTTGTTCTGGCTATGAGGCAACAAACACGGGGAATTATTGTAAATAAGCATGTAATAGGACACAAAATGATTCACAGTATTCAGTTCATGGAGACTTTTTTATTTTAAACATTTATTCAACCAAAGTGATTTGTTTGGAATGAAAAAGAAGCAGAACAGCAGAAACAGTTGGTTCACTTTGGTCCAGACTGAATTATCTTAACAATTATTGGATGATTTCCTTGATACTTGGAACAGACATTCATGGTCCTCAGAGGATGAATCCTAACAAAGAATGTCTCTCACCGTTGACTACTTATTTCTCCCTCAATAAGGTTCCATGGTGGTCCAATGGGAGAAGCGGGGCTTCGCCTCTCTATATGAGAGGCACCTTGCTAAATTGAGTGCTTGCATACTGTAGCAGAGTCGTGCGCTAGGTCAGAAAGTCGTCTCTTCCAAAAGCCCCGGAGAGCTTCATTCAGCTCCTGGTATAATGTTGTTATGACGGCTGAGCTACTGCAGCATCCTGGCATGATGCTGTGTGGCTGCTTCCCTCAGGAACTGTGTGTGTGTGTGTGTGTGTGTGTGTGTGTGTGTGTGTGTGTGTGTGTGTGTGTGTGTGTGTGTGTGTGTGTGTGTGTGTGTGTGTGTGTGTGTGTGTGTGAGTGAAGGTGAGCAGAGGAAGGTAGGAGGGTTATTACAGTACATTAAGAGAGGGATTATAGTATGCTGACCATGCTGACATCAACATGTTAGCTAATTGACAAGGGGGGGGGGGGGGGGTATACACTCTGTTTACCAAATCCTCTTTGGGCACAGACGGAATAAAACACTCAGAGACACACAGACACTTACACAGTGAGGATTTCAGGAGTTCTTGAAAAGTTGTACATGACCCACAACCTGAGATGAAAAGATGGACCTCAACGGGAGCCAAACCATCACCCTTTTGGTGTTAAGAGTACGATAGTTTTGCTCTTCGAACAGTGAAAATAGTTTTCTCCTAGTACACATAAAAAAGGTTTATACACAAACACAAATTCAGTAGCTGACCAAATTGCAGCAGTTTTAAAATTGATTAGGAGCCAAATTTAAGTTGACAAACTTTTTTGGTTCCACTGAAAAAAATGGCAAGGCAAAATCCGCCTTGTAGTCAAGACCACTTAAGACCAAGTCATGACCAAGACCAGGGTGTATCGAGACCGAGTCAAGACTAAGAAACACCAGTACGAGTCCCTCACTGAATGAAGCACTTAACAATGAAATGTGGAACATGCAAACCATATGATATCTTGCTAAAAGTTACTTGTTTTACGATCGCAGTTTGTTGGACCCAACCACCATGAGTCCCGCCCACCCTACGTGTGTTACCCTACGGATAACAAAACATTTTGGTGGGATATCTTCGAATTACGGTGCATGTTTTGCTACTAATGCTGGATGAGACCAGCTAGAGTGTGTATGTCTGTATAAGTGTGTAAATGTCTCGAGACTAAAAATGTGTTTGATTAAAGACAAAACCAAGACCTTCAAAGAGTGAACTCGAGACAAAAGACCGATCTCGAGTACTACAACACCGGTAGTGACGATTTGCGAGTCAAGGAGGTTTGCAAATCGGTCTACAATCACCCAAAGTTACCTCTCTGACGTCAGCAAGGGAGGATTTTAAATGTTTTGTAGACGCTGGTGTGACTGAGGCCTAAATATTCGAGAGGACGTTGCTCACTTCCTGTATCGGCCAATCAAGAATGTTTTTGACGGTCCAGCTTGTCCAAAGGCACACACATGTATATTTATATGGTTGTGCATCAGCGAATGTCACTGCAGCCTTGACCTGGATGCAGCTCAATAAATAACTTTGATGGGTCATTTGTGCTGCAAGGAGCAACAGGTTGACAGTGGATTTGTGGGTCACGTGTTCAAGGCCAAGGCTCAAAGCCGCTGTAACGCTGTCACAGAATGACTCATGTAAAATTCATAGATAATCTCAATCGAACAGACAACCTCCTCTCCGCCATTTCATATTCTGCTCTCCTCTTGTCCCCTCTCCTTGATTCCTCTTTTGTCTCATCTTTCCTCACCTCTCATCTTTTGGCTTCCTCACCTACTCTCTTGTTTTCCTCTGTTTCCTCCCCTCCCACTAACTTGTCTCTTCTTTCTGTGTTTTCGTCACCCTGCCTCCTCTCCTCTGCTTCTTCTGTGCGTTTCTCTTCCTTTTCTTGTTTCCTAATTTCTCTTCGCCTCATTAACTGCCTCCTCATTTCCTTAATCTCCTCTGTGCATTTTATTTCTCTGCTGTCCTCTCCTTGTTTCCACTCTTTGCCTCCTTCATTCTCCTTCTTTGTTTCCTCTAGTCTAGTGTCCTGTTTCCTCCCCTCTCATTTCCTTGTATCGTCCCTTGTTTCCTCCCCTCTCTTCCTTCTTTGTTTCTGTCCTCCTGCCTCCTCTCCTCTCCTTTTCTTGTTTCCCTTTCTCTCCTCGCCTCATCTCCTCTGTGCATTTTATTTCTCTGCTCTCCTCTCCTTGTTTCCACTCTTTGCCTCCTTTCTTTGTTTCCCCTAATGTCTCATCTCCCCTCCCAGTTTCCACTCTCATTTCCTTGTATCCTCCCCTCTCCCTTCTTTGTTTAAGTCACCCTGTCTCCTCTCCTCTTCTTTCCTCTCCTTGCTTCTTCTCCTTTTCTTATTTACTGTTCTCTTCTACTCACTTCCTTTTTATGTGTCCTCTCCTCTTATCCCAATTCCTCATCTCCTCTCTCTTCTATTATTTCATCCTTTCCTGTTTCTTCTCTTCTCTTCTCCTCTCCTAAATCCATCTCCTCTCCTCTGTCCTCTCCTGTCATGCAGCACAAAGGCTCAGAGGAGCGTCATAGTGGAGCATCTCCAAGCTCAGGGCTCCAGACACAACACACCCAATTCACTGTGGTGGGCCAGAGGGAGCGAGTCCGGCAGAGAGAATGAACAATGAGCAACACTAACAACAATAACACCAGCGTTCTTGCTGAAGCAGACAAACTCATTAAGGTTTCCCCTTTATGAGCTGCTGCTTTATTTTGTGACGGCTCCAATGTGAACAACAACCAGAGAAGCAGCTCTACTTAAAGCCACTATATGTAGAATTGATTACTTCATGGGGCAGAGTCATCTTTAAAATATCTCTGAGGGTTTTTCTCTGTTGCAAAGTGAGGCACTCCTGGTAAAATCGGTGCAGTTTCTGTGTAACTTTCAGTCCTCACTCACAAAGCCCTCCACAATCAGGCCACCTCCTACCTCACCGACCTGCTCCACCACCACACTCCCTCCCGCCGGCTCCGCTCCTCTGATGCCAACCTCCTGTCCCTTCCACTCAGGACCAAGCACCGGACATGGGGCGACAGAGCCTTCTCCATATCTGCCCCCTCCCTCTGGAACTCTCTCCCCAAACACATCCGAGACTGCACCGACCTTTCCACATTCAAATCACAAATCAAAACTCACCTGTTCAAAACTGCTTTTAATGTGTGCTTATTATTGTATACTTTGTTTTTAGTGTATTGTTTTTATATATGATGATTTTAATGTAAAGTGTCTTTGAGTGTCCTGAAAAGCGCTATATAAATAAAATGTATTATTATTAAAAAGGTACCCTGTGAAGTTTTTAACCACTAGAGGTGCTATGGAGCAGAGTTTTTACAAGTGGCTGCCTGTTTTGTCTGACTAAAGGTTAGTTTATAATCACTGTAGTGACACAAGGTGTGCGCGCCAGAAAACGGTGTGATTGCAAGAGCTCTTAAAAATGAAAATCTACATGCGAGTATTCTTGAGGTCCAACTAATTTCAAGATAAGACGTTGGGAATGTGTATTGCGTCGTCGACATGTTTAGCCACATGAAGCTTTGTTAATACTTGCACGTGGTACTGTAGCACGCACAAAGGTGTTCATGCTCAAAGCTCTGTTCTTTGCATTATTCTCCAAAACACCAGAGGGCGGACAGACAAAAAAATGTGTGAACTAGAAGACTATTCACGACAACGCCCTCTTTTTGAGTCCGGCCCTTTGCTGCATCTCTCGGCCCCATCCCTCTACGATCCCTAACTGAGGTAGAAGAAATGATCAGACATGACGAAACGTGTGGTATGTGCATTGTCATGGTTTGGTATTATGAATGTATCTAAGTCCTTCACACTTGGCACGCTATATGTGAGGAGGCTCTGTGTCTGGAGGTTCAGATGATGACCTTGGAGATGTTCCAGACTCCCGTGGTAAATAGTCTGGACCGAAGGGTTACACAACATTGTTTTGCCTCCTCCCTGATGGTCATACGTGATTCCATGTGATCTGGGGCATACTGCACGGAGCTTAGAGGATGTAATGTTACGTTACATTTTGGGAATATTTGTGTCCATGTATACGCTCTACCAAGATCTTCATGACGTCAGATTTGAGTTGTAATAAATCAACGTATCCTCATAAAACAGCTCGTATGACATCCCATGAAAAGTTCCTCCTCATTTTTCATGCGTTTTCCAGCAACACGTGTCTATTTCTGCACGTTATATGAATACGGTCTTTTTCAAAATAAACCTCCGTCCTCACGGGAACCTTTAGCAAACAAAACTACTTGGTTAGGTTTAGGAAAACATTGTTGTTGTTTGGGTTAAAATAACTAGGGTGCGCAAGTTATGGGAGAAATAAATCAACGCTGACTTCTCGTTTCATGAAGGAACAGCGGCCTCTTGGCTGAAAGATCGTTCGGTGGACACAGCCACCTCCTCTCCCGCTGACCCTTTGTGGGATTTTGCGGCCTTTATACTTCTAGGTTCAAAATTACGTGGATAACGGATTTCGTGGGATACCGACATTATTTTATGGGAATAGCTATAAATGCTGGATGAGACTAGCCTGAATGAACTATATTCTTATACTCCAGTAAGGACAACTGAGACTCTTGGAATTATTTATTTTATTCATCCAAGTGAAGATTGACTTAAGTAGAACTTTTCCACGTCACTATCTAAGGAAAAATAATCGGAAGAAAATAACTTTGAAATGTGTGTAGTGGGGGAAACACTCACTTAAAGCTCATTAACCTCAGTAGTGCAGTGAAGCAGGCCCACAGTGTCTGATTAAACTCGGGACAAAGAAAAGCCCCTCTGTGGAAAAGAAGCTGCAAGCAGCTGTTCAGCCTTTAAACTCCGTCAGTCTCTGGTCGGCTGCCAACGGAGTCGCCCCTCGAGGATGTCCCAGAGCGTCCTCTCGTCTGTCCCGTTTCAAGCTTCGGGAGAGAGTGATCCTTGTTCACAAACATAAACAGTTTTAGCCCAAACTGTTAAATATCCACGGTGGACACAAATCATTCAGTCAACTTTAGAGAATTGAGAATGAAAAAAGGGTCCTTGATTCTTCTGTGTGCTCAGAAAATATTTCAGGAAATGCAAAAATGATGGCGCACGTGACAATAAAAAGGTTTGGCTTCGAAATTTGAGGGAGAAATTAAAATAATTTCTACTGGCTGCTTTGTATCTGGAATCTCTACAAATAGCAACATTTGAGCAGAAACTCAGACCAGAAAACATTTTGTTGATGGACACACACCTGCTACTTGGGGAGGTAAACAAAAGTCTCGAGCAGTGAAGCCAATGGGGAAGTGTCTCAAACCTGCATTCTCCCTAATGACCATCAGGGGGCGACTCCTCTGGTTGTATAGAAGTCTATGAGAAAATGACTCTACTTCTCTCTTGATTAATTACCTCAGTAAACATTGTAAACATGAGTTTATGGTCTCACTCTCTAGTTTCAAGTCTTCTTCAATACAGCATGATGTTCATTTAGTAAATTATGGTCAAGTTAGACCATAAATTAGGGTATGCTTTGGGGCGGGGCATTAATTGTACCCTCTTGTGTCACTTGTGGTTGCAAAAAGTAGATGGCGATGGCCAAAATGCCGAACTCGAGGGTTCAAAACTGTCATCCACAAACCAATGGGTGACGACCACTTGGTATATAAAGTCTATGGTCTTCACTCATACGAGTCTTCACATGGCAGAGGAAGAAAATCTGTGAATTTTCACATCCCCACACTGTTGCTACACTGAAAGCAAAGCTTAAAAAACTCTCGGAAAAAAACATGTGTGATGTTGAACCCATGTGTTAAAAAAGCAGTTATAGTTCCCCTTTAATGGACAAGGTTTTCAGTCAGTCTCATGAACTATTTTCCTAGGAATCTCTTTCAGTGGTTCCTTGTTTTATTGCCGCCCAGATGTTGCTGCTTCCTGTTTTTCACTGTGAGTTATGCGTTTGTAATTCATACCATTTACAACAGATTATAACATTAAAGTCATCTCATCTTTTAAAAGAGATGAAAAGGGCAAATGGGACCACATCTGACTTTTACCACAAGTTACTTTTATGTCCAGCATATTTATGATGCTTAAAAGTACATTGTGGTTAGTTTTGAGACTAAGGCTGGTGTTTGCATTTTTGGGGTCCGATGAGATTTTCTTCTGGGAACCCACCAATCATTTCACCACCTTGACTTCAAACATTATGTCCTTTTAAATATTCTCTTCTGGATCTTGGTGTTTTGGGGTAGAAGCAAAAATCAGATTAAAAGCTGCATGGCAGACACCACTAAAGGACAGGGAGAACTTATTTTTATCTTTTTGAGTAATTTGGGGGAAACCAACGGCGAGAAGAAAGAAAAAAAAAAAGCACAGACTACAGAAAAATCGCCACAAATATGCTGTCAAAAGCAGATATTTTAAGAATAATTAGTGTCATGAAACAGTGAAATCCCTGTCCTATCAGTACAATAAATCCCAACCATAGTAATATAATTGTTTTTAATACCATCTGCTGCCTTATTTTGCTATCTTTAACAACTTCAGGTTGTATTCAAGGATAAACTTACACTGAATTTAACGTCTCACAATATTTGCAGTCGTGGTATTTTTAAGGCATATATTTTGCGACAACAGAAAAAATATGACTAGTATTTCATGTTTCACGTCTCATGAAAAAACTATCGATGCAGAAATGGTCATTGCTCAAAAATGAGTTTAAACAAAACAGTTATAAGTTTGCGTTAAAATGTTGCTTTAGTTTTAAGCAAAGTTTTGCAACCAAAACACAACCAAACACAAAAGAAATGTTTCCTTCTGCATTTATTCCATGTTGACTTGCCAGCAGTTTTCTTATTTCTGTATTGCATTGTGTGCGCGCTTGTGCATCCTTGTGCACAGATGCAAACCAGTAACTGCGATACAATATGGCATTCATTGTGCTTAAGAGGGGCTGACATGCAACCGAGGCTCCCGCCTGGACTCGAGCGGCGATGTTGCTCAAACACACTTTATTTTTAAGGCTTTCTGGCGAAGGAGTCGGGTGGAGAGAGTGAGTGGCAGCATGAATTCTTTGACTATGGCAGAAGCAGCGACTCAGAGACACCCATCACTTTTTATCACATCTATTTTTCCGTGTGCCAACTTCTCCATGCTCAGGAAAGCGGCAAAAAACCCAAACAAAAACTGTCTAAAGGTTCTGGCGTTCAAACGCGAGTTTTTAACGCACAAACTGAAAATGTTCCAAAAGAGAATCTGGCAAAGGGCTGAATGCTGGCTGAGGAGCATTTATATACTGCTGATGACTGATGGGAAGCAGGTGTGTAGGCAGGTGGTTGTGCATGTGAGCACGGACAGGTGAGATGGGTAAAACATGAAATGAGCCTGAGAAGAGAGGGAACGATGAGATTAAATCGAGAAAGAAAAGATAGACAAGAGCAGGAGAGATTTCTGTGAAGTTTGACTCACTAAGATGTAGAGTTTGCCTCTTACCTTTCACTCCTCGTCTTATTCAGGTCTAATACGCTCGCCGACAGGCTGCCAGGACGTAGCCTGTGATGTGTGTGTTTATTTCAACTATATGTGTGTATCCGGGCGTCTGAGCGGCTACTGTCCCACCGCAGGCCTTCATGCTCAGTTCAGAATCGCTGCTTGAATCAGATTTTTCTTTACTTGGATGACAGTTCATGTCTATTCTAGGATGTAGCACATACCTCCTCCCAACATGCACTGACAGCAGTGTCAAGAAGATACATGCGGGTGTGTTGGTTTGTGTGCGCAGAGCCGGTGAAACAAAAGATGTCACAGCTGATTTTGTATCTACACTTCTTCTATTTGTTTTCATACATATTTTTAGATAAAGAGCAAAATATACCTCCCAGTTGTGACTGAGCTGAGATGTCTGCACAAATATGAATCCATACCAGTACCACACCAACAGGCAGGTGTTTTTAATAAGCCTTGAAGCAGTCGCCGCCCCGGAGCTCATGGTACTGGAATGTGGCCTTGCTGGCGTCCCGGCCCACTTCAACACACTCAGATATGTGAAAGCAGGCTGTTCTCATACAGCGTTTGTAGCTGTATAAAAAATGATGCAGCGTAATTTTTAGGTAGCCACGAAATAATTTCGTATGCTATGCACGTAATCACGAACGAGGAAGTGTAAAGACAGCAAAACAAAGACGGTGGGAGAGACGTTGGTTGGGTCCAATAAACAGCAGGAGACCGTTAATGTGCTTACTTCAGTGAGCACTTCTGTAGTTATTTTAACCCAAATGAAGATCTCTTCCCAAATCTTACTTATTAGTTTTGTTGCTTAAACTGTTTCCCGTGAAAATGGAAGTTTATTCTGAAAAGACTGCTTGCACGTAACGAGTGTAATTTGACACGTGTTGCTGGCGTAGCTTTTTGTAAGATGTACAAATGGTTTTATGAGGATACATTGATCTGAGACATGTAAGGAAGCACTCTTCAACACTTTCAATAATCAGACGTCAACCCACATTTAAACAAAACCGCCACCACCTCCTTCAACGACAAAGTCTCTCCCTTGCAGGGGTCGGTTGATCGTTGATCTGTTCACTTTGCTGGAGTCTTCTCAAAGCAGAGACCTGAAGGAGTGAGAGGCCTGAATAAGATCAGAGCCTCTCCTGGGATCTCTTCTCTACACCTCGCTGCTCTCTTACTTCCTCGGCCCAGACACAAAGACCGAACACGTCAAGAGTGCAAAGGTTTGACGTCCCAGCTGGCAACGGTCGGCTAGTTAGCCTCTGTTCTAGTTTGGCCTGTTGCAGCTCATCAGTGGCTGATGAACACCATTCGTCCCTCTGCAACAGAGCGTAGCCGCTCCAGCAGAGACCAAATGTTCACAGGGTTCCTCTGCGGAGAGCAAACAGCTGTTTCTCTCGGCTCTACAGAAAGATTCCCAGTCAAATGAGCACAAACTGATTACAGCAGATTCAATTATGCTGATACTGAAATTATTAGAATATTATGTGACTTCACAGAGCTCAGGAAATGTTGTAAACACATTTACAGTAATCACAATAAACTGTTTGCTATGACAATGCATTTCATAATTTAACTGATCAACATAAGGTGCCTGCACTTAAGCAAACAACAGTGGCGGTAAGACTATGTGGAGTTTGTGCACGTGATGAATGTCAGGATGTATAGTATACTAGATTGGCAAGAATTTCTGAGAATGACATGTGACCTTTAACACGCATTTGAGTGCCCCAAAATGCATTCCTGCTCTTCAGACTGTCAATGGCGGACTCTGAGGCAGACTGTTTGAATAAGTACCTGGTAAGATAAGATAATTACGAAGGAAAGCGTGGGAACTCACCTATATATTGTGTACTGTAGAAAAAACAATTCAAAGTTACTTTGACTGAGAAACTTTAACTGGTTATGAAACAAATGTAATACTGATACCTCTTCATGACCTAGATAAGTAAACAAGACCATGAAATCATGCAGCTTCCCCAGAAACTCCTTCAGCTCAGATTCCATCGGGGCCTCCAGCAGAGACCAGCCCAGCACAGACAGACCCAGGTCCTCCTCCGTTGACCACCAGCAGAGCTTCTCCTCGCTGCTCCGCTGGGAACCGACACCAACACCACACTGCTGGAGCCCAGGCCGTACTGCTGTAGTTTAAAACCCTGCTGCACTAAAATGAGAGGGACTCTTGCCCTCAGAAACACTACCACTTCTGTCCACAGAGACCGCCAAAATCAACACAAAATTAAAGTTCACCGTAGTTTCTGTAACGCTTAAAATATTTAATAATTTTATTTGCCTGAAAATCATACTGTGAAATATTACGCTGAGTGGAAGAGGTAATGTTGATTTCCATTTGTGATAAACTATTTTCTCTCAACGGTAGCTTGGACCGCTAATGTGGTGATCGATACAGTCATGTGATCGATACAGTCATGTGATCGATAAAGTCATGTGATGCAGAGAAGACGTATTGATTGAGTTTAAACAGAGTGCACAGAGTCTACTGGTAATGGCATACTTATTTGAAATGTAGTACGCAGTATAGTACATACAGTAAGCGACTCCTTTCAGATAAGTCATGTGAAACATTTTTTATATATTATAAACAGACCTCTATAAAGGAGACAAAATTTAGATTACCAACTAGATGAAAAATGCCAGCAAACTAGGTAATTTTGTAAACTTACTCCATTATTTCATATTTTCATTATCAGTGAGTTGAAAACACGTTTTTTTCACATATTTTTTGGAAAAGCTGCAGCACAGTCAGCAATTTTGAGGCAAGTGATAAACAGGTGAAAATATGTCAGATTTAACATTAACCTCCTCGTGGTATCTCTTGCAAAATTCTACTTGTATAACCCTTTTTTTAAATTATTTTTTGAGCCTTTTTCACCAAAAGGTTTTGGAAGCTGCTTTGGCAGGTTTCCTCCCCCGCACACACCTCTGGTCTCCTCCGGTCGGGTTATGTAGCTCACAGCGGTGAGATGGAGAGCAGAGAACGCAGAGTCCAAGTGCTTCCTGTCCTGCATTATTAATACCTGATGTTCACAGTTGACCTGGCTCTCACACACTTCCCTCACCGGGCCATGAATGGAGGAGAATGTGTGTGTGTGTGTGTGTGTGTGTAGAGAAACAGAGAAGTATTTGGTGTTACAACATCCATGGATGGATACACCACACCCAGTTCATTGCATGAAATGTCTCCTTTTTGGAGGTAAATTGCTCGTAAATTGCCTAATCCTTATCAGAGTCTCATTGGCTGGGCGTGTGAGGTGCAATTTGTTCTCAATGATCTGCCTTAGTTCAGCTCAAATTGACGGTTCATTAAATAAAACTGGTTTCATCCAAAAAACTCAACGATTGGAAAAAAACAGGAATGCAATATAGATAGTTTGCCCTGAAAAGAAGTAGACGGAGCGGAGTGGGGCCGAGCGATCCGTCACAAAGCCCTGTGAGAAAACTTCACTGACAACCATGTAATGAGCCTCTGTGAGGATCTCCCACCATTTTATTGTGTCTTTATCTCTTCTCTCTAAACTGGGAGGGTGAAAAGAAGAAAAAAAATAAAATACGGGGCTGCAGGTTTGGAGCAAATTACCCATGCTTATTTATTCAGAGATGTCGCTTCATAGAGCAACCGACCCCCTGGGTCTTCTCACAGGCTCCAGCGAGCGCCAAATTGCTGAGAGAATGAAAAGGGGGAGAAGAGAGAAGGGAGAGAAAAGGCAGTGTTTTCCCAATAAGTTGTAAAAAGACAGATAAGAGGAGGGAGATTACAGGATCGGGGTCAGAGGGGGGGAGGTTGAGAGACAGCAAGAGAGGAGAGGCGATGGAGAGAGGATGGAGATAATACCTGCACACAAAGGGAAGATGAAGAGGAAAAAGGAGAGGGAAAGAGTTTTTTCTGGTGGAAAAGCGATCAGAGAGAGAGAGTTAAATGAAGCCTCGGAGGGAGGGAAATGAGAAGAGAGAGAATGGGGGAGGGTGGGGTAGGGGGGCGATGGAGACTAACAAGGGAGGGGGGGGGGGGGCGGAGGGGCTGGTGGAGCGTCTCCCAGAGGGAGAGGAAGATGGCTCGGCAAGTGCGCCCCCCCCTGCAGAGAATCTCAACGGGGGGTCATCTTTTTGTTTCGGAGAGAAAAACCAGAAAACCTCCTCACCACCCTCGACAGAAACATGGTGATACCAGAGGCTCATTCACTCCATAATTCAGCTTTGTTCAGAGAGACGGGGGGGGGGCTTCTTCTAATTTCTCAACTACCCCCCCACAGTCTCACACACCCTGCCCACCTAAATAAGACGTAACACACATTCAGTCACACTAATATATAGACATGCAGTCTGTCAGTATTAGAACAGAGACGTGTTTCTCTTGTTTTGGCTGATGAAAAACAAACAAGTGCCTTTTCAATCCATCTGCATTCATGCACATTTCTTTAAAACGCCGTTTGCACATTAAAACAACCTGAATAGCAACGCGAGAATTTCTAAAAAAGATTTTAGAGATACCAAAAGTTAGTGTTGCGAAACAGACTTGGTGAATGAAGCATGTCATTAAAATGTGTATCAAAACTTGACTGATGACTATGCCAACCTTATCTGTTATATATATTTATATATAAATATATTTAAATACTACAAATTTGCTTTGTTTTTTTCTAATTCTGGAAGTGTGGCCTCCTTAAAAGCAATACTTCACCCTCAAAACTATCATCAGTATCTTCATTAGTAAAGTGAATTCTCTATCCCTGCAACGTGTCCTCATATTCATATGATGTCGAACGAAAATTACAAATTTTTTCTGCAATTTCCTACAAAATTCCAGCAACACGTGTCCGACGCCGTCTGTTGGGGCCAGTGGGGCACACTCACGTGCACTAAAAAGGCACGAGCGGCGGGCCTGACTATGTAAACTATCAGGCAAAGCACAGAGAAGCTCGGTTAACAACACAGAGGGAGAGCGACTTCGTTCTTTGCTCATTTAAACATTACTTCATCATATCTTTACATAGCAAATACTTGTTTGCTGCTCGTTCAATGACTGTTGAATTAAGCACCTCGACCAAAAGCTTAGAGTTGCCTTCACATCACCATAATAAACGTGAATCATGCTTTAGTAGCAGGATGTAGAAATGGTAAAGACAGAGGTTAAAGTACTCATTTTCATGGTGACGGGTGTTTTAGGTTGTTTACTTGGGCTCGTAGCCCTTCTTACCCTCGGGGGTGTTAAACGTGTTACAATCCCCAAGACGTGGATGAAAAAAAAAAAAAAAAACTGAAGCCGACAGTTTGTATTTTCCATTGTTTTAATTTCAAATGCGCTGCAAGAACCAAAGAGACCAAAAAACCAAATTCTTGAAGAGGCCGAGCTGTAAATGATTGCACTCCCCCTCCGCTCAGCCTCCTGAGGAGCAGTTTAATGTGGATCTAGAGCAGATTAGCAGGCTAAAGCTAAACTCTGTAATCACTGTGATGGGCTTAAAGAGAATGGAGTAGGGGTCTCCTCAAGGTTAGACTGTTGGCTGTCTTTTTGTATTAACCGTCAGTGTTCATTCATGTGATCAGCAACATGTCTAGTTATTGATTTGGATGGCAAAATTGGCAAAAAAACTATTGATGGAGTCATTTTTTGCTCAAAAGGGAACAAAGGAAAGTATGAATGTTTCCAAAGCTCTTGTCTGGAGTATTAGATTAAGCATCGTCATTTATTTTGTCTTGATTCAAGTGCAGCACGCTCTTAAACATTCAGATACTTATTTATGAGACATAAAGAATATGAGGTTTACAGAACTCTGGACAGAAATGACCTGATGAAATGGAGTTTTTTTTGTTTTTTAAGGTTCTAAGAGATTTGTAGACAGAAAGATTGTTGGAAGTGCATGACCATGATCGGATGTTTAAATCTAGAATATGCGTTACTCGTTCTGGCAACTCAAAGTATTCATGCCACGGCTCTCCAACACTCAATATTTATAAAGTGCTGTTAAGTCACACTCAACCTTAATAAGAGCTTTGTCCCTGAAATGATTTGAAAAGTGAAAAGATTAATTTCTCTCTCCACATACTGCCTCGCTGTGTTCAATGTCAAAGGCAGAAAAAACATGGAAAGTGCAAAAATATTATATCTTTTTTTTTACTGATATGGAATCAAACAAAAAGCAACAGCTCACAGAGAGAGAAGCCCATCAGAGATATCTGGCTTGCTCTGTTGCCTTTGTGCGAGCTCTTCTTTGACTTATTTATGATGCCGGGGACTCACAACAGCAAAACTGAATGAATATGAGGAGGAGATGCAACAAAAGAGAAGGTTAAAAACTGAGAATCAAGCAGGAGGAACAGCTGGAGTCGACCGGGAGCAGCTACTGAGGAAGAGGAGGAGGAGGAGGAGGAGGAGGAGGAGGGGAAATGTTTTTTGCTCCACGAGTCCTTCAAGGTGATCGGATGAAAGAAAGGAAATGACCTGATGAGAGAGATATTAAAAAAAAGAAGAAGGAGGGAATAAAAGGAGGAGGAGGAGGAGAGAGAGAGTGGGGTGTTTCCCTGAGGCGGAGATGTTTGTGTGTGAACTAATCTCTCTCTCACTCACACACACACACACACACACACACACACACACACACACACACACACACACACACACACACACACACACCCTCCCTCTCTCTCTCGCTCTCAGTCACTCAGTCAGTTGCAACAACACGCTCACCGGGGTCGGCAGCACAAAGCAGTCGCTCCCTTACCAGTCTGCACACTCTCACTTTCACTTACACACACACACACACACACACACACACACACACACACACACACACACACACACACACACACACACACACACACACGCTCGCTCAGACTCGACACACGCCTCCTCAGCAGCACCGGGGAGCTGAAGCAAAACTGACGAGAATAAGGAAGGAAGGAGGAGAGAAAATAAAGACACATTGTGGGAAAACATCCATCAGGTAAGACGTCTTTTATCAATCTCTACTATTCACTCACTGCTTATCTTCTTCGTGATAGCCCACTGAAGCTGAAAAAACAAACTACAATGTGCATGCGTCAGGTAGAAAACAGTGTAAAGTCCCTCTTCATGCTAAGCAGGGTGACCGCGTTAACCTCATCTGCCCTCATTCGCTTCTCTCTGTAATATCACATGTCTTTGGAGGCTTATATGTTCCACCTGACCTCGGTATAGAGTTCAGTACAGAAGAAGAAGAAGAAGAGTCGCTCGTGGTGCTTTAAAGTCACGAATGCTGTGACATGTGAGGAAAGAATGGGGAAAATATTGAGGTTCATCCATCTGTGCAGATTAAGTTTCCTTTTTTTGTGTGCGAGTGCGTCCAAGCGTGCGCTGCAAGGGTTCACAAGAGATCAGACAGACCGAGTGAGACGCGAGGGAAGTGAGAGCAGAAGTCAAATGCTGGAGGAGGAAGTTTTAAAATCGAACAAAAGAGCGTCTCAAAGAAGACTTTGGTGGAGTCGCGGCGGCTCCTGCTCATCGTTGTGGATGACTTGTGCTTGCTGAGGTTTAATGCTGACAAAAGCACTCGTTGCTTTACTTTTGGTGACGACAGGAATCAGAATAAATTACCTTTGCACCTTATGAAAACACCAGTTTTAAAAAAGAAGGCAAAAGATTGGTTTATATGGAATTGAAAACATATTTCTCTTATCGTTTGATGAATAAATCTTGTGATTTGCTTTTTGGCTTTAAGTGCCTTTATATGACTTTACAGTAGAAACTTATTGTAAAAACACGTTCTATGATACCCATGTCTATAATGCATTATGAACATTACAATGCATTATTGTCTGCTTATAGCGCTGGTTTATAATAGTTATAAGCACTCATGAATATGCATAATGCTTTCTAACAATAATCATAACACATTACATTGTAACATCATAATACTTCATAACTGCTGGCCAATCATTGACATTTTTAGATCTATAGTGTAATAATGTTTAAAGTGTTATAATTCCAATATTTGTAACAAATTATAATCTTTTTATGCTGCATTATAATCCATGTTACTGTTATTGTTACTCTAAGTCGTTTTAAATGAAAAAAGTATCATTGAATCTGCTAGATTTACTTAAATCAAACAACAATGCGTTATGATAACTGTAGTAAGCATCATGGATATGTATGTGATTATAACTTATTATATACTTATGAAGGTATGTTGTATAATGCAAGGGCATCATAGAACGAGTGACCAATTTATTTTATTCTATTATGATGTCTGTACATCAAAAACCAAGACTGTCCTCCCCAAGAAAAATGACAGCACCAGTTGTGTTATCTTAATGCCCCCAAACAAGTCAAGTGACGGAGCTCTAAGCTCTACTGGCTGCAGTGATTGTAACTCTTGTCTATCAGCAAAAGAAGAAGTAGAGTGAGGATAGGTGCCACAAAGTCCACCGAGGGAGGTCGAGCTGGTCGAGCGGGTCAACAAAACGTTAAGACCGCAACGTCGGAGACCTCAGGTTGTTTCCTCTTTCCTACCAAGAGCCAACGTTGGTTCTCTTATCATGCGGTTATTATTGTGACCATGACACTGAATATCTGAGCACATTAACAAAGTCCTCATTCAACAACATATTATGCAGTTTCATTTGAAGGACTTTTTGCAAAGACTGGATTTTGTGGTGTTATCTTTGACATTTTGTTTCATTTAATGTCCAAAAATATCAAACTAAGCTCACATGTCGAGAGCTTGATTTTGGCCAAACTTTGCACACTTGACAGCTAAAAGCAGGCAGTAATTCACCACCAGCACCACTCATCATGACACTCCCACACGAGTCTGCACCATGAAGAAGACACTACCTGCTCTGGAGCGCCTGAAGAGCTTAAACAGACCGTAGGCAAGACAACCGGAGCTGATCCAGGGTCAGAGAGGCTGCGACGGGCCAGACGTGTTGTGTTTTTGTGTTTTTGACCTTCGCTGTGTTTATAAATATGAGCAGAGGAGGAGGAGGGAGGACAGAGAGGGAGAAGAGATGAATGGAGTCATTGTCTGGGCTGTGTGTGTGCTGAGTGGGGGGGCGGGGGGTTCGTGTGTCTCAAAACAACTGCAGTCAGTGTCATGTGAGAGGTTAATGTTACACCAAGATGTGGCACGTCTGGTAAACAAAGAGATCCCGTTAAATAACCGTTTCATCTTTTAATAAGTATTCTGAAAGCTAACCCACGGGAGGTTGAATCCTTAAAGACTACATGAATCAACATTTTAGGCCACTTGGAGGCAGCAAAAACACGTTGTGAACTCAACATTGACACATCATCACCTCCTAAGTTATTATGGTTCACTTGTTTCAAAACGTTGTTCCTTTACACATCTAAAATTCAGTTTTGTGGGGATTCTGGCTAAACGTTCTACGTTAAAAGGCCGTTACACACCGATGAATAAAGGACACAGAAATGTAAAAATACTCGCCTGCGAATATTTGACATCAGAACTATTTTTACCTGCACCAATAGATTCCTGCAGGCAGAACAATTGAAAAAATATATTGAATCGCATGAAAAAAGGAAGCTGCCCGTGAGTAAAGGCCGTAAGAAATGTCAGCCCAATATTCACTCTTCTTCTTTTAGCTCAGTTTTGACCTCCTCCATCTCCAGAGGGAAACATCTGTTTAGCTGATCAACGCTCCTCTAGATTCACTTCACGACTTTGAGTGTTTCCACCAAAACAGTAAAGCTGTGGGCCGGAAAACCAAAACAATGCGCTAAAGTTGCTGTAAAGCTCTGTTGAGCTGAGCGAAACTGCAGACTCAGCAGTAATTATCTGCGGGTCCATCACCACAAACAACGACTTTAACACACAGGCAGTCCTTTAATCAATTTACAAAGACTTTTAGACTGAAAATTCCTTTTTTCACACCCAAAAAAGTGATGTAATGGTCAAAACAAATATACATCACTGTTGGGTGTGGCAACACAACTGTAATACACTTTAACTTGTTTTCAAATTATTCCAATAGAAGAAATTCAAGAAACAGCCTTTTAAGTGTCTGAGAGAAAACCTAACAAAATGTCTCATACATGCATTTATTACTTACGACAAATACAAATTGTGAACTTGAGTTATATCACACTTCAGAAGAGTTAAAGTGCACCACAAAGACAAACACAGAAGAGGATTACAAACCAACGGAGCAATTAAAACCACAGACGGTAAACAAGCGAATCAATAACAAAGTGATTAGAACATAAAACACTGTCGATAAAATGCAGACGAGCAAATCCACACCGATAAAACAATTCACCTTAAACAGATTGCAATGCTTTTCATGGTCTTTTTCTCCAAACTGTTTCCTATTTACCTCAGAATTCAATCAGTTTAATTTCCCCCAAAAACACTGATTAAGATTATGCACTTAGGAGGCTTCACAGCTTCAAATCCTTGTTTAGACACAATCCTAATTGTGCAGAAAGCTGGCACCCCGGGGCCACACGGAGGGGAGGAACAGTAGGGTTTTCAGAAAAAGGCAGTGGGG
Source organism: Lycodopsis pacificus (assembly GCA_028022725.1). Classification (NCBI taxonomy): domain Eukaryota; kingdom Metazoa; phylum Chordata; class Actinopteri; order Perciformes; family Zoarcidae; genus Lycodopsis; species Lycodopsis pacificus. The sequence goes on along the minus strand of CM051692.1, from coordinate 13,672,541 downwards.
AGGAGTGGCACATGGAGACGTTGAGGGTGGAGAATTAGGGACAAATTGGGCAAAGTTCGATGGAAACATGGCGAGACGGCGCGAGCGAGGCCAATTTGGATCAGAAGCTAAATGGATTCATTTTGGAGAAAATTAGGAAGATGGGACGATTTGAGAGGGAGATAAGAGGCTGAGAGCTACGTTGACAAAGACATTGTGTCAAACCTAGGGGTGGCGATTTGACGTGTGTGTGTGTGTGTGTGTGTGTGTGTGTGTGTGTGTGTGTGTGTGTGTGTGTGTGTGTGTGTGTGTGTGTGTGTGTGTGTGTGTGTGTGAGGGGGTCTCTGCCACCTTGGTAGCAGAGTACATTGTGGCTGTTTGGGCACATTAAGGGGCATTAGCTGGAGGAGCTTCCCTGAATAATGCATGGCCTTTATTTATGAGCAGAGTGCATACGTCCTCTGAAGCGCACTGAACCGGGGTACACACACACACACACACGCACACACACACACACACACACACACACACACACACACACACACACGCACACACACACACACACATACACACACGAGTCCTCCTTTTCAGTCACATATACACGCTTTCAAAATCACAAATTTGGCAAACTGGCAACGTACGTATATGCTTATATTTGTGTGAGAAAGCATGACTGTGTGTGTGTGTGTGTGTGTGTGTGTGTGTGTGTGTGTGTGTGTGTGTGTGTGTGTGTGTGTGTGTGTGAGAGAGAGAAGCTGAGTGTGTGACTAACAATATCTTTGATAAACTGCCAAATTCCTACATGCCAACCTAAAAATGAAGTACATGGTTGTGTGCGTGGCCGCTGAACGGTCCTCCGGTCTAACAGAGCAGCCAATGAGCCTAGTCTCACACACTAACACACACAGTGCACTTACACTTCTATTCAGATGACTTCCGACAATCAAAAACTTTTAAGTGACAGTCTTACGATTGGCTCTCCTCAGAGTTGTTTTCACGGCGTGCTGAATTTTCCAGCAGTTTTGTTCCAAAGTGAGAAATCATTTTGACGTCTATACTCTCACGGAAATGACTATGTTTTCTACATACTTTGGTCTGGTTCCACACGGGACACGGACAGCGGTCTGCTGGGTGAAGGACCAGTTTTGTCACATGCGGTAGTCACATACATAATCAAGTTAAGATCAACCACCTTTTCTTAAGAACCTCACTTCCTGTAAAGAGGGACATTTACTCTGAAAAGACGCTATGCATTTAACGAGCGGGAATTTGCCACGCGGTCACTGAGACGTGCAAAACTGACTACTGGGGGATACGTAGTTTCAGAGTTTGAAGCTTATTGCCACTGAAGCTGTCGTATTTGACGCATTGCTGTGAGAATGTGTTGCAATTACATGTGAAAGACAGAGAGACATATCTGAGAAGATACTATGGATGTTTTATCCAAGCTGCTGCCGTCTCCTGTAAAGAAACAAGCTACACACTGTTGAGAGGCACCTGTAAAGCCAGCGGTTGAGTGTTCGATACTCAAAAGGCATATTTTAGGTTCATCACTTTAACCCTGAACTAGCACTTTCAGAAAGTGTTTGCAAAAACGAAAACAAACACTGAAGGCTGAAAAAGCGACTTCAATGACAACACTTTTGTCAGAGAAGTTTATTGCAGATTGCAGCTCTATTAATTACGTGACACTGCTTTGATCCTTTCACTTCTCCTCCTGCACACAGAGCTCAGAGGTCAGCTAACAGAGCAGCTGTCCTGCGGGCCGGCTGGGTTTAAGTGTCGAGCTCAAGGGCACAACAGCGAGATTAGACGTTCAGTCAACACACCGGGCTCGAGCCAACGTTTTTACAGGCTGAGGGACGATCTTCCCACTCCCTGTGAACGGGAACATCATCGCTCCACCTGAGAGGACCAAGTCATTGTTTTGCGCGTCACAAGTATAAGTTTCAAGTCCCGAGCCAAGTCCCAAGTCCTAAACTTTGACTTTTAAGTCCTAAACAAGTCATGATGTGGTCCTCACCAAATGTAACGTAATTTTAAGAACAGAGTAATACTATTAATATCACCAATATTCAATTTACAAAAATGCTGAATGCTTTTTAACATTTGTATTTATTTGTTTAAAACAGCAACGACTGAACTTCTAAGAAAAAAGATGTTGGGGATTAAGTGTTGACTTGGAAATGAACAGCGTTAACGTTAGCCGAATCAGGAAAGTGAACACACAAATGTGTTGTACCGAGTCTGCACATTCCACCGCCCCCCCGCCTCCTAGTGTCCTGTCAATTAAGATCAATCAACCCAATCTCCCATATCGACCTCCTCTGTACAGTAACAAAGTCATTAAACAGGAATCCTGGCCCGCTCCCAAAAGTTCAGAAACAAATAATAATCAAAGCGAGGTCGTGGAGGGCAAACAAAAAGACTCCAGAGGGAGGAGCAGCGCTGTCGATTTGGGGGGTGGGGGGGGAGAGACCTTGATGGATTCCAGACAGTACGGGAGCTCAAATCGCAAGCTGGGTGGCAATATGCAAGTGTGTGTGTGTGTGTGAGGTTAGTGATGGCTCTCATTAATTCCCAGTCGCAGAGACGGCCTGAGGACTGTGTGTGTGTTGTGGTGTGACAGGGAGGAAGGAGGTGGTGTGTGGGGGTTAAGTACGAAGGCAATAAAGCCATTTAAGAGTCATAAAGTGCTTGGTCAATCAAAACCGCCCCCCTGCTAGCCTTCTCAGGTCCTCCACTGTGTGCACGTGTCTGTGTGCGGATGCGAGAAAAAGAGCGACAGAGTGCGTGCACGTGTTTCTGTGTAGTGCGTGCACGTGTTTCTGTGTAGCATTGAGCGTTTGTGCAGCCAACGTGTGCGTCGGTGAGTCATTACTGTGTGTGCTGAGGCGGTGAGCGGACCGGTCTGGAGGGTCAGTGGGATACTGAGCTCAAAGAGAGAAGGAAGCAGAGGAAGGAAGAAAGGATGCACCACCAGTGGAGCTCTGTGAGGGAAACAACTGAGAAGAAGCCATGGAGCGGATGCAGTGATTAGAGTGTAATTTGTCCGACTACACCACGATGTATTCGCGTGTGAAACTACGTGTGCAAGTGTTTGCACCTACGTCTCTGCCTGTGAGTCAGACTTTCAGTCTAATTTGTAGCCACTGCAGGACGCTTCCTGTTTCGGCTCGCAGATATACACTTTCAGTTCAAACTGTCCAATTAAAGAATCTAAAGTGGCCTAAACTGTTCAAACGGAGCTTCATCACACTGGTCTGAAAGCTCGCCGATGTCCTAATGATCCACAGAAACAGGAGAGAACCTTCTCCCCTCGTCTGTTGATTTTCATCATTTTAATCATCGTGTGTCTTTTTAAAAATACACAACTGTTCATCAGACCATAAAGAATCACAGATAATGCCCATAGAGAGAAACGCAAATGAGAAAAAGACTTGAAAAATGTGATCAAATGATGAACAAACCAATACGACTGGTGTGCTTTGTAAAAGAAAACTCGACTAGTGCTGCTTTAAAAAGCCTAAAAATAGCTGCTAGCCGGGGTATCTGTCTCTCCGTGTTCACAAACATCCAATCAGACTAATCGTCCATTTTTGGCCAACAAAGCCACCGGCAGCCGGCTCGATTTATTACCGTCGCCGTAGGGCACCTTTTGGCTGCAACACCACACCAACTGTGGCATCATGTGCAACCACCACCAGCCTCCCTCATCCCCCGATTCTCTCTCTGTCGTTTCCATCCCTCTTCTCAACCCTCAGTCCCTGGGCTCTACTGCCCAGGTGAGAGCGAACAGTCGTTGCCACGGTAAGCTAGCAGCAGGAGCCCAAACACACCTCTCCATGTCCCCGTCACGTCATCACTCACTCTTTCCACTCTTCTTCCTCCCCTCCCCTCCCTTTCAACATCAACACCATCAGCAGCCCCCCCCCCCCCCTCTTTCTCTCTGTTGTGTTTTCCTTCTGCATGTACTGCATGTAAGAACACAGTTCAGGACCCAGATAATATTCGGGCTCGCTGGCCCGTGATGATATTGACCAGACACAACTTTCCCGCCCCCATCTGTCAGCTCGCCCTCGTTCCAGACGCCCATATGTACACAAGTATGACACTCGAACGACACCGAATTCACCCGGAAAAAAACAAGTCGATGGTGTCTGCTGACCTCGACTGTGTGCCAAGAGGGACGCACCCAAATCCTCCCATCCCTCACCCCCACAAATATCACACACACACACACACGCACACACACACACACGCAGCCCTGCACCCACTGAGTGTTCCGTCACTCAATGACAGTCGGGTTAAATCCATCCTGACAGGTCAGTCTCCTCTCACTGTCAGGCCAAGCTGTCGGGGCCACTGTCACTGTGAGAGAGACCACATATGTTATGTCTGTAAGTGTGTCTGTGTGTTTGTGTGTGTGTGTGTGTCTGTGTGTTTGTGTGTGTGTGTGTGTGTGTGTATGTGTGTGTGTGTGTGTAAACAAGGATGTTGGCAGCAGGTCTGTGTGTGTGGAGCTGAAGGTGATCACGCTTTAATGGTAACCACATCAAATGTGATTTTTTTTCGTCCAGTATGTTTTTTTGTTTTCTTTGTTTATGTTCGTTGCCAAAGATTCTCAGAACTGCCACTACTACTTTACAACTTGCAGGGAACTTTTTGTGGCGGGTGAGGCCATGAGTCAAGTCATAAATGACTCATTTCTGGTACATAAGCTAATACCATCGTTATTTTTGCTATAACTTGTTGCTAAACTCTGGCATCTGTGGACTAGTTGATATTGCTTAAAAAAACAGAACAAGTGTGTGTCAACTCTGTGATATCAACAAAATATGCTTTCATCTTGTGGCACTACAGGAAATTGGATGATTGAAAAGGCCACAACTCAATGGTCACAGATTTGACTTAATGTTCTCTGATAAACTAATACATTTAGGTATTATCTTTATATCATTTTGATACAGACCTGGATTTTAAAACATTCCACATGGTCAAAAGTATGTGGAGAAATTACATCCATCTGCCGTCGAATACTAAAATTTGGAAGATGTTGTGACTTCGGTGGAGAAGTGTGCTCTCTGAGTTCCTTCTAGTTTCGGGAAAGTGTTTTTCATTCTTTAGACTGAAGCCACCTTTTTAACTGAGATATTATGTCTTCGCATCGACTGTGTTTCAACCTTGAAACGTGGGGAAACTATTTTTTTGCGAGAAGAAGCGAGGAAGAGAGAGAGAAGATCGAGGCAGACATGAATGACAAAAAGTGAAATGGAGAAAGAAATCATGTCCCTGACTCAGTGGATGACCAAGCAATGCCAGGCAGGCTGTCTCTCTCTCAGACTACATGGGATGTGCTGGGCCCTGTGCCAGGTGGGCCATGTACACACACACACACACACATACACACACACACACACCAGACACACACCACACACCAGACACACACCACACACACGCTGCAGAAATAAGAGTTGGTTGTTTGCCCAGACATTGTTTGCCAAACCCCCTTTGAATTAGAGAAAAATGTACACACTCTCATGCAGCATACTTTGCTTTTCTGTTTCTCTCTCTCTCACACACACACACAAAGATTCCCTTGATAAAACTGGATTTCCTAATCAGACGCCCCTTGAGCACTTTCTGATAAAACAACAACAGTACTGAACCCCCACTTTATCTCCTGCACACACACACACACACACACACACACACGCTCAATATCTGTGCTCTCCATGCACACACTTAACACACACCAGAGAGAAGGAGCAGGCACATTTTGGCGTTTGATACGGTTGACCCAGATCTTGGAGCGTGCGCGGCTAAAGATGCGACGAGGAGGAGGAGGGGCGGAGGGTTATCTGGGTGTTGTGCATGAGTGAGTGAATAAGATGATGAGTGGGTGTGGGCCGCTTAGAGATGTTCTTTTTTTGCAAAGAGTCTAATTTGAAAACCAGCGGGGGGCTGTTGGGTAAAAGACGGACAGACCTCAGCAAAGGTCAGAGCGAGGGAGATAAAAAGAGAAAGAGAGAGAGAGAGAGAGCGAGCGAGAGGCCAACAGATAAAAAGGAAATGATAAAACAACACGAGGTGAGGAGAGGCTTCCAGCAGGCGCTGAACGCCCCCCTTTTCTGTCCGCCAGCCATGTTGGAGGTCCGTGGTATGAAGGCACTGTGTTTGTAAACTGACTACATCGATGTGTGAGCTGCTTTTAGCCAAACTAATCCAATCGCTTACAATTTGCACATAAACTTGGCAGCTCCTGCAGCTAAGAATCTGTCTTAGTGAGTAGGATTTGGGGGGGATTTGGAGGATTTACTGGCAGAAATGTAACATAATATTCCATGTGTGTTTTCTTAGTCATAATCACTTGGAAATGAGAATTTCCTTGGAATGAGTTGCTTCTATCGACATACGGCATCAGATGAGAAAAACGCTTATTTGTGTTGTTTTAGAGGACATGAACAAACTGATTTATTTTGTCAGGTCATCCTGCAAACATATACATATTTGGAGGGCTTGTGGGGTCAAGAGTATCCCTGTGTGCATAGTGTAAGTATTTCACCAGTGCACGTGATATTGTCATGACTGCATGCTTTGGCAGCGCAGACAAACTTCTGAGAGAGAGCTAAAGAGAGGAAGAGCCTCTCGTCAGGACCGACCTCTGTTTTTTCACCCTCTTTATGTATTCCTCTCGACTGTGGATCTCTCTCAGGAAAAAAGATCAAATCTTCCACTCATGTGGATATAAGAATAACTCTCCACAGGCACCCGGTACCTGGCGTAGGGTGCCTCGAACTGCTCGCACAGATAGACGGAGTGCCTGGAAGAGGCGATACTCCTTGACGTCAATAGAGACGGGTTGTTCTCACTCTCTCATCCACGTCTCGTGCTTCTGTCATCTTATCTATGAACTTTTGAAAGAGCTGGCAGCAGGCGGGAGGCATTCTTGGGCTTAAAACGAAGTAGAAAACTGGTTTTGAGTATGTTTTTTCTGTACTCGTACATCATCAAACAACCCAAACCACCATCCAAATCCTCGCTGATCTTTGCCCTCCATCTTCTCTGCGCTATGACTGAGGGACGCAGGGAGAACGCCCGGGATCGGACACATTTGGAAGCATGACTGATTCCCGTCTCTCTCAGATGGCTTCATCTATTTTGATTACAGACCCCCCTCTGAGCGTTGGTCATCTTCTCTCCAGGCGGGTAATGGGAACAGGATGGGAAACAGGACCAGCCTTTTATGCTTTTCGGTTTTCACACTGAAAGGCAATCACGTCCGTGGATGTGATGTGTGCAGTAACCAGAGAGCGCGATTGGTCGAGCGGGACACGAGAATGGTACACGGAGACGAAGAGAAAACCGAGAAGAGTGCGGACGAGGTGAAAGTTTTACGGGTAAAGAAAAAGACGAATGGCTGAGGAATAGAAGGTGAGACCCGGCAAATAAAAGGAAAGGAGTCCAGAGAGTGAAAGAGAGACGGATGAGGGGGGCATGAATAGAAGAAGAAAGAAAGAGAGAGTTTTATCTGACTCTCACAGCCTTGGTGATATGACAGGCTTGACAATCCAGAGCGTTTCACCATGCCACCCCCTACCAGGGACAATCTTCCTTGCTGCCTTCCACACACACACAACAGCACCTCCGCCCCATCCTGCCTCCCTGCCACCCTCCGTCTCTCCGTAAAGGATAATCCTTCCACCACCCCCACCAAATACCATCAGTCAGTAAAAAGATCGGAGGCGGTCGCATGCTGCGTGCTCACACAAAAGGCAAAGGCACTATGCAGATGGCACGACACACACACACAAACTGATACACGGACTCTCCCAATACGCACATGACAGCATCTGCCTTTCTCAGATAACTACCACCCTCCCCTCTTTCTCTTCTCTCCATCTCCATCTCCTCCAGCGTGGATAGATACTTTGTCAATATGGAGAATTCGCGCATCATTGACAATCCTGGCATTGTTGTTGTTGGTCGTCCCGATCCGTGCTGCCTAATGAGAATCACAAGCAGCGATGAGCGGACTCCCAGTGACTCATGCGAGCCTCATTGAGCAGAGCTAAGAGGCTATCAAAGAGCCGACCAGCCGTTAAGTGGAGCTGGTGAAGTCGGACATTTTGGTTTTTAGATTTATAAAAAAATGAAGTGTCCCAAAATCCTTTACCATACTGAAGTGGAGCCAGTTATGACCTGTGTGCAGACGATTCAAAATGCTGTATGAAACAAAATATTAAAACATACAGACAGACAAATACCTAAAATGCCAAAGAAGTTAAACTCAACAGAAATGACTCAAATGTTTCCTTTAGAAGATGTATTTTTCCCCAATTATTGAGTGAAGGTGATGAATATATTGTTAAATAAGTGTATTGTCTTGTTTTGAGACAGGATGGACTAAATTAAAGCTTTTGAATCCAAGTATTTTAGAGTGAAGTGAAGGAAGTCATAGAAAAATGCTTATTTATCTCCCAGAAAACGTTTCAAGTGCAGCAAAATTGTAGTGAATCCAGCAAATGCCACTTTTGACATGTAAACGGAGCAGTTTCTCATTTCTAAATCCAATCCTGTGTCATTTCCAATTCTTCAAAGATCAAAAGTTCACTCCCTCAGAAATATTTCAGGGCAGGAAAGGTGCGCTTGTGTTTTATTTATGAGCAGCTAGGCTGCTGCAGGGCATCTCCATTAGCATGGTGCCAGGGTTCGTTAGCGCATCCCCATAAACAGGGATTCAAAGGACTCGCGAAGAAAGAGTCAGGAGCAGGCGGCAGAAATGGAGAACAAAAGGTGAGGGTTGAAGAGGACAAGGAAAGGTGAGAGGGAGGGTGGGAGGAGGTGGAGGAGGGGAAGACAGGAAGGTCATGAGGAGAGTTGGAAGCGACGCGGTTCGACAGCAGGGGAATATTCCAGTTTACAGGAGTCACAAGGGACTCACGCTGCCACTTAACACAAGGCATGCGTCTCGCTGTGCACCACACACACACACACACCTCCCAAAAGATTTCCCTCTTTGTCTCAGACGCTCATACACAAACACACACAAACTGTACACACTCCACACCGTGATTGGCACCAGCCCACAGTTTGCCACTTCACATCAAAATGATGAGTGCAGATGGTCTGAATCTGCTGCTCTTTCTGCTCGCTGCCAGCAGCTAATGTACATGAGGCAGAGTTCATATATATATATTTAATACATGGTCTAATTCACAGAAAAGTGTTCAAATGACGTAAGTGACTTATAAATATATCAGTACAGTACCATGGCAGGTCTTGATATAGACACGAAATGCAATCTATTGACGGAAATAATTACGTTGGAAAGTCAATTAGGTGCCTTATTTTCAGTTGGACACACAAATAAAATGCATCGTGTTGAAAACATGAAACGTTGCCTCACAGCGTAATTGCAATCTAATTTCTGTGAGACAGGATTGGTCTGAGGGGGGAAAACACATTTGAATAAACAGCCTGGTGCAGTTTGTAGTCAAAAATCCTTTCCAAACATAAAAAAACATCTTGTTTCTAACGCCACCTGTGCAAATTCACAAATCCTAAGGTATCTAGCTCATACAAAACTAGAAACACATTCTCCAGCTTGGCTGAAGCCGGTCAGAGCTTGGCCCAAAACACAACATGCATTCATCAGTCGTACTGGTTTCAAGTGGAGGGAATGATGTCTTTAGTCGGAGGAAAACATCCACTGAGAATCAGTCGAGTCTGCAGCTGCGAGCCAGACCAAATCACTGAACGACATCGAGCAGCTTGGATGATGACAGGGAGCCGCATATGGAATTTTAATTGAGCGCTGTGTTCGGTTTGCCCGGTTTAAGGGTCTTCCTGTAACGTTGGTCTTCACTCGGAGCCTTTCCAGACCACGGTGAATGATGACTGTGTGAAGAGAGCACCACTGTGGTGATGTCTTGGAATATTTTGGAAGTAACTTTCAGTGGCTTAAAAGTCTGTAAGATGTCGTTTTTTCATTTTTAAGTTGAACGACTGTAGGTCTCAACTCTCTTTTTGACGAACTGGGAAACTATATCAAATATATCAAAACAAACCTTTGGGGAAAAACTTCTCATCAAATGCAGCCAATAAATTATCAGCAATATCCTTGCAGTAGAAGGTCAAAGGGGATGAAACAACCTCCAGCTTTTTTCATTTATAAAATACAGGAAGCTGTCTTTGATTTTATTAAATCAAAGAATATTACAACCTTCAAAACAGACAAAAAGGAACTGTTGAATCTTCCTCTGGAATAATCTTGTCATGGAAATGTTCATGGATTAAATTGATCTCACACATGTTTCTGACATCAACTGGTCACAGAAAATATTCAAATAAATCTGCAGAAGCTTGTCCTCACTGCAACACTGTAGTGAACAGACACCACACCCATGGCACCACACATCAACAGACCACACGCACACCTTTGCATTGAAACCCCCGTCCACCCTCAACGAGGGATGGCAAAGGTTGCAACGTCGATGACGACAATGTCGCCAAGCCAGGGGATAGCACAGGAGGTCGGGGGTGCATCGACGCTCCCTGAAGGCGCAATTAGTGCTCCACTGCAGGAACAACGCTAGACCGGGTTCCTCCTCTGAACCAGAACATTGTTACACTAATTAATAACTCAGTCGCATCAGGGCGGCTTCAAGACAACAACAACAACAACAACAACAACAAAGGGAAAATCAGGACAACAAGAGGAAGGGTTTAACAACTGTGCGCTGTGTGGAAAATTTTGATTTAACCATTTCCATATGGGTGCTGTATTGTCTAATCTAACTGCCCTCAAAAAAACAAACAGCTAAAATGCAGTTTAATTACATTTAAACTCACAAATATCTCAGGAAAATGTGAGATTTTTTTTCAGTCTTTATAAATGAAAGAGCAAAAGCATCAACCATAGAAGCCAACGTAGGAATCTCTCTCCCTCCAAAACAGCTTTAATAGACCAGAATGCAATGCAGCAATAGTGTTTAATAACAAGTGAAACTAGATGCAAATAAACTATGTACGGCTTTAGATGCATTGCAACTCCCAACGATGTGATTGATCTTTTCGAGGGATTTTGTAGCTGTCGGAAATTCACAGTATTTTGGACGTTTTTTACCCACTTGGCTGCTCATAAAATATGTCCGGAAGCCAAAGTATACCACGCCCACGCGGATTAAATGTAAACTCTGACCTTTCTCCTGCTCTTACTTTGGTTTCACCACCTGGAGACCTCTCTGACATCATGAAAGGGAAAACACAGGTGTAAATAATGACATTAACGATGCACCACTACACGCCTGCAGCCATCTTGATTAGTTACACCTGTGATATTAGTTGGAACCTCTGTGTGGCGAGTCAAACATGTAAAAGTCCAGACCTTCAGCCGACACGCTCACACGGTAACGATCATCTCAGAGCTGAGGAAAGACATTTTGACGAAAGGAAATCACAATGCAAATTACAACCTCGAAGTTATCTGAATGAATATTTGTATTCACCAAAAAAAACTGCTCCCACAGAGACCAGAGAAAATAAAAAGAAAGCAAGCAAACATGTCCCTGCATCAAATGCGTCAAAACCTCACACATTGACCATAAAATGCTCTCGTATGTTTATGGGAAGTCTTTAATAAAACACTGAGCTCAGTCAGAGGCCTGAACGTGCGCTGCAATCTTTATTCATCTGTCATGTGGACAGAGCCAGGCTAGCTGTTTCCCTCTGTTTCCAGTCTTTGCGCTAAGCTAAGCTAACCGTCTCCTGGCCCCAGATTCGGGAGTGATATTGATTCTCGTCTGACTCTTGGCAAGAAAGCCAACAAGAGCGTTCCCCAGAATGCTGAACTATGGACGGCGTCAGTGCTCTCTGCAGTGCTGTTTATTATGTCCTGTTGACCTGTAAAGCTTGTTAAAGTGTGGACGACACTGTGACTACATGTCTTTAGTTGCTACTCTAAGCTCACTGAGCTCCTGCCGAAATAAGTCCCGGCATCGCTCAGAAACAACAGCTCTCTTTTCATCAAACCCTTTTTTTTGCACAATAACGTTCCTTAAAACACATTCACCGCAGGGAGCTGTGGAGAACAAGTGTGCCTTCTGCTCTGTGGTTGGGCAGCTGATCCGTTCTGTTCGAACACATGGTGGTCTAAGTGCCTTGCTCAAGGGCAAGCGTCTCGCTCTTCACTGTCTCTGTATGAATATATATTTGAACATGCGTGCCCTAAAACAGGGTCGGCCACAGGTTTGTTTTATTACATTTGATGCTCAGCTGAGCTCGGATGAAGGACGATCAGTTGATTCTTTATGTAAAACGTGTTTTTTCACAACTAAACATTTTGAAAACCTCCCCAAATACAGATTAAACCAAACTGCATGAGACATATTGCAGCATTCAGACAATCACTGAAACTCTACACTGTAAAAACGGGTACAGCTGAAGTCAGAGGGGTGCCAGTGCTCCTTGGGGACGCCCTAAACCTCACAGCAGCATTCACTTTCAATGCATCTCCTCTTCTCTTCTTCTCTCCGAGCTTCAGATCTAGATTAATATTTCAATATCTTCTGGCCATAATCACGTCACAGCCTGATATATTCTGGGCTGAAACTGCTCAGAGTGGGACTTTGTAAAATGGCACATTATGTGCGGAGCCATCTCGTGCCTCCCCCGGCCCGAAGGAAACATTTCACATTTCTATTCTCGAAGGTGTGGCAATTGTATTTGCTCGGGACACACCTGTTTCTTCAAAGCTGTGTATTTTTTAGGAGATCTGTTTGTGTATTAGTATCTTTTACTTGCAGAATCTTTTGGGGAAAATTTCACAATTCTTGCATGTCATGCGGTGGCAGGACTTCATTGTATTGTTTAAATGTAATGTATATGTTCATGTTTCAATCCATTATTCATACAAAACTAGTTTTATTAAAATGTAGTGATACAGATTGTCATTTTACATGTATCTGAATCTTTGTATCTGAATCTGAGGCTACTCTGGCTAAACATAATTATATTCCACATGTATAGTGTAATGGTGATATTGTCCGCCACAGTAGCCAAACAGTTTTAGGGAATCAAAAAAGTGCTCACACTTTATGAACCAAGTGCAGATGCAGATTACAGACGATTTTTCATTTGGATTCTTCTTCGTTTTCAGAACTCAAGAAGATTAGCAACTGCTTTTGCAGACGCCAATGAGGAGCCAATCAAATCAACAAATACACAAATGCCTAATATGTCGAGACAGAACTATATTACTATATTACAGAACATATTAATTTCCTTCTTTGTTGTTTCCTCGTTTTAAGAGCTCCAGTTTTAATATGTAAATGTCAAATGTCATAAAATGTACTAATGTGCTCCAATAAACTTGATAAAAAACGTAAAAAAAACTATCTCAGTCCAACCCTTAGTTATTTCATAAATCATAAATCTGTGATCCACATTTGATTTACTTTGAAGAGGACCGAATTGTTTATCAGCAGCATTTATCCATTTTCTACTTTGTATTGAAAAGAAGAAAGCGGTCGAGTGAGACAGCATGAGTGGACGATAACCTTTTTTCTTTTCTTGTCTCGTAGGTTGTCCAATTGAAGAGCTTCCTCCTGAGGCCCCCTGCTGACTGATAACAAGCCTGACTCATTCACAGCTTCATGAGTGTGTGCACATAACCGCCACTCCACCTCTGTGTGTGTGTGTGTGTGTGTGTGTGTGTGTGTGTGTGTGTGTGTGTGTGTGTGTGTGTGTGTGTGTGTGTGTGTGTGTGTGTGTGTGTGGCACCATGCTGTGGACAGTGATACTAGCGCTGCTGGTGCTTCTGCTGCTGCAGACTCAGCTGTCTGTGTGCTTAAGGGAATTACGCAGCAGGGGTTCCAGCTCCCCTGCCTCCTCCTCTTCGTCATCCTCTTCGTCATCCTCTTCCTCCTCTTCCTCCTCCTCCTCCTCCTCTTACAATGCCACCCAGCTGCGGCTGCCCGGAGCGATTATTATTGGCGTGCGGAAAGGCGGCACCAGAGCCCTGCTGGAGATGCTCAACCTGCACCCGGACGTGGAAGTGGCGAAGGCCGAGGTAAAAGACTAATAAATGTGTAACCACCAGTGGTGGGAGGTAACTGAGTAGAAGTACTCCCATACTGTGTGTCAGTACAGTTTTAGTGTGTACTTAAGTTAACTACATTCATCAACCGTACAGTTACTTTTCAGATTAAAGGAGCAGTGTGTGGGATTTAGTGCCATCTAGTGTTCATGTTGCAGATTGCATCCAACTGATTTATACTCCTCCGCTGTCTCCTCCCTTTCCAAGCGTGTCTGAGAACTACGGTGGCCTTCAGGTAACGTAAAAACCAGAAAGGCTCTCTGTAGAGTCAGTGTTTGCTTTGTCCATTCTGGGCCACTGTAGAAACATGGCGGACTCAGTGAAGAGGACCCGCTCCCTGTAGACACGAATGGCTCGTTCTAAGCTAACGAAAACACGATTCTTAGTTTCAGGTGATTATACAGTAAATAAAACGTAGTTATGAATATTATATATACACACTGTTCCTTTAAGATGTTACTTTCAGAAAGTGATTGAGGAGTTATTAAAATACAACACGTTGTTGAAGATGAATCCAGTGGTTGCAAACCTTTTTTGGCTTGTGGCTCAGGACAGAGATTTCTATGAGCTGTTAGCAGATACAAGAGACAAACTTCTCACACAATTTCATTTTCAATTGCTGTTCAAATATCTATATTTCACAATGAAAACATTGTTTTTTGTGTCTCAAAACTTATTTTTCCTTCTCCAATTATTTATCTGATGATCCCTCAAATTTATTTGGTGACCCTTTGGAGGGGCCCGACCCCAAGGTTGAGAACCATGGAATTATACCTGTATATAAAGTAGTTAAAACTGGCTCCACCTCAAGCAGCCACAACAGTAAAATGCTGCCTTTACACTGATCTGATAATCGAATCTAATAACGTCATATGTTATAAAATATCAGTCATATTTCACTGTTGATACTTGTGTACTTTTAAACGCTGGACTTTTAATTCAGGTGTTTTTGTACATCATCATTCGTACTTTCACTGATGTAAAGGATCTGAGTACTTCTTCCACCACTGAATATCACACAGATCACACTCACACATGATACAGAGATGGGGAGGAATACAATCTGTAATAATAATAATAATCACGTTTCACAGCTGCAAAGACTGTGTTTACAACCATTTCATTTTCAACCAGTTCATATGTTTCTAAACTACAATTCATTGGGACACAATATGCCAATTTTCCATCTAAAGCTCCAATTCTTCATATGCCTTTATTGAATGTGTGACTTTCACTTCTGCGTGACTACTTCTCTATGATAGTATTGCTACAAGTACTTCAGTTAATAGTTTTACTATGTCTTCCACTTCTGACATTGTCACACGTGACCAAATACCACCTCAAGGAACAATGATGGGAAATAACTGCCATGAACCATTACACCTACGTCACAGAACGTTAAACCAATGCACTGAGCATTTATTTCAAACAGATGTGGTTTAAAGAATCCAACAAGAATCCTTCTGGGTGAAGTAATTCAAACTGCATATTAAACCTCTAAATCATATCATAGGGAAGTGAGAGCCAGCTGCAACCACACGAACATAAATTCTAAGAAAAGTCAACAAGTTTGGACATGTAGGGCTGGGGTTGGTGGAGGGAGTTCACATCCAGAAATTGGATTAGCTGATATGCAAGCGTGACGTACTTGAACTGATGTACTGAATCAGGGTACTGATGTACTCTACTTATCCTCTTTTTCCCCAATAAACACTGATGTTTCCTACCTGGTACAAAGTAGTTTGCTCATAACATTGTTGTTGTTTTTATCCGAGCTGCAGCAAATGTACCACTAAATCTTTTTGTTAAATAAGTTTAGGTCAGCGTTTCCCTTATTGTCATCATCAATGCAGAGAGGCACACATACAGTGAGAACAAAGTCAGCTCAGCCTTGGTTTCTACTTACGGGATTATGAAAGATGACGGGAGCTGTCCCGGAGAAGCTGCACAGAGAGAAATCAGAGGTGAAGACTGCAAAGATGGAAAGCTGGTGTGAAGGAATAGATTGGTTTGGACAAGATGGGGACAAAATGAAATACGCTCAGTGACTCATAGAAACATTTCTCATCCCACACATTCTTTCGGTACCATTAAGGTGAGACGCTACAGGAAAAAACATTGTTTTTCATGCACTGGTTTGAGATTTTGGGCTGTTTTGCTTCCATAACATGTCTTTTTTCATGACTAGTGGAAAGAAAACATTAAAAAATACACATTAAAGTGTTTATTTTACTACTTTGTCTATTTGCATCTGTAGATTTCTCCTAAATTCACTTACATTCACCAAACTTTCATTCCTCTCTATATTCTGAAGGTTTTCACAGAGGGGTTTGTTCATATATCATTCAGAGCCTGATTTATACAACATTTTATTCCTAAAAACTTGGCAAAAATGGATCGCTGTTGACAGTATTTTCTGATTAATGGAGTGATAAGACAAATCCAAAATTCCCTTCGGAAAAACCTTTGACTCAACAAAATGATACAAGAATGTTGAACCTGGCTTCATCCAATGTTCAGATTCAATCCAAGTTCTGCTCTGGAGATGTATGCAATGCCTCATTTGCATATTTAAACATACGGCTTCAGGAAACCTGCAATACACAAAGTACTTGTGATAATGTAAGTAAGCAACTGGGCAAGTTTCATGGTGATATCTATTAGTTAAACTTAGTCCCTCATTCATCTGGGGTGTCTCTCATTAAAGACGCTCCCTCATCAAGAAGTGACATTTTACTGTCCTTGTCTTCATTAACCCCATCTTCTGTCCCTCTGTCAGGTGCACTACTTCAACGTGGAGGAGCACTACCGCCGAGGCCTGGCCTGGTACCGAGCCCAGATGCCCCTCACCCTCCCCGGTCAGCTGACGGTGGAGAAGACCCCCGGCTACTTTGCGTCCCCTCAGGTCCCCGCACGCGTCTGGGAGATGAACCCCGCCGTCCGCTTGCTGCTCATCGTCCGGGACCCGGCAGAGAGGGTGGTCTCCGACTACACCCAGGTCCTCCACAACCGACTGACCCGCCACAAGCCTTACCAGCCGCTAGAGGAGCTCCTGATCCACAAGGGCCACATTGACCCTGGTTACAAGGCGCTGCAGCGGAGCCTGTATTACCAGCATCTGGCCCGCTGGCTGGAGGTCTTCCCCAGGGGGCAGATCCACGTGGTGGACGGCGACGCGCTCATTCGGGATCCCTTCCCCGAGCTGAGGAAGGCTGAGAGGTTTCTGGACCTCCAGCCCAGGATCAGCCCCGACAACTTCTACTACAACACCACCAAGGGCTTCTACTGCCTCCTGTCTGCCGGCCACGACAAGTGCCTGGACGAGTCTAAAGGAAGGCCGCATGCGCCGCTCAGCACCCAGGCCTTTAAGAAGCTCTGTCGCTACTTCAGGAAGCCCAACAAGTTGTTCTTTGAAATGGTGGGGAGGTCGTTTTCCTGGTGCTGATCCAGCGGTGAAAAGCAACTGTGGAGACAAAACACCCCAAATAATGCCAACACATTCAGGGACACAGAGGTAGAGAGAGAACTGTGGTTTGTGTGTTTTTCTAGGTAGATGAGTGGACAGATTTTGGTCATAAACATCTCTTGTTGTTGATACCTACTCAGGTATAAATGTGGCCAACTGAAGCAGCACATACAATATGTGTGTGTGTGTGTGTGTGTGTTTGTGTGTGTGTGTGTGTGTGTGTGTGTGTGTGTGTGTGTGTGTGTGTGTGTGTGTGTGTGTGTGTGTGTGAAGACGAGTGGAGAATGTTGAACATGTGGCCAACACAAACCTTTACCCCGACCAGTCTGGTGCCTCATCAGATGGATAGACTCACGCGACGAGGCTACGACTAACCGTGCCAAACGCAAGTTCGAGAGCGAAAACCACAGCCGACTGCTTGTGAGCGCTCATTTTGTGGGGCGTTAAAAGAAGATGTGCAGACTTTGAAGTGATGTATAGAAATAGTGGCGAAAAGATGGTTGAATTCATTAATTGTTGCACTATGGACTCTTATTGCATAAAAAAGAAAAGCAAATCGAGGTTCAGTGTGGATTTTTAAATGTCTGATTTTTCTCAACAGTTGTAACATGTTTGTGTGCGCGTAGAAATGTTTTAGTTCAGTCGTTCTGTTAACTTCATTCTTTTGTTGTTTTACAAGATTGACTTTTAGAGAAACTTTAAGTGAAAATACTTTCTTTTTTTACTTCTTTTAAAAAATAGCCACCTTGAAAGCTTGTTGTTTGGTTTCTTTTTACTTTCAAGGCCAATGTAGTACTATTGCTGGTTTGTATTTTTTTTTTATATAAAGATGTCCTAATAAATGTATTCAGTCCAACAGTTTCCTGTTTGGTACCAGACTACATTGAACCCGGCTATAAGGGTTTCTGGGTTTAAAAACATCAAACATAAAGACACAGACGCTCTCTGAAAGCTGCTCTCTCTCAAAGTGCATGAAGACGTCAGCGCCGATCTAACATGTTCTTTATATCGACGATCAAAGGACGCCTGCGTCTCTTTTCATCGGGATGTTATTCCTGTCAAGGAATTACCTCCAGCTTCCCCACCCCACTGTAACAAGTCACACCTGTGAGTCCACCTGAATCCTGTCTCTATCCAAAGCCGGAATGGATTTCTTCAGTTAATTCTGTTCATCTGGAAGGACGAGATCAGACTGACATGTCATGACGTCAGAGCAGAATAATGGGATTAAACGATAGGTGGGCTGTTTTTAACCCAGACATTGTTTTAGTTGTATGTGAGACTCACTGGGTGAAAGGTCAAGCTCTTGTTTAAGCCTTCACAAACAGGAATAAATCTGACGGCAACCTCCGGTTCCGAAAAGTAAAGCAGATGTGGAAGTGCCTTGAACTTGCATTCTTTCTAATGACCATCAGACGGCAACTCCTCTGGTTGCAAGAAGAAGTTTAATTGCATTGAAGTCTATGAGAGAATGACTCTACTTCTCTCTTGATTTATTCCCTCAGTGAACATTGTAAACATGAGTTTATGGTCTCAATCTCTAGTTTCAAGTCGTCTTCAATGCAGCATGATGTTCATTTAGTAGATTATGGTCCATTTAGAGTCAAACAGACCATAAAGCAGGGGATTCTTTAGGGCGGGGCTACCCTGTGATTGACAGGTCGCTACCACAGCGTCGTCCGGTCTGGGAGTTTTTGTCTTATAACTTGAATCATTTCACAGTGTGCTTCCAGTTCATGGAAGTTAATTATAACATTTTGGTCGAGTAAAAACCATTCGGTTGTGCTCCACCCTCTCGTGTCACTTCTGGTTCCAAAAATCAAGAAGGTGACGGGCAAAATGCTGAATTTAAGGCTTCAAACAGTCCACAAACCAATGGGTGACGTCACGTTGACTACCTCCACTTCCTATATACAGTCTCATGTATAAATCCAACTAGGCCTGCAACTATGATTATTTCCATTACTGATTCAGGAGCCAGATCTTTTTTCAATGAATAATTTTTTTGGTGAATAAAATGTTAGAAATAGTGAGTATTGCCCATGACAGTCTCCTAAAGCTCAAAGTGACGTCTTCAAACGTCTTCTTTTGCAGCATTCAAATCAACATTCAAGGGAATTCTCATTATTGTGGAGCTGCGGAATTAAGGACCCAAAGTCGAGTTAAGCTTGAAATCTAAGATGAAGAAAGAGCTTCCCACACACACACACACCAAAAAACACTTTGTGGTATTTCTTAGATTTAAGAAATAAAGTATTTTAGTATTTTATGTGTTTGACCCAAATGAATGCTGTGCAGGAGACTTCTGACTCTCTTACTGATGGAGGATTAACCTTTTTTAAAACGCTGACACAACGGTCATCTAATCTTTACACCATTTACCTTAACAAATGTCCAAGAATGAGGTTTTTAACTGATGATGGGTTCATGCTGCGGAAAAAACGTTTTCCTATAATGTTTCATCAGTCAATCATGAAGACCACATCCTGAGTTTTCTGTTTTCAAGAACAAGATTTAACATTCATGACAACTTGTTTCCAGAATATCAGTAACGCTGAATGCAGCATTTTTGTGCAACACACAATTTAGTTTTTTTCCTCAGACAATGATGATTAAAACATCAAATGCTTTCAGAATTCCTCACAGGTTGAACGGTAACTCTTGTTGCAGCATCCAGCAATAGAAAACTTTTCTGAATTAGTACCTGAAACACTGTCACTGTTTTGTGTGGTACTTTTCAGGCGTCTCCTCTTCGATGAGTATGAGAGCTGAAGGCTGACCTCGGGCTGTCCCCCTCCCACCGTCCTCCAGAGGAAACTGTGGAGAGAGAGAGAGAGAGAGAGAGAGAGAGAGAGAGAGAGAGAGAGAGAGAGAGAGAGAGAGAGAGAGAGAGAGAGAGATGTAGGAATAAACAAATGATTCCCGCTCTTTGAAGCTGTGAGGCAGCTGTGTCTTTCATGTGTTCCCTGCTGAGGCCCGCACTCATGTGGACAACACATCTCGTGTCACATCTGATCAGAGACATCTTTACTGCATGTGTTGGGGTTCCGGAGTTTGCAGCAGCTTCATAGCCAACTTTGTCTGGTGGTGTTTCCGTGCATCCCCTTCATCTGCAGGATTAGATGTTCTGTTTGTCATATTTGATGCATCCTGGTGTTTTGTGCCACACTTTCTAGAGATCACCCGTCAGTCAAACTGAGTTTTTGGTGTTTTCTTTCCCTGATCAGCCAAGATGGCTATCGCTGCTCGTGTTGTGACAGTAATACACTTTTCCCACCAAAATCTGCACGTGTAAGCATAACACCCAAAACCCTCTGAATAGACTTATTTCCCATACAGTGCTGCAGGAATGAGCCAGAAATGAGTGAGCCTTTTAGCACATCTGGTTCCCTTGTCTCAGTGTCTGCAGGTTTTTTTATACTACAATCGTTAACGTTAAAGCTTTAACGTGACGTCAAGAAGGCGGTTGCTGACAAATGAGACTACAAAACGTCATCATGCCGACCTCTAGTCCGCCTTTACAGCCTTGTTGTGTTTATACCAGCGCTCATGCCACAGTGGTGTTCGTACAGCCGTACGTTAGCTTATTGCTTCTGCCAATTGAATTAGGTGGTGTTCATTTGAGACAATATAATCTTGCTAAACAAAACATGTAAGTAACTCATTAGCCTGTTTGCCACAGAGCTAATGTTCTGTATGTATGTTATGTAATTGTCCAAATGCCTGTTGAGTTTATTTTGTATTTACTCGGGTTGTCATGATAAATACCAGTGACGACTGCAGACTCATATGTCCCGGGAATGAATGCTGACTGAAGTCCAAAGCCAGATGTTAGAGGGTGTTTTGTCCAGCAGGAAAAGGGCCTTAATATTTTGATTTAGCCACATGAGCGGTTCTATGGATGGCTTGTGATCCCCTGACTTTTCTTCTAGCGCCACCGAGGGACCAACAGTTGTGGTTGTGAGTGGAATGTAATGCACATGGGAGAAGTTTGCCCTCAAGACTTAGTTTTAGGCAACAAACCCACTTGGTTGGGTTTAGGAAAAGATCATGATTTGGGTTACAGTAATCCCTTTCTGGTAGAAAGCCCTCGAGGCAAACTTCTCCCGTGTGCAAAATGTAAATGGACACAATGCTGAAATATAATCAGACTCAGATGTGAGGTTTTCTCATGTACAGACGAGTCAGACTGTGCAGGTTCTCAGAACGATGGTGGAGTTATTGCTGCTCTTGCAAAGTTCAGTCGTGTTGGTGTCGGAACAAGATCCTCGCTGATTCATTTCAGAGTCATTACACCTCTGAGTCAGACACGAGTAAACAATGCTTTGGTTTAATAAACCACAGTTTTCTGTTCCCGTCACCCTCGGAGCTGCTTGTTCTGCTGCAGTCTCATCGCTTATCTCTTCCACATCATTTGCAGCTCATACAACAAAGAGATTTTCTGACACTGCAAAGGACACAATGAGATGAGCATGATGCCGAGGAGTAAACCCATTTAGACTCCTTTAGGTTTCTGTCAGGGAGCAAAAGTTAAAAGGCTTCTCATGAGTGATTATCAAAATAAAGAAATGCTGCAAGTGCAAGGTTGTTAAAGATGAATACAAAAAAGCTTGAATATACTAAGCAAGCGTTTGACATTTGTCGAGCCAAGAATTAATAATCACCGAGCCTTAGAGGTGATGGTAGGCATATATTGTCCCCTTGGGAAAGAGCCAGGCTAGCTTGTTTCTCCCCGTTTTAGTCCTTATGCTAAGCTAAGCTAAGCGCCAACTAGCTTCAAGTTCATATTTACCGTACAGACATGAGAGTGGTATCGATATTTTCATCGAACAGCAAGAAAAACAAATAAGCATGTTTCCCAAACTGTTGAATCTTTTAATAAAATGTGTCAATGTCCATAAGCAGTGTTGCTACAACACACTCTCACGGTCGGAACGACATTACGTTGCAAAATGAAAGTTAGGTTTAGGCAACAAAACTGAGTTTAGAAAAAACATGTTGGTTGGGCTTAAAATGAGTACGTGCATTTAAGTTTAGGCAACAAAAACCCAACAACACTTTGAGACTCCTGGTGTCAAACACCGGTCTCGTGATTAAATGTCCTGTGACTTTAGCAATATGTAATACAATATGTACAATATGTAATACAATATGTACAATATGTAATACTCCGTCAATAACTGTTGCATAGTCATGAGGATGACTTTAATTTGTGTGTCCACCACGAAGTATGATCCTAGTTGACTTTTCATTGGCATTGTTTTCTTGTCCATGTACACAAACCAATAGATTGCATTTTGTGACTATTTCTCGGCATGCTGGTTATTCTGAACAACATATGGCAACTTTTCAGAAACAAGAAAAGAGAAAGAGAAGCATCTCATTGTGAATTTATGAGTTTTTTTCAACAGAGGGGTATGTGAGAACATTTGAGAAATAGTACGACGTTTGCCCCTCACTGTGACTGCATCGCTGCAGTTTAAACTCAGCAACAGGATCTCTTTTGAAGCTACTGTATATCACTGCTTCTACTGTGGATATTTCAAATACTTTACGTTTAATTACACGAATGCAGCATCTCTGGAGAAAAGAGACAACGTTTCACCCGGAGGATTGAAAAGAACTTGCTCTTCTAAAGAAGTGATTTTCAATAGCAAAGTAAAGGATTTTAATTCATCTTCCACGACTGTTCCCCCCACAAATATTGACTGAAGTCAAGTTGTTGTCGATCTGTGTTGTAAGTTGTCAAGTTTGGAGGTCTAAGTGTCTCCTCAGACAGTTGAAAGCATCATCAACAGCCCAAGTGCCCTTCCGAAAAGAATCACCACTAGCACCATTATTGCAAAATAAATCATAAAAAGCAAACAGCAACAACACAATGGACATGTGTCATAGTTGAACAGCAGGCAGACATGTGGAATATACATAAAGTACATCACATGATTCTGTCCTTGGTCATGTTAGTCACACCTCCACAGTTGTTCAGATGACTGCATACAATTGTATGAGTCAAAGCCCAGTGGGGCTGTAAGATCACTGCATGTAAACTGTTTTCCTCGTCTAGTGGAAGGAAAGAGGAAATTCTTTGTGCACTTGAAAATCAACAGCTGGCGACACAGTTCGTCACAGCCAGCATGAGAAATTCAGACAATTACAGTTTACTTGTGTTGGTGTGAGTGTGTGAGAAACTCATTTGAAGTGATGCATTTTAAGGGGCTTAACGAATGAGAAATTACTATACTGACATTCATCTCCACATTTTGTGTATAAAATTATATTTTATATCCATCTGATTTCTGTAATGTATTATTAAACATGCTCACTAGGGTATTGTTACAATGTTCACTGTTTGCTTGATAGAGCTTTTAAACTATATATTATCTGAATATGTGATGCATGTATGGTGCAGATCTAGATGGCTGAAAGAAGAATACTATGCACTGTACAGCTCTTACTGACTCAGGATGTGATTGTGAATGCAAGTGGCTCCCCTTGCAGGACAAATGCTGAATTGACACTCTAAAGGTTACTCACTAAAACAAAAATCTGAATTTACATTAATAACAGTCAAATGCAATAGTTTTTCAATTATAAATAACCAATATATCTTATTGAATTAATTCCCAAAATATCTGAGATGTGAATATTTAAAAAACAAAAAGGTATTTTAGTTTTTGTTCATGTATTATTAGACAGTGCTATTACCTGACCTATAAGGTTAATCATATTCAAAACTGCCAAAATAATTCCAGTAGTTGTTTCAAGCCAATGACAACATGCGATGGGTATTTATTGAAAGATAAAATACGTAATTTCCCTCAACACAGCTTGTTGGACTTCTTTACTTGAAAAAAGGTAATGATTCATATTTGGGACATTGTGCATACATTTAGGTACTGTGAATACATTTTGAAAGCACAGATATGGTTCAACCCATCTCCAAATATCAGGGTACCAACTCTATAGTTGTGATAATGGCTTCACTGAGAGGATCCCAGCAGCCGAGGACCACGCTTCACTTTAAGGTTAATACATTTTGTTGAAGTGCTATAGACGCTAAACACTGGACAGAGGGTTGCAATAACTTTTTTTTTTCAATGACTTTTCAACAAAAAAAAACAACTATTAATACATCACTATCCATGTGCAGTTCGAAATATTACAGCAAGTCAAGGGAGAGAAGCACCATCTCACATTTAGCTGTTACCCAATTTGCTATCCAAACAAAGAATTTTAGAAACATAGTAAATATTATAACTTCAAGAAAATAACCACAATACAACTTGTTTTTTTATATAAAAAAGGTTTTAACAATTCTTTTTTCAGTATAAAACATTACAGAGTCCCAGGCCAATCAAACAAATTCACTTGAACAGAGTTATTTGAAATAATCATGAAATCCCCAGTCAAACCTTCTACAAGAACATACAAAGGGATTTTTTTTTTGTCGTTAAGGGTTTTCTGTACTTAATTTTCTAGTTATGGGAAAATATTACAACACAAATCCTAACAATCACTCTTCATTTGCTATAATATTAATAAAAAAAGAACACATGTGAACTCCTGGTCCTATCAAAGCCTAAGCCCCGAAATGTATGGTCAACATGGCATTTATGCAGTCTTCTGCTGGCCCTTCTTTCCAATGAGGGATTTGTGGATGTGGGGAATGACACCTGAAGACAAAATAAAAACATTGGTGAGATTAAATGTCTAACGCAAAAGAGCGCTGTGAATATTAGTACGGAACGAGTAAGATAATTAGAGTACATTGACACCAACATCGTAAAAAGCAAGTATGATGTTTTTACAATCAAGACAACAACTAGACAAGAATGTAGCGGTCCGCTCACCTCCTCCAGCAATTGTTGCCTTGATGAGGGAGTCCAACTCCTCGTCACCACGGATGGCCAGCTGCAAGTGACGGGGAGTGATGCGCTTCACCTTCAAGTCTTTGGAGGCATTGCCCGCCAACTCTAGTACCTGAGAACAAAAACGACAGAAATGAATAAAAACAGCCCCATCTCACACAGAAACATTTGCATGGTGCGACATCTAGTGCCACTGTTTACTACTAACATGCACAAAATGAGGGATGCTTACTTCAGCGGTGAGGTATTCAAGGATAGCTGCACTGTACACAGCTGCTGTGGCTCCTACACGACCATGGCTGGTTGTGCGAGTCTTTAAGTGCCTGTGGATACGACCCACTGGGAACTGTCAGGAAACAGACATGGAACATTGGTTTGCGCAAAACAAAAGGGGGTTAAACTCGAAGTGGGTGACGCATAACATATGCAGCTAAGCCACAAACAGACATAAATAGATTGAAAGAGATTTACCTGCAGCCCAGCCCTCTGGGAGCGAGACACTGCTTTGGCCTTGGCTTTGCCGCTGTCTTTTCCTGCCTTGCCACCAGCCTGTAGGGGTGATTATAGGAAACAATAGAAGTCAGAGTGGGAAGTAAAGGTAGCAAGCAAGCACAGATAAGTGTGAGGCTGTAATGTTTGGTTTCTGGAAATAAATCATCCATAACAAAACAAAGAAACGTGTACTACAACATCTCATATGTTCAAATTAGTAGACACGGTAAGAGTTTTCAAAATATATGTGTATGAAGTGGTAAATTACAAGTAAACACTCCCATAGGAAACGTTAGATGCCCGGTTAAACTGGTATCACTTTCCCGCCAATCATATGCGTAACATAGCACATTAAAGGCGGTCACAATAACCGGTACCAGATATTTACATGCATAAAACCAGATATTAAACCATTTTTTTTTTTAAGTTGAGAAACCCAATACAGATCAATTGACAAAAATCGTGAAAAGCGGTCAGATGACGATGACCTCGCGACAAAACACTAAACAGACGTATAAGTTTTCATCTACGAATTTCAACGGCTAAAAAGTTTGCCTCGCGCAATCACCTCGGCGTAAATAAACCACACAGTCGATTTTACTTCATTCTAGTAGTTTACAAGCTTCACGGTAAACTACTAACTGCTAACGTTGACCAATTAGTTAGGCTACTGAAAAAACGTTAGCTAAACTTAGCTTGCTAATCCACCTTTCA
Organism: Lycodopsis pacificus; assembly: GCA_028022725.1. Taxonomy (NCBI): domain Eukaryota; kingdom Metazoa; phylum Chordata; class Actinopteri; order Perciformes; family Zoarcidae; genus Lycodopsis; species Lycodopsis pacificus. Next base: position 13,645,924 of record CM051692.1, on the reverse strand, counting down.
GAGGCTACACCGAGTGAAAAAAACAAAAAAAAAAAAAAAAAACTTAGTATGAATCAGAGTTTTGAGTTTCTAATTAACCGCTACACCTCTGCCAAATAGGAACTATCCGTCACAAGGCGAATATAATGTCGCATTTAACGGACCAAAACATCAAAACTCGGATTTGTTACGCTAACGCTAATGCTAACGTATTAGCTGATAGTTAGCTCTTTATCAAGCTTTTTTTTTTACCACACATTCTGGTCGAATTCCCTCAGTTCAAATTCAAAAAAGCACTTTCTACAGTTGCACGTTAATTGCAGTACGAGTGTACCGACGTCCCCGGTGAATCATTTAGCGTTAACCGAAGCGCACATACCATTTTCCGTCGCGTTATTTGATTGTAGAACTGAGTAGAGAGCAAACAATTCCGGCTCCCGAAAGCAAAGAAACAATAAACCCTTTCGCAAATCTTTTGCATTCGACCCCTCGTGGGAGTCTAAACAGCCAATCAGATTGTGTTTTGTTACTTCGAATCTCTGTTCCGACCAATAGCCGAACAGCTTGCAGAACATTCACCCATCCCCCACCCCAATATCGTCGTGCCTGCCTTTGCACACGGAACCAACAAGTAGGCGGGACAGTATGAGTAGAGTGTCCTTCCAGGGGCAGCCATCCCAAAAATGTACAAAATACATAATCAGGAGGCCGTAGTTGGAATTAACTCTTGATTTTCAGTACAATGACACTCACAACGTCTTCAAATACAATTTGTTTGGTGCCAACTGTGTTAGAAAACTGATTATGCCAGCAGTAAAGTGATCACCGGACACATTATCGGTCGTAGATAGTCGTTTCACATGGGTTTAATACTGACGTAAAGAGCTGTTATGAACTGCAAGTACAGTATGTAACGTGAATGTCATCCAGGAGGCGGTGCCGTTATAATGACAGACAGGACAATTGGCTAATGGACACGCGAATCCTCTATCTGGCGTTGTAATTGGCAGCAGCAGCGGCCAATCAGAGCCCAGTTACCAGCCGTCCGGTATCCTCAGCGAGCTTCACAGGCAAGGTGGGGGTCAAAGATACGCAGAGAAACGGGCTGCTGGTGGCGAAGATGGCGGATGGGGACAGTGGCAGTGAGCGCGGTGGAGGCAGCAGCAGCGGTGGCGGAGGGGGAGGAGGAGGCGGCGGTGGATTTCAGCATTACCAACGGGAAGTGGAGACCCAGGAGCTGGCGTCGAAGCGGCTGGACATTCAGAACAAACGCTTCTACCTGGACGTGAAGCAGAACGCCAAAGGCCGGTTCATCAAAATTGCTGAGGTGGGCGCCGGGGGCTCTAAAAGTCGGCTGACCCTCTCCATGTCAGTGGCGGCGGAGTTCCGTGACTACCTGGGGGACTTCATAGAGCACTACGCCCAGCTCGGGCCTAGCACCCCGGAGCAGATCGCTCAATCATCCGGTGGTGGGGGTGATGACACCGGGCCTAGGCGGGCCTTGAAGAGCGAGTTCCTGGTGCGAGAGAACCGAAAATACTACCTCGACCTTAAGGAGAACCAGCGGGGTCGCTTTCTCCGGATCCGGCAGACCGTCAACCGAGGCCCCGGTTTTGGCGTTGGATCGGGTGGCATCCCCGGGGCCGGTCTACAGGCCGGACAAACCATCGCACTCCCGGCCCAAGGCTTAATAGAGTTCCGCGACGCCTTGGCCAAGTTGATAGACGACTACGGCGGGGATGAGGACGAGCTGGCCGGCGGCGGAGGGGGAGGAGGGCCCGGGGGTTACAGCGAGCTTCCGGAGGGCACCTCCATCATGGTGGACTCGAAGCGGTTCTTCTTCGACGTCGGGTCCAACAAGTACGGAGTTTTCTTGCGGGTGAGCGAAGTGAAGCCCAGTTACAGGAACTCTATCACGATCCCCTTCAAGGCGTGGGGCAAGTTCGGAGGAGCGTTCAGCCGCTACGCCGAGGAGATGAAGGAGATCCAGGAGAAGGTTAGGGAGAAGATGTACGAGAGGACAGCCGGAGAGGAGTCGGAGGGCGACGACGTGGACGACGATTGATGGATGATGGAGAGGAGAGGAAGCTGACAACATGATGCAAAGCCTGGCGATAAACAAGAGAGATAGGAACGACTATTCTTTGCATGACGAATCGAACTTTAAAATGATAGAACAACGGAGTAAAATATATATATATATATTTGACTGAGACATTACTGTCTATATAAGAGAATCATGTCCTAAAGTTTAGGTGGATGTTATAGCTAAATGAGTGCAGACTGCAGCAGTCAGCTCCTGTATGAGATTCCCCATTGATATAAAAACCCTATATATATATATATATATATATATATATATATTTGATAACCTCCACATGTAATGTTAGCCCAGCAAATTAAGTTTGACAGTGCTACAGCAGTAGCTCAACCAGACCCACTTCCTACGTGATATCCACTGGTAAGAGCTCACCTGGTGCTGACCTGTAGTCTGCTTGATGATAATAAGGAAATGTGGAGACGTGTGACATACTCATAATACCAGCAGGTGGGGAAATGGGACAGAACGCCTGTATCACTCAAACATGGCTGTGTGTGTGTGTTTTTGTCTAAAAATGACCTGTAAGGAGCAGCTTGCCCAGACTAAGACCCACAACACCCAGAGCCGGACTCAGCTATAGGGGGCATCCTTGGCATCTCAGGACATCCACTCAGCCCAGCGAGGTGCCGTAAGGTGTTCTGTTACAAGCACACGGCTCGTTTGGATTCTCTGGACAATCCAAACGGGTCCTAATGACCTCTTTCACTCCCTCCTGGGCACCCCTCGGGTGCTAACCTCCTGCTCCGATAGCTGAAACGGCTCCTTTTATGTCTCAGGGCCTCCGATCTGTATTTTAGCGGTATATCAGCATTACCCTGTGCCTGTGCAGATCTGGTGAAGCCAGTTGCTGCAGTCGGGACGTCTGTGGCAACTGATGACGTCTCATATGACGCAGGCCCCCGACACGGTGAGCTGAGGCCTCGAGCACTGGTGCGATTGTTCGAGCAAAAGCTTAATATTGCCGGGTTTTAACGATGGTCCTCGCGGGAATCGACCTTGTTGACTTATTTAGGGTGCGCCATTTGGATCCTTTAATCTTGAACTCAGACCATTAACGACTGAAGCAATATTCAGTCTGATTGTAAGAACAATTAGGTCCTCAAAAACGCAGTGTGGGTGCTGTACCGTTTAAGAAAAAGAAAATATATATATACTGGAAGAGATTTACTTACTAAGAAGATCAAGTATAGATAGAATTATTTTTCAAAAGAGATGTATTGAAATATGTCTCAGAAATATGAGACATTTATTCGATGATGCTGCGTAAAGTGGCGCATTTAAAACACTAAACTCGGATGCAACTGTCCAGGGGTGATATTTCATACCTGCTGTGTTTCCTAACATTTCTTTTATTCCTTAGAGGAAATTAAGAAGAGTACAACAAATTGATAACAAAAGTATGTTATAGCAATTTCTAGAAACTTCATTGAAGTAGTTTGTCAGCAAACACTCAGCACTCCAGTTCACTTTACATAGCAGCACCGAGTTGTCCCCTCGTTTCACTCCTCCATGTGTTTTGTCACATGGCTTTCCATCAGTTGCCATATGACGCAAAACAGAAACGCCTGCAATCATCCACATTGTCTTTTAGTGCTCCTTTTAAACAAATATGCTACTTTGTTTTTTGTTTTTGCATGCGTGCTCTTACGCGGGGCTGCCTTGTGTTCTTTTCTTTTGCGTATTCTGAGTGCTGTATGATGGTATTTATCCATTTTTGAGAGCGGTTTTATTTCTTGCAATGGGGAAAACAAGTTTTAACGTTTACTTCTCAGCCTAATAATAAAAAAAATTTAAAAAGGGCCGCAGAGTTCCTGCGCTTTGGGAAAATGTCACTTTCATTGTCCCACTTCCTTTGGTGTGTAAACCGTTTGACTTTACCCACTTCAACACCGCAGAGAAATGCCATATGAAAAAGATAAACACATGGGAGCAATAGTTTCTTTTTTTCTTTTATATTCATATAAATATACTATATATATATATATAATATTACACATGAGATTGAGCTACATCATTCTTCCTGTACTGTGTTACGTGAAATGGCAGCTGTTCCAGTCATGTGTGTTCTGCTGTAATATTCTACCAAGTTCCTTTCAACGAGAAATAAAAAAGGTTTTTGCTCAGGAGCGGTGTTGTCTTTTTATCCTCCCACTCCAGGCTGGAGGTCCTTTTATCTTCTCAGGCTGAGTGCAATAAAGGTGATACAATTTATCTTGAGATGTTTACAGTTCACTTTAGTTATTTATGATCCAGCAGGTCATTTTCTCAACTAATAGACACATTATTATGTCCATCAAATGAAAAAGAAGAGAAGAAACACAAAGTTCAAGGAGGCATCTTAAACCTTTTTTTGACCAACTGCTCAAAACACAAATATATATATATAACTTACAATTACGACATTTTCCAGCAAATATCTACATTTTAAGAAGCAGAAAACAGTATTTTTTTACATTTTGTGTGTCAATGTAAAAGTAAAATGTACAATATTTCACTTTGCTCAGTAGAAGTAACATAAAATATGAGTAGAGTAAATGTACTACTGTACTGTCTACTTTCCAATTCCAATGCCAACTTTTTTCCAGAGCTTTCAACCATATGAGTTCATACTTTCTCTGTAAAGCTACTGACATCGTTTTGCATTTCTTTTCAAACTTTGACATATTTTGCAAAGACCAAAGTTTACACCAGCACATTGTTTTCAGTGCTCTTCACAGCACTGACTTTAAAAGGGACAGAATGACGGACAAGCGTATCTCCAGCAGAGTGTCACTGAGAACAAAGAAGTTGACATAAAACAGACAGCATGTAAAACTCACGTCTGTCTGTTGGAGTGACCGGAGGTAACAGCTGGTGATATCCTCCTCTCTGGTTGGAGGCGTGTCAGTGAAATCACTTGCTGTGATCTGATTTTTGTTGGTATTTTTGTATGTTTTACTGATGCAATTTCTTAGTACTCTGCAGAGGTATATGAATGTCTGCTTATGTTTCAGATACTGACGGTGGTGGAAGAAGCTGAGATGTTCGTTTCTGAAGGGAAAGTCTTAATAACATAATGTTAAAGTAGTCCATCACAAGTCCATACAATTCATCAGCAAATTGTACTTTAAGGTATAAAAAATAACTCATAATGCAAAATGGCACCATTCAGAGTTACATTTATCATATATACACATTACTGCTTCACTGTTGGGTAGTTTCATCTACAACAATGCTGATCATATGTGTTTCATATACAAAGTAACAGTGGCAGGCCAGATCCATCAGATCAGTGCAGTGGAGTTGGGTAAAGTGTACAATATCGCCCTCTGTGGAGTAGAAAGTACCATCAAATGGAAATACTCAAGTAAAGTACCTCAAAACTTTTCTTCAATAAATGTACTTAGTCGCACTAGAAGAAGACGATACAGATGCAGTGTGCAGTTTGGTTCAGGTATTTGATATGATGATGTCTGAGAAAGCAAACTTTAACTACAGGGCGCTTTTCAAAACAAAAGCGCAAAAGTGCTGAACTAGAAGAAATAAAAGGGGAAAGAGGGAGAAATAAGCGACAGTGCATAAGTATTAACAGCTAAATGTATACACTTACTAGCTGCAGCATTAAAGTGATGAAGACATTAAAACAATAATAATCTAATAATATGCGTTATGATAGCTGAACATCCCTCATAATGAGTACTTTAACTTTTGGTACTTTAAGTATATTTTGAATGCTTGTAACAGCGTATTTCTACACTGTGGTATTTCTACTTTTGCTAAAGTAAAAGATCAGAATACTTCTTCCACCACTGACCCAATATGAAGTACATACCGCTCCACCCAGCCCACAGGCCAACAGGCCTTTGTTTTAGTTTGAAGTGGAGTCACAGGGCCGACTAGAGGTCTCAGTATCCTCTGAGGTTTGCCTGAAGCCTAAAAATACCTCGTCGTGTACAGGCCTGTGAGGTGCAGGTCAACAGGGCGATATGTGAAAGGCCCGACATGGGCGCGTCCAGTGTCCCGTTTTATCTTGGAGGAACTGAAAGTCCCCCAGCTGTCTGCAGTCCGTCAACCCCCCAGACAGAGGAAGGATGATTCACAGAGAAGTCTGCTGATTACTAACGAATGTACAGACAAAGAGTTATTTTGTTCACGGCAAAGTAGTCTCCCGGCGGAGGTGGAGGTGTGGAGGGTGGTACTTCTTCTCTCATTTGAGGTCATTTGTGGCGGTGGTTTCATTTGTATTTTTTTGTCAGAACAATGCAGTGAGCTCAGACCTGGGGATTCAAGAAACAACGCTGTTCCTGTAAAGCCGGGCAAGTCTTTATTCACTGTTAGAAAAAGCAGCATGTATACAGCGAGAAGTGCTAACGCTAGTTAATGAGTGCTAACGTACTCTGCTAATGTTAGATCCACAGGTTACGTGCCGTTTTAGAAATGTATACCTCCTTCCAACCTCTCCGTGTATTGAGTATCACTATTACGCAACGTTTCACCGTGACTAGCTCCAAATCCACTAAACCAGCCTGAACATGAACAAATTCTCAAATGATCGCATGAGAGTCTATGGAGTCGGGTTAGTTGTCGGATCCTGTACAGAGCTTTCCGACTCTACGCTATGATTGGCCAGTCTGCGTTCAAGGGGCGGGACTTAGGGTCAATTGCTGGTGGTGTACTTAGTTACTTTCCACCACTAGGTGATGCATACGCAGCACAGATGGGAAAAACATGGAGAGAAACGCTGATCTTAGAAATGCTGATCTTGCATGCAAAACATGAAATGCCATCATGCACTATGAGGCTGTTTCACAATACAGCTTCGTGCAAAAAAGGCATCTGCTGATGAATTTTTTGAACTGGTTTCCAAACATCTGTGTCATGACCTTTGTGTGGTGACACTGAAAGGAAGGTTCACACGTCATACAATCGCCAGTTTCCCAATCTTATGTAGAATGAAGAGAGACATTCGTGCTTTCTGCCAGGCCTTTGTCCAAGTTCTCACATGACATCAACAGAAAACACAAAGCATCTGAATGACCTACAACTGCATGCGTCGGCCTTGCAATGATGCTACATCATGAATCTCTGAGCCAGTAGCTTCAGGCTATAGCTGAAAACATGACTGCCTCTTTGACAAAGTGTTGGCGCGTATTCAAAAGGCTTGTCTGGAGGGTGTTTCACCACATCAGTGCCATGTGAAAGTGATGCAAAATCCTCTGCCGCGCACGCCATTTCCTCTAATTGGCCTCGTGATTCACCCGTACAAACGCTACGCACATAAACGAGCACAACCTCGGGGTGCTGAGTGATAACGAGCGTGTGTGTGTGTGTGTGGAGAGGACAGCTCAAGGGCACATCATACCACACTGAGCCGGGTGCCAGTGAAAGGAGGGCGGATTATTATTGTAGACGCTTCTACCTCAGCAAAAAGTAGGTTTGGACAAAAACCAAAAAAAACATGACCCGATGGCCAAGAGGATAAAAACGTTTACTCAACCATTACCCAACAAAAAAAACAGGCAGAAGTCAGGAAAGCAGACTTTAAGCTAGCAGGGATTAAGGAAAAAAAGCAGAAGTCCAAGATTCAGGATAAGAGTCATGCAGGCGGGCAAAATGTCTGGACTGCTTAGTAACACATAATAACTAATGACTTATCTATGCGCAGCAGCATTATGATGCATAAAAAGGTCCATTTAGGAAGAGAATCCAGCACAAATGTGGAGGACAACGGAGATGAAAACTTAATTAATAAATGTGAAAACATTTGCACAGTTAACAGTTTATTCTTGATCATTCCAGTCATTTCACACTATAGACAAAAGTCTGGGAGATATAGTGGGGGAAAGGCTTGTAATCACAAAGCAGCCAACGATTCGATTCAAACCGGGGATTTAAATTGTCAAAACTCAGGAAATGCAGAAGTCTGAGAGCATCTGGTGGGAAGGTACAGAATGCCGTTGAATGTTTTTGCAGAAGTGGGAATGTGGCTGTAAGGAGGGATGGAGAGGCAAAAAGTAAATCCAGGTAACTGCATATTATTCACAGGTATACGGGAAGCAAGGGAGCGACTTTAAACACCAACAAATGCTGGTTTTGTTACGACTTTGGTGATAGTTTCATAACCCATCATGCACTGAACTCTAAAACGTAATTCAACATAATGGTGATTAATCTGTGATCTGGTGCTTTACTAACGCAGAATTACTTATCTGTTAGAAAAACAGATTGGGAAAAATCCAGCACAAAATGATGACGTGCGGGGAAAACATAGCAAAGTGAAACACAGCAGAAAGTAGAGTGATTGCAAAACTGCAAACCAATGAGCAAAACAAGCCTTCCTGAGATGCATCACGTAATTCAACGTTTATGTAGAAAATGTAAGCATAAGGAGGACTGAGAGTGATGATTAGGGCTGGGCAACATACCACTTACTCATTATATCGACATTACTGATGATTATTTATCGGAAATCTCATTGTGAAAGCACCAAAAGTCAACCCTACTATTGTCGTAATATCAATATTGAGGCTTTTCTCCATATCGCCCGGCCCTAGTTCTGACTCTCTGGGTTATTCCAAGGTTTTTTGTTTGTTTTTCTGCTTCGTCTGCCTGACAGAATCCATCAGCAGCTGGTTTGCAAAATCCCCAAAAGAAAAGAGCAGAAAGAGGTGGAGAGGCTAAGAGAAAAGAAAATAGGTTCATGAGGACGAAGCTGATGATGAGAGAAGGTTTGAGGAGGACGATGGAGAGGAAAGCGCCGAGGCTAACCCAACAAACCCAGCAAATATCCCATGAGCGGTGAATGAGGGGCTCCTGAGGGGCTCCTGAGCTATTTTTAGACCGTGTTGCCATGTGTGAGGAATGCTCTCTGCCGTACGCTCAGGCAAACTACATTTACTACGCCGATGACGCAGCGTCATCTCAATCCCGTGCATGAATGGAAAAGTGAGCAGCTCGACTCCACCGAACTGAACTGCTGAGATCAAACATACACAATCGTATCTGTCTGTGTGTATCTTCCCCCTCCTTCTCACTCAATGTCAGTCCAATCCTCTGTGCTTTTCTTTCTACCCCCCCCCACACACACACACACACACACACACACACACTTCTTTCTTCCTTTCGTTGTGTGCTTAATCAGTGTAGAAGTTCAAAGTGAAAAGATGCAAAGGTGATCATAGTCAAGATAGGAAACTGCCCCAAAATAAGAGCCCCCCCACCCCCAATAGTCGCACCACAGGTTCATAATATGACAAGTTCTTTGATGAAACCTGTTTATTAATGTATTGACCATTTTAAATGACTATATAGCATGACACTTGTGTTTTGACACTTGCATTTGAGGACAAATACTGAGGCCATAGAACCAGCAGATCTCATTTTTCTCTCATGAAGTTATTTACACAACTTAATTTTGCCTTTCATGTGTGCAGTGTCTCTGTAGTCTACACTGAATCAATTAAATGTCAAGCTGCAATGATAACGATTAGTACTACTTTATAATAGATGACAAAAGAGTCTGAAATAGAGTCTTTCGATGGGAAGGAGCTGATTGGCTGGCCTGAAATCCATGTTGATGCTAACGGGCAGCAGGCACAGGTAGAAGACGTCTGTCATTTCCTAAAAGTGAAGCAACTTGAAAAGTGAAACTCAGTTTTATATGTTATTACTGTTGTTAATAAACATTGTAATACAGACCCGTGTTGTGAGCAGAAACGTGCACCCTGCTGCGGACTGTCATATTGAAAGTGATGATGTGGAAGCACTTTTTACAGCAATTATTTTAGAGTCATCACATTTCAGCCTGTACCATTCACCCAAATAGCTTAAGAATTAAATAAATGATTAAATAAATACATTTATAATATAATTATCTTTCCATACAGATGCACCAATGGCTGATTTATTCAGTGGGAAAGTGGCAGAAATATGACTTCATATATACTTTTATTTTGAAGGCGAGCTGTCCCTGTCTCTTTCTTAAAAATGATCCACAGTGGCAATGCCGCTTAAACACCACATGTCAGCGGCAGAGTTCAAGTGACGACGGAGCTAACAGGCAGTGTGCATCACACAACCTGTTCATCTCACCTGCAGTGAGGGAAGCCACTGAGGGGAAGGACTCTGAATGTTTCCACTGAAGAGGAAAACTAACTGTAATGTAGGGAAGCTCATACGGCTCTGCAATGTGTTTTCTCCACTGGAAGGTCAACCGATGATACTTTGTCACCTTTTGGCCGCCGTAGAAGGCCCTTTGTCATGTTTAATCGACCGTAGCAGCGTTAAAGAGGGCGCTTTTGCTGTGTTTCGTGAAAATAGTGAAAATGCTCAAAGTCCAGGGCCATGTCTTTAAAATGTGTGTGTGTGTCAGTATAAACCCAAACATATTTGGTTTAATATGATGTAAAACAGAAAAGCTGGGAAATCTCCATATTCAAGAGGCTAAAAACAGCGTTCTCTGTCTTCTTTTGCGTGAAAAAATACTTCAACGATGAATCAATTGTGCCCTCCCTTTCCCTCTATGCACAGGATGCACCAGTTTACTGCTTCGAGGTCAAAAGATTGTTGACATTGCTGAACAACTCCGTACGTGTCATTGTTTGATTGAAAGGCAGTTCTACTGAAGGGCTGGGTCCCGAGAGTGATGCAACTTAACTTTCATTTCTTTCTTTTTTTCAGGCGCAGGTGTAAACTAGGGTGTTAGTCATTTCCAAAGAAATGTCTGTTTTCAATTCCTGAGTAATTCCAGATTTAGAAAGACTGCATTTGGACAGCAAGGCAAGGCAAGGCAAGGCAAGGCAAGGCAAGGCAAGGAAAGTCAAGGCAAGGCAAGGCAAGGCAAGGCAAGGCAAGGCAAGGCAAGGCAAGTTTATTTGTATAGCACATTTCAACAACAAGGTAATTCAAATTGCTTCACATAAAACCACTAAAAGCATCAAAACATAAGTCAAAAGAAAAGGAGATTTAAAAACAATTAAGAACATTCATTAAAACACAGTGTAAGACAGTTTCATAGTAAAATGCAGAAATGCAGGAAATTGATTACCAGTATGGAAGACATTTAAAACATGACTCTCCGTGTTTCTGCCACATTAATTAAATTTTTGCCACCCATGTTCTTCTGGTGTGGACGTCGACGCTATCTTAGTACAATGCAATCGTCACTGCAAAGTTGAGGTTCTTTATGCCTTAGGAAAACTTCACAAAACCTTTGACGTTTCTTTTATCCTTAGGTCAAAAACACTTAGAAAAACCTGTATGATGTTTCTTTTATCCTTAGGTCAAAAACACTTAGAAAAACCTGTATGACGTTTCTTTTATCCTTAGGTCAAAAACACTTAGAAAAACCTGTATGACGTTTCTTTTATCCTTAGGTCAAAAACACTTAGAAAAACCTGTATGACGTTTCTTTTATCCTTAGGTCAAAAACACTTAGAAAAACCTGTATGACGTTTCTTTTATTCTTAGGTCAAAAACACTTAGAAAAACCTGTATGACGTTTCTTTTATTCTTAGGTCAAAAACACTTAGAAAAACCTGTTTGAAATTCACGTATTACGTTATTACCGACGAATCTTATTCTATCAAGTGCATGTAGAATTCACGTATAAAGGTAAATAACAACGAATCTTATTTCAACTTATTTGAGTAGAGACACGATCAATGTTACGATCTCAAAAAGCTCCATTATTTTTAGTTAAAATCGTTATCGTAAAATGTCACTTCATTCTCCTCATAAAACCACATGAAATAATACGTCAGAAACCTACAGATGTCAGAAAAACAGTTGTAAAGTGCTCTAGAGACACAGAATCAAAACAAGGTATTTATACCGGCCGGCACATAAAACCATTAAAAGCATCAAAACATAAGACAAAAGAAAAGGAGATTTAAAAACAATTAAGAACATTCATTAAAACACAGTGTAAGACAGTTTCATAGTAAAATGCAGAAATGCAGGAAATTGATTAATATATTAATTGAATGTGGTTCAATTAAAGGCAGCAGCAAACAGAAAAGTCTTCAATCTTGATTTAAAGGAGCTGAGGGTCTCAGCAGACCTGCAGCTTTCTGGGACTTTGTTACAGCTCAGCATGGCCAACACGACCTCCCATCTCAACTTCCTTCTGTTCCGGTGAGTGAACAGCAATACACAAAAGCAAATACTTAGACCAACATCATAGAATTTGACTTGAATCTCGGTCAAACCTCAAGCAGGAAGTTACCTGCCCCTGAAGAATGTTTTGCTCTCCTACATTCTAAGTTCCTGCAGCAGTGATGCGTAATGAAATGAAAGGTAAGGTAAGGTGTGTGCAATGCTGCAGGGTGTGGTTGGCACACATTGACATCAATGTCAAGGTGGCATCGAGAATAGAGAGCTCCTTTGTTGGGCCGGCTTCACAAACAAATGTTAAAATCGAGCTGCAAAGTGTGAAGCGAGTCTTCATTTTGCTCTCAGACTGGTCGAAGGAAAGTTACCAAGTTTAACAACAAAAGTATTTTAAGCTTAAAAAATGAGTGTTCAGACATGTCTTAACAATAAGGCCTTTGGAGAGCTTAGCTAGTTTCTCCCAGACGCGATAAGTAAACAAAAGGTTGAGACTTATTTTAGTTTCTTACACATGACAGTAATATTGAATTCACTCAAGTAATTTGATACATTAAGATACAAATCGTGCTCAATCAAGCTTTCAGGTAAACAATGATGAAGTTTAAAAACGTGGTTTCATATATATATAGTGCAGTTTATGCGTCTGTGGGGGTTAAGGCTCGGTAAGATTTAAAAAAAGACCAAGACATGAAGTTTAGGGAAACAAAAACTATGCCAAAGTGAGTCATGTTTATTCTTACTTATGTCTGACTGAAATGGATTTCTCATTACCTTTTACAATCTTAATCCATGAAACCTTTGGAGATGGTTTACCATCCTTCATTAAACATCAAACGATGGTATAAATGTCAGTCTACCTTTGAAACATCCACACTAGGAATCTAGGAACTGTAGGAATGTTTACCCAGCTGGAAACAAGCTGCGGGGCACTGATCAGCAATCAACATTCACTGTCAGGAGTTGACTCAGCATTGTCGTTAAAGTATTATCAACTAGTCCTTCAAATTAATCAACAGGATACAGCGCTGTGTTTGTCCATGCGCTCCAGAAGGACACATTTCTGATCTGACACCACGATTGACAGGTCAAGATAATTTGTCTGTGCCTTCAGAAACCATTACAATCACCAACTGCACGATGTTCAACAACTAGTCTGCACTGGTGCACACTTTCTCTCTGCAAACATGAACTTAGCCATCCTACACTCAAGGTAATCACATCACGCATGCCATTGACCACTCAATTAAACCACCTTGTGCTGTTACTGCGGCCACTAAGAGGGGGCTGAACTACTTGCAGACAGCTTTACTTCTTTGTCCTCTCACGAGGGCAGACTGGACTCTACGGTGACTCACTATCGCCTCTTGAGGTACAAGTGGTATCACAAGACAGGACCGGCCGGGGGCTGCTGCTGAGCACGCTAATTTCAGTCAATATCTCTGCAACACAATCACATAAATGTCTTTGACATAACGGCAAATATGCAACGTCTTAACAACTTACTGCCACTTTAACATCACCTTACATTATCATGACTATGTGAAGCAGCCATTTCGAAGAGAAATATTGATAACTTTGAAAACATATACATGTGCTTACTTTATAAATGAGGTAAAATAAATACATTCATTATTATTTTTAAGGAAAATGCTTGATAGTGTTTAAAGAGCTAAATGATTACCTTAACTTTAGCTGCATGTTTGTTTCAGTCTGACGTTCGTCCTATCACAGCACTGAGACAGAGCTGCTTCAAGTTGTAAATGACCTTAGAATGAACATGGATGACAGAAATCTCTCAATATTAGTATTTTCAGACAACGCGCTGCTGCTGACATTATTAACTGGGCGACCACGTCTTGGCTAACGCAAGCACAACATGTGGCGTTTATTTTCATTGTATTGTTTTATTGTCATTGCACCTTAGATAGAGCGCTGCAGGAATGAGTCCTAAAACTCGTCAGCACTTCCGGTCTCAAAGTCAATGTTTTTTTAAATGAAATGCCTTTGAATAAGGTATGTAGTTAAAACATGTTTTAGACATTTTAACGTTTTGTTCTGCGACAGAAAATGACAATACAATACATCTCTGTAGGTTTATCACTATGAGACTCCTTTAACATTGTCACAGTGTTCTCACATTGTCATTTGATAACTTGTTATGCACCTACAAATATCAGTCCCTTTACAGATTAAACCTCTTCCTTCAGCAAATTAAAGTATTTTGTTAAGTAAGAAAGAGGATCAAATTTGCAGTGGTATGTTTCTTTTTTTAATTTGTTTGCACTTCAGAGCAGTGTACTGCACTGGCCCTTACATGATGCGTGACTCAAGGAAGTGACAATAAATAATATGAAACATGCGGAGAAAAGATAACACTGGAAAAAACTCTTCTTCCCGCAGCATGAACTTTGGAGGACTTCCAGGGCTCGTGTAACATCTCAACTTGTTTCCTGTGTCTATTGTAATGTGTTGCATTTGGTATGAGATTTCCATCTCGTTAAAATCCGACAATGCTGCAGGGTGTGGTTGGCACACATTGACATCAATGTCAAGGTGGCATCGAGAATAGAGAGCTCCTTTGTTCACAAAGAAATGTTAAAATCGATCTGCAAAGTGTGAAGCGAGTCTTCATTTTGCTCTCAGACTGGTCGAAGGAAAGTTACCAAGTTTAACAACAAAAGTATTTTAAGCTTAAAAAATGAGTGTTCAGACATGTCTTAACAATAAGGCCTTTGGAGAGCTTAGCTAGTTTCTCCCAGACGCGATAAGTAAACAAACAGCAATTAGAGGTTGAGACTTATTTTAGTTTCTTACACATGACAGTAATATTGAATTCACTCAAGTAATTTGATACATTGAGATACAAATCATGCTCAATCAAGCTTTCAGGTAAACAGCATGAACTTTGGAGGACTTCCAGGGCTTGTGTAACATCTCGACTTGTTTCCTGTCTATTGTAATGTGTTGGTATGAGATTTCCATCTCGTTAAAATCCGGCGTCAAACTAATAGAATGAAGGTGAGGCAACAAGTATAGCTGCAGGTGTTGAGGTGTGAACTATAGTGATTCATTGAGCTGTAAACCGGGAGGATATGTTTGTTGTTGTGTGGGTTGAAATGGCACACTGAAACACCAGCTCTTTGAAGCAGATAGATCCACCGCACCTATTCAAGACAAATGTAACAATTCTCAACAAGTGAAGTAATTGTTTTGCGCGCAGACGATTTTCATGCAGTTGTTGTCAGGGAGGAACCAGTGCTGATAAAAGAGTTGGAGAACAACCGCTAATATTTCATCCACGAGTCAGACTCAGAGAAGCCTCAGTTGATAAAGTATTAAAAATAAAAAGACTCATCTGCATTAGTCTGTCCTCCCAGCATGTTTGATAAAGCACTAAATCACCACAAGTGAATCAGTGACCACACAACACAGAAACCTTTAAAAACAAGCGTGACGCGGTGTTGAGGAGTTGTGCAATAAAGTCGTCGGGTAGAAGCTTACAAACCTTTGCCTCGTGAAGGTGAGTAATACGATAAAATGTTATGTGTGGTATTGATGTTTAAAGCAATGGCTGAAGAAATACATGACAATGCTCAACGCAACAGTCCCAAACACCAAACAATACAACACAATCCTGCCATTTGCTCACTTATAACGTCCTTGCTGCCATTGTTTGGTGCTGTCAATCCTGTTATCAGCTGTTCTCACTAGTCACCTCTACCCAACAGGAGTATCCGCTGCCACACCTCCAGACTACAGAGCAGCTTCTTCCCTCACACTGTAAAGACTCCTGAACTAATCCACTTCACCATAAAAACAACGTTTTGTTAAGGGTTTCTTCTTAAGGGTTTATTCAACTGATAACTACAAAAATGGTATCAAGACTCACTTATATGGCCTCGCTTTTCTTAAGTGATGTCTTTGCTCTTTTGTTGATGTTGTTTTTGTTTTGCTGTTATCTCTGTTATGCTATCGTACCTGTGAATGTAGATATGTCACGTTATACTGTGAAGCACAATGTAACTTTTGATTTAAAAGTGCTACGGCATACAGATGAATCTTTACTTAATGAATTGCCAATGGAGAAGCAAGCAGAGAGACAATAGAAGAAACATCTGCGCCCTCTCACTGCTCCATCGCTCTCATATCTGAACACCGCTCACGCTCTACATGATTCATATCTCAACAAAAAACACCTACATCTGTCATGACCGATGTCTGATGTGAAGTGCTCATGGGTGAACATGCACATCCGATACCTTTGCGTAACAGGTCGAGTTCGTTTTTTATGCAAACGCTGCCAAACAACCACCAACGCTTTTCAGCTCTCGCACAAGCAGTTACGCCATACAAAAGACACAAACACAGAGAGACGAGGATATGAGTGTCTGTGAATCAGACCTGCTGACAGGTTGAGGCAGTTGTATGTCCAAATACAACGAAAATATTGATGTCACTTTAACATAGTAGTAGTAGTTTGAATCTACAGCAAAACAGCCAGACAGTGCGTGGGAAGAGAGTGAGAGTGACTCCAGTGATGGAGGGCATCTCCTCAACTACTGTACTTAAGTACAAATGCCACGTACTTTGAGTATTTCCCTTTCATGCAACTCCATACTTTTACTTCATACAGTTACTTCAGATTCCAATTTATCATTCATTCTTATCCAGTATGTCCAAACCATGTATCTCCAAATTTAGTGATTTTAAATTTGAATATTTGTGATAAACTGAAGGATGAAGTGTTCCTTTGGTGGTTGAGAAACCGCTCCTACTTCTTCAGCTAAATAAACTATTTTAAAAGCTTCTTGCTGGAAATGTGTTGTCACAAAGGTGAAAACAGGTCAATGTTTTAGTAAAACACTAACAGGAACATTTAGCTGATGCATATACTTAAGTAAGGTTTTAGTTTACTTGTAGTGGAGTATTTCCACAGTACTTTTACCTGAGTAAAGGATCTGAATACTTTCTCCAGCGCTGCCGTACTCACCAACCACTTCTCTAAGAGTTCTGACACGACCACTCTTTCAAAGACACCAGGACACCAATCAAGATATACAAGTTTATTAAAAGATGTGTTTACATTTACAGTTACACCGTTAGTATAATGACTTACAAAATAAAATACATATATAGATATATATATATACACATATAAAGCTTTTCTTTTTGACCATCAGCAACACAAGACCTGGAAATGCAAGCGGCACCCATTGACGTGCGTTCAACATTACTGAGCGTAAGTTTGGATGGATTTAGCAGTTGCACGTTTTATTGGAATGCTGGAAAAGCATGAAGTCGCTTCAACCGTTTAAGTAACTGTTTGATGTGATGAAACTCATGGCTCTCGATCAGGCTCGTTAACGAGTTTTGGTCAATCGGGGTCAGCGTTACTGCCAGCCAATTAGGGCACTGGATCATTAATACTTAATTGCAAGAGTATCCCATTAATTAAGTTTAAGAAGAGACATAGCAACCCAAAAATGATCAAAATGAAAATAAAAAAAGCAACTCCACTCGGTCCAGAAGAAGACATCTACCCCAGCAGGGAAATGTGGAGTTATGAGGAAGCTGAGCGGGTTCAGGATACCTGCTGAACAAACAAAGCAGAGGAGGAGGGTAAGGGCCAGTGTTATGTGTAAATGGAGGCATGATAGTGGCATGTGATGCCACCGTACATGGTCACCATGGTGAACGGTCAGGATCTGTCATCACGCATTGGGAAAATGAGTAAATACCACTAAAATAAAGATGAACAGATCAATTGTTCAGATGTTGTTACAGACAAAAAGCTGAAGAGAAGAGAAGCGAAATGTTCTGGGGCAACATGTTCACAACATGCAAAAGCAGATGTAATATATAATGTAAAAACAAAAACAAAACAACTTCAGTAAGAATGAGGAATACATACCTTATTGCTGATACATACATCTGTGACCGCAACGCAGTCCGAATCTCTTTCACTGATGTCGATGACGCGTATTTGTTTGCTGCGTGTTGCGTGGAGGTATTGTTTGGGTTCGACCACCGATCGCAGGCCGTAATGTTCACTGCTTTTAATGTCAAACTTCTCAAACCGATGATTTTTAGTCAAATCGGTTGGGTTGTCAATCTTCTCCAACTGTGAACACACCAAAAACAAGAAATATGCATATGCTTTAATTCACCAGTGTCCAATGGATTTCTGTTTTTTATGTATTTTATGGATTTGGACATATATATATACACACCAATATGTACATTATTGTGAATATATAATATATATTTACATGTTTATATTTACCTGTAATTTATACTGACTGCCTGACTGCCTGACTGACTTTATGCTGACCACCTTTGGGAAGTAGTGACCATCCGGTTGCTTGAAACTGAAAGCCAACTGATTTTCGTCGTCTGTATGTATCTGCACCAAAAGATCTAAGGACAGAAGCAGGACAAAATATTGACTGTGTGTGAGTCAAAACATCTGCCATAATAATCCATAATCATTCAAAATCAGATTAAAATGAATTGAATCCTGTCAAGATGGAGTGTGGTAGATCATTGGGGCATTACATTGGTAACTGCAGTTATTCTGTTGGTTTGAAATAGTTGCAATCATTATAAAATAGTTGTACCGTTCTTTTCGCCGCCTTGACGCGGAACGGTGCACAGATTCAGTTTTCCGAAGATGTTTTGGACTGTCACAAATTGCCCTTCTTTACTGGTCAGAAGATGATCGGTAATGTCCATGTTGTCTCTTCAGTGGCGTTCTGGCCTGAGGGGAAGCAGAGAAAAACCTTTAATAATAAGTTAGCTTCAATGGTCACTGTGGAGCAATGCTTTTCAATCCCTTTGCAGCTGAGGGGAGCAGAGCTTTCTTTCAGCAGATCGTGTTGCGCAGTCAAGATATTGACATGAGAATGTGCTTCTGTTTCTGCTCAGTGCGACTCCCATCGGTCTCGACTGGGTTAGGTCAGTGTTATAGATTGCTTGGCAATGATACAATAATGCAGCAGATTGTGTCATCACACAGCAACAGGAACAATACGTGCGCTCAATTTGTAGTATATCCAAGTCTAATTATGTCTGGATGGGATTTGATGTTGGTAAACTGATTCGCCAGGATTCCAATTTCATGCAGAGATATGTTTTAAAATTCAACTTCAAAATTCAAGCTACTCCCTTGGAAAATATTCAGGATTCTTCAGCTGGACCTTTGACTCAGTGATGCAATCCATAACTACACCCCAACTGCTGTCGTTTACAACAACGGAATGGCCTACCTCAAGGTAGTGTGCTGGCCCCACTACTGTATAACATCTACACCAACGACCAGCCAATGGACCAGAACACTGAGCGTTTCATCTATGCAGACGATCTCTGTGTAACATCCCAAGAGAACTCGTTCGAAGAAGTAGAATTAAACCTCACCACAGCTCTAGAGGAGCTACTACTCTATTACGAGCGCAACCACCTACATGCCAACCCTGCAAAGACCCAAGTCTGCTCCTTCCATCTCAGGAACCGTGAAGCCAACCGGCCACTTAATGTCAAATGGTTTGGAACACCACTTGAGCACTGTACCCACCCTGTCTACCTTGGAGTAACCCTGGACCGTACTCTCTCCTTTAAGGAGCACATCAACAACACAAAATCCAAAGTCGGTTCCCGAAACAACATCCTACGGAAACTGACCAACTCCAAATGGGGAGCCACAGCACACACATTAAGATTTACTGCTCTGGCCCTGTGCTATTCCTCTGCGGAATATGCATGTCCAGTTTGGGAGAGGTCAACCGATGCCAAGAAACTTGACCCAGCACTAAACAACACCTGCCGCCTGATCACTGGCTGCTTGAAACCCACCAACACAAGCAACCTTCACCTCCTCGCTGGCATTGCCCCTGCTGATATTAGACGGGAAGTTGCCAGCCGAGTCGAGAAAACGAAATCTACTAGCGATGAACACCATCTCCTCCACGGATGTCACCCTCCGGCCCAACGGCTAAAATCAAGAAGAAGCTTTCACAGCCATGTCCAGCCCCTAATAAAGTCTCGGGAAGAAACCAGACTCCAACTCTGGAGGGAAAAGCTTGAGAATGACCCTCCTCCAACTGTCATGGAAATACCGCCCACTGAAAACCTTCCCCCTGGCCCAGAAGCACCATGGGCTCAATGGAAAACACTAAACCGCCTCAGAACAAGAACGGGACGATCAAAAGCTGCTCTGGTCAGATGGGGCTACAAGGCTGGCCCAACCACATGTGAATGTGGAGAAGCAGACCATACTATGGAGCATTGCCTTGTCTGTCCTCTACTACCCAACCCATGCAACTCAAAAGACCTTGCAGTGTTCAATGAAAATGCAAAGGACTGTGTAAAGAAATGGGAAACTGTCATATAACCATCACGCTTCAGTGAAACGAAAAGAAGAAGACCCCAACTGCAGTGCCTCCTTGTATTGTATCCACTGTACAATTAGCATTTGAATTTTTGCCAGTGAATAAATGAATAAATAACATTCCTGTCTTAGGAGTCAAAGCTAAATGCAGCAGTGGTTACATTTAACGAAGTGCATCTGCTTAATATGTTTGACTCTATGACATTTAGAAGCTTTAATTGCTATTAATACTATGTAGTATAAGACACAATATCTCCAGTTCAATTCCATCTGGTACTTCCAGAACCTATGGCAACATCTTTAAATGTCTTGTTTTGTTTGACCAACGATTCAAAACCTGAACGAAACAAAATGTTCAATGATACAACACATATGAGAACAAATGTCATTTTTGCTTCAAATATTTTATTTAGAATACATTTTCTAAACAGTTATTATTCGTCAGACGATGGATTAATCGATTGATCAACTTCTCCTATCAGCTCTAGTTGCGTGTCATCCTCCCCGTTTGTGCTTCTGTGTATTAAAAGGAAATATCAGATTTTTTCGTATATGTTGGAACATCTTAACTTAGAGTGACAATAGCTGTCAGATAAATGTAGTGAAGTAAAGAAAGTGCAATATTTCCCTTCTGAAATGTAGTGGAGTAGTGGTATAAAATGTCATAAGAATGGAAACAAGTACAAGTACAAGTGAGTAAAGTACAAGTACTTCCAAGTTAATTGAGCTAATAATCTGTCATTTTGAATGAAGGACTGATTAAAGCACCAGATGTGACTATTTCTTCCACCACCGGCTATTTAGTTGAACTGTTGGAACGTGATCGCTTCTCCTGCTGCAGTGCCACCTTGGCAGAGTGGCAAAGACCCGTTTTATAAACACTGACGAGGTCATATTGCAGGCTATTCCTGGCAGTAGGCTGTCGGTGCAAAACAGCACGAACACCGATGCGCACGAGTAAATTAGATAAATTAGAGCTTCCCATTGGTGCATTAACAAGGTAGAACAAGGTAATAACACCTGCAGAATTATAATCACGCTGCAGAGTAAAAGGTGAGGTGCAACAACCAGGTGCCTGGATATTTGCAACGCTGGTGTGCATGTTTGAAATAAATCAAGAGTCGCTTACCCTCAGTGATGGTGAAGTCCAGTGAAGTGAGGCGAGTCTTGTAGAGTCAGAGCCTTGTGGTTCGGAGAGAAAACAGCGGAGGAAACCTTTTAAATAGCCGCAAACGCTGACGCAATGCGCTTCCTGCATATTTAAAACGTGTGCCAGCAGGACGCGACCGGGTGGGATGGACCGAAAACACGCAAGTCATGGAAGGACTCTGTTCCAAGAGGTAAAATAAAGTTTGACGAATTCAAATTACAGAAACTACACGGGACATTACTCAGCAACTGGTGTGTGGTGAAATACTCAAACTCAGCTGAATCGGGTATTTTTCCATGAAGACGCAGAGAGAAAAACTCCTTGTTTTTCTAATAATAACTGTGGTTTATTTGAATTTCCCGTTTCTTGTGTTTATTCTTAACTGCATTCTAATTTTACCGTCCACCTCCTTATCCCTCCCTCCTGTAGCAATACATGGATCAAGAACATTCACACCAGATTTAAAGAATACAGTGGCTGTAAACTGAGATGGAGTCAGCTTCCAGATATTCAACAGGCCGGATTAACACAAAAGGGGGCCCGGGGCACAGAAACAGCTGTGGGCCCCTTTAGATGCCCACATGTGCAGCACTAGGTGGCGGGATGAAGGCTCCATATCTGCTTTGTTTTTTAAATGTCCGATCATCAGCGACAGAGCAGGTTTTTTACAGATAAACTAAATGCATTTTTGATAATATAAGCGGATCATAAGCACTATAATGTAAACCAATCAAACACCTCGTTATAGCGTCACCTGGCTGAATGCTATGTGTTCAAATAGGAAGTAAAGAAATGGATCAGAGGAATTGCTGAATCTCAAAAGCTGCTGTCAGGGTCACGTTTAAATTTAGATTTTCAAATTCATATTGTCTTTATTTTAATAGTAATACTTTAGTTTAATTTAGTTTTATTTTTTCGAGAGGGACAATATTGATGAACACTTTAAATTAAAATGTAAATGCACCCAATTACTAGAAACTAGAAAAAATATCACAGTGTAAGGAAGACATTTCATATTCATCATATTGCACACTTCCTCAGCTCACTAACTCGCTAGCGATCCACGGGTCTTGGTCTTCGTCACCACCGTAGTTTGTTGCGGGAATAGCAGGTGCTTCCATTTCTGCTTCCATCATGAAATCAGTCATCGTAGAGTGGAATTCTACTCATGTAGTCGCCCGCTAGCTTATAGCATGATGTAGCATCCTGGGAATCAAAACACTGCAGCTTTGAGAGCTGTTTGCAATTGCACATTAACGTGATTAACCAATGATTTCACTTGCTGCTAGGACCACTGATTCACCAAACCTGCTGCTTGCAGTCTGTGTTCCACCACAGTCCCCGACGCTGCTCTCATGATTCATTTTGTTTCTAAAGATAGATTTGATTTTGTAGCGAGTAACGAAGGTTTCAGGGGAAATGTATCGGAGTAAAAGTATCAGTTTTCTTTGCAAAATGTAGTGAAGTAAAAGTAAAAGTCAACAGAAATAATTAGTAAATAGATACCCAAAAAAACTACTTAAGTACAGTAACGAAGTATTTCTACTTCGTTACTATACACCACTGACTGTTGGTAGTTGTAATTAGTTTAGTAAAAAAAGGCCGAATTGTAATAGTATGGCTACTAGTTTTCATTAGCAAGCTAATATAGGCTAACATCAATTGGTACATGTTGCCATGGCAACGATACACACTTTCATGCAGACTGAAGGAATTCAAATTGTAAACCTGGATAATATGCATTGTACTGTTTAGAATGATAGCAACCCATATAACCTATTGATTTGGATATATATACATATATAAGTATGTGTATATATAGGTATGTATCTATATGAATATATTTATATGTATGTATATATTTATACGAAGTGCCTTTGAGCTCCCCCTGTCGCTTCCGCAAATTGCGTAACTCTAACGCTGCCACCCTCGTGGGGAGGGGAGGGGGGAGCTGCGCTCATGTGATTGGTTGAAAAAGAGAACGTTGAAAAAACGCATATTTGTGGATCGAGCGACGTCAGAAGAGTCTCATAAATCCGTGGAGAGATCTGTAAAGAAATGCAGTGCGATCCACAAATAAATGCATACAAATCCACACAGAAATACTTACAAATGAAGAAATATATTTGTGATTTCTTTTTACATTTATATAAATCGTAATTTATTTATTTGTGCATTGGAATGTATTTGTGAATCGTTCTGCGTGCATTTGTAAATCGAATATATTTGTGAATTGTTCTGTACGCATTTGTGAATCGAACTGTGTGCATTTGTGATTATTGAGACTGATCTGACCCCATAGAAGAATGACTTGAACCCAAGTTGAACTGTGCTGACACAATTGTCAATACGGGAATGGCGTGCGCGCACGCACGCACACCCACCCACACACACACACACACACACACACAGGCATGATGAAATGTGTGTTACATCACTCACTGGGACCACAGCAGCTCTCCAAAACACAGGAGCCCTTTGAGAAACGTTCCCCTCTAGTGGCCGACAGGGGAAGAGGACCTGAATGCTGAACTGGTCTGGAGGTGGATCGACGTTTGCAGAGTTCATTTGTCAGACTGGACAAATATGTATATGATTCCAGGATATTGTTTTTTTTCCCTTCCATGACATAAAATCCAGAAATACAGGTCATGAATGCCAGATTTAAAAAAATTGGACTGATAAAATATTATTGCAGCTGTGGAGAGGACAGACTGCAGCGTATCATTGGTGATTGGCTGCAATCTGCCCTCCCCTTCCAGGACATACACTGCACCAGGGAAAGATTGTGCCTGACCCGTCCCACCCTGGACACTAACTTTCTGAGTCATTTCCCTTTAGCAGGAGGCTGCGGCCTATCGGGACAGGGGAGGTTAACGGTTAATCGGTTAACCATTGAGAACATTTTTGGCCGGTTACGAAAGTCGTTCTACAGGTGAAATTACAGTCTCGATATTAATCTAACAAGGGCGGCGAAAGAAAGCTCCAGAGTGTGTTTGAGTCCAGCAGTGTCTTTCTAAGAGACAATTGAAGAACAGTTGAGACGGCAGACAAATTAGCAGTGTAGTCGTTTCATTTCAGAATCAATGAGTCATCAATGACTCATGAGTCATCAATGAGTCATCAGCCTTCACAGGTCAAACTATTTATAAATATGGCGCCAAAGCTCATTGAGTCAATGGAACCTCGTGCTTCACCACATTAAGATAAGATAAGATAAGATAATCCTTTATTAGTCCCTCAGTGGGGAAATTACAGGATTACAGCAGCATCGCTCACAAGTAATAAATGAAGATAAAAAAAATCAAGTAGTATAAATAGACTAAACAGTAAACAGTAGTAAAAAAAAAATATGACAGTAAAGAAGAATACAAAATATACCAGTATGTACAGACGGAGTAAAAATGTGAAATGTAAGATAATACTTAAACGTATTGGATATTGCACGGGATTGACAGTACGAAGACTATTAAATATACCAGTATATACAGGCGGAGGCAGAGTAAAATGTAAAATGTAAGATAATACTTAAACATTGTGTTTTGTTCTAAATAATGAAGCCTTTGGTTACCGTTTAACGGGTGTCGGGCTATCCAACGTAAAATGAACCGAAACTAACGTCCCTGATCAAAGATGAAATTAATTATAGGTTGTCATACTTCACAACTTTGATCGATGCAGATTTGCGCGACTGCATAAGATTCACTGCACCACTACTTGTCAGTGACAGGCCTGCCGAAACCCTTTCAATTACATTTCATGGTGTCAGAGTTTCAGTTGGTTACTGTGGTGGAAATTTATCATATGGTCCTTTAGTTATAACTTGTCTCACTTAAACCTGCATAGACCAGCCTTGGTGGGCCGACAACATCTGAGGGGGAGGGTAAAGGGAGAGGAGCCGAGATAACGCGCATATATACTCGGCTTTGTCTTTTTTATTGTTGTTAGACCTCCAAACCATGCGTGGAGAAAGAGCTCTATCCATTCAGCTGAATTTTGATTGAAGTGTCTGTTCATTAAATATGTTTTTAATACTTTAAGAAGTTCCATCGTGATTATTTCTCACAGAGGTTAAAGAGATTTTTTTTCCACCACAGCTACCACTTTAAATAATAATATATGTTTTCTTGATCACGGGTGTCTGTGTGATAGTAGCTGTTGTGTATGAGAATCCATATGCTAAAGGTAAAGAAGCATAAGGTATATAGGTTTACAAAAACAAACCTTTAATTCATATTACTATGTACAACACGTTATTTGAACAACCAATGAGCATAAAATGATAAAACAAATAACTTCTTCATGAGCGAGCGTGAGAAATCCCTTTTGCCAGGTCCTATATTTATCAAGATAAAACGCCTTCTGTTCAGTGAAATCTCACCTAAGCATGCACATTAGTTTGACTTTTTTCTTCCTGCCATGTAAACAGGGACACGTGCTGAACATCTGGATTTCGTCTCGGACTGCAGAGGGGCGGAGAGGAAGTAAACACTTGAGGCTAAACGGCTTCGTCGTAGACCAGCTGGACGAACACTTTGTCTTGAAGCGCTTCGTTCTGTCTGTAGACGTACATCGGTGTGTTGTCAGCAGGCGGGCTCCTTTCCCCGCCCTTCTGCTCCCCGCCGCTCACGTCCTCCTCCTTGGAGATCAGGTCACTGTAGGAGGCCACGCAGAGGTCGTGGTCCCTGAGGGCCGCCGGGTATCGGAGCGAGGATCTCTCGATGCGCACCGAGCGTCTGACCGGAGTGAAGAAGCGGACCTCCTGGCCGTTGACCCGCCGCACCGCCGTCTGCTGGCCTGGATGGCCGCTGAAGGGAAAAGAAAAAATAATTAGCATCATCATTTCCAACTTTTATCCAGCCTCCGAGAAATACTTGTGGCTTTATTATGACGCAGCCAGTTCAAAAGGTCTGCAGATCACTCACTCTAGTGACTGTGCCTGGTGTTTCTTTACCCCACAAATATCCGTAGAAAGACGAGTGTGTGTCACTGCCTCTTTCAGAAGTAAAATGATGTCGCGTCCTTACATTTAACCAAACTCAACTAGTGTCATCTAGCGGTGCGCTGCAGGTTGTAACTAACTAAATGAACCCTTTGCTCACTCGTCCCTGGCTAAGCCTGTCAGAGAACTACGGTGGCCTTCAGGTAGGGAGAGTTATGTTTAGGATTTTATTACAACTAGGAGCTACTCTTATAGACAGTATACTCTTAAAAACATATATAGAATTTAAAAAAACAAATCTAAGAAAAACAGATGGCAGAGCTTCTGTTTAAGCTTGTTTGTAAAAACAAAGAGAGAGAAAAAGAGTTTTTGGCTGATCGTGCATGCTGTGCACAGGTTGATCCAAGTTTTTCTTCAGCTCTGGATATCTAACAGATGTGCACAACTCCACTCAACCCTTAAAACGAACCGGCCAGCATGACAAACATGTGTGCGTTCCTGGAAGTTGTGGAAATGACTCGAACGTACCCCGGGGTTGCCGTGATCTTGTACTTGACTACAGACGAGTGTCCTCTCTCTCCACAGATGAGCGCTCCAACAGGTTTAGGAGTCATCATTGGGTTGGTGACACTCTCTGCAGTGACTTCACATGCTGCTATTTGGTCCTCCTCTCTCTCACTTTCTGCAGATGCTGACAAAAACAAGAAAATCTAAGTTAAATGTTTTTCTTTAAAACGTTATCATTCGTACAAATTTAGATTTTATTTTGAATTGACTGGTGAAATTACAAAATCATTGGAACCGTAAAGCTGAAAACAATGAATTTATCGACCAACAAGCTGTAAACATGGTCAGATCTCAAAACGTGTCATTGGTGTGAGCAAACAGTGGCGTATTTACAAAGAAAACTAACTCTTAGTTAACTCTTGATCTGCTTAACACTCTACTATGTTCACCAGCCAGTACCCAAACGTTTCTGTGTTTCCATCACGGCAGCACACAGCTAGGTTTTACAGCGTTTCACTGAAAACTCCACAGAATTAAAGTTATAATGATTTGTGTCTCGGGGGGAGGGGAGGGGCTTATCCCTAAATCTCCTTTAATTGAAGAAGTTTGAGCTTCTTCAATAAAATTTTGCACGACTGTAAATTATGAGGTAATGGTTTGTGTGCTTACAATGTAGGCATGTGTGATAACAGAACATGTTTGTGATGAATTAATGCAGGACTAAGGACCATCATGAAATTAAATACATTAAATAGAACTTTCTCCCAGATGTATCGGCATAAGACACTAACATCTGTATCCAGACATGCAAACAGAAAATTAAGAGAATCTAAAAACATTCACTCAGGGTGGCGTAGAACTCATGGCACGTAGAAGACTACGATAAGAACACAGCATAAGGCAAAAACAATGAGGCTATGTTAACCAGCGTTAATTGAAATGAGTCAAATGAGGCCATGTAGGCTGAACTACCTCGGATCTCGTCCTTTTTCTTCAGAATCTCAAACACCACGGAGCGCAGCTCGTCCACCGGCTGCGATCAAAGAGAAGCACAGAGAAGGAATGATTAACTCTCGACTACGAAACCAAATAAACCGTCGATTCTGATCACAGTCAGGGATGGATTCATGTTATAAACATGAACTATGCAGTGAGGGATGGATTCATGTTCATTTTCTATATTAAAACTTGTTCCAACAGACACATTAAGATGCTGACTGCTTGGGCTCGGAGCATTTGAAGGTAGATGGTGAGCGCAGCAGTCGTGTAAGCGTCTCCCTTATTGTTAAACAGAGTAGAAGACTCACACTTTCGGACGTCCCAGGAGATCATAGGATAGATATCTGCTAAAAACAGATTTCACCTCTGGCAGGGATTGCATCATGGCGCTGTGATTGCACCATGTTCAAAATGTTAAACCATGCGTTGTCCAAGGCTGACTCAACTGCAATGTCGACATTTTTCTTCTTCTTAAACAATAAAGTCTACACGTACGCCGGATATTTACTATTGCAGAGTGAAAGAATATTACAGATCTTCTAACATCTGAGAGATGATTTATTTATATATATATATATATATATATATATATATATATATATATATATATATATATATATATATATATATATATATACACATATATATATATATATATACACATATATATATATATATATATATATATATATATATATATATATATATAGTATATCTGTGTCATTTCTGAAATTAAATTCCTTTTTACTCATCTGGCATACACGCAGTACCAAAATACTGCATCTGTGATACTGCATCAACTGTTGACCGCTCTGTTTGACTGTCAGCTGACAAACCTCCATCGTCATATTTCCAAAAATCACAGTTTCAGTTTCCAGGAAATTATAATGAGAAATGGTTCTAGACAAAACAACCCAACTGCGTGATTCAGTGATGATTCTCATCTCACTAACGGATATGGAAACGCAATACTGCCTGAAGCACTGATCGTGATAAGAGAGAGGAGATGAAGTATGGCTGATGATTGTTAACAGCCACGTAATCTTTCACAACGTGTGAAAAACATGGATGACTCGCCTCCAGCACGACCCCAACAGCCTCTTCAAACATGGGCAGCACATCCAGGCGGCCCTCTCGTTCCATCAGGCGGGCCTGACAGATCCAGTATTTGGCAAACTTCTTGGACACCGCTGGCAGCCGGTAGAGAACCTCCCTCACCCGGTCTGGAGGGCAACCCTGAGGGAGCGAGGAAGGCTCGAGTCACAACTCACACAGGGAGAGAAACAGCATCAGTGTGCTTCAACCAACGAGCTGGTTGTGTGTTAACATCGAGCAGAAGCTCTCTGTTTTCATTATCTACACAAACTTCCTGGAGTGTAAAAGTGTGCAAATGTCAACGATTCTCACATTTCAGCTGCCTGTATAACAGATCCCATCAGACAATGTCCGCCACATAACTTACAGTAACTTCTGAATAAAAAGGCCAAGGAGGCCAGAGATTCTTCCCTCAACAGCATGTACCTCTCCCAGCAATTTGATGCATTCAGCCAGGGACTGGTCCACGGCACAGATGAGGGAGTGGGCCTCGTCTTCCTCGTTCATGGCTCCCCAGAAAGGCTGGAGCACGGCCACAGTATGCCGGACCTGAGGTTGCACCGGCATTGGGGGACGCTTGTAGGAAATACCCTTGGCCTCCCGCCACTCCTGTAGTTTTCTCCTTGACACCAAACAATAGAGCAGAGGGCTCCATTAAAAGCACAACAGAGAGACACAAAGGGTAGAGGAAGTGGAATGACTGAGGTCCCAGGACAAACGGGTTGATACCTTTAACATTTGACTCTGGACAAACAACTCCTGACAGACCAAACGTTTTAGGAAAACCATCTTTTTGCTGGCACTTCAGACCTCTGAGTCTGAGTCTCGTGTCTAACTATTTATTTAACAAACAAAATAACATAGAAGTGTGAGACGAGATTCACGTCCTGTAAATACACAGAACATGTTCCCTGCATTGCTAAATAAAGCCATCTAATTGAGGTATGTTCGACAGCCAGCCTATCCTGTTAGACATTTGACAACGTGGTAGTTACAGCGCTGCTGGCCTGGGTGTAAAATGTGATGGAAACCAGTCCCTGTCCACCCACACAGATGTAATCATAGTCAATCAGGTTGGCTTTCAACCATGACGGCAGTTTGTTCACAGCGATCTAATCTGACAAAGCGACTTGTTCTGGGAATATTTCACTCTCAGTCTTCACCCTTTCTTTTATTAAAAAACGGCAAGCATCTAAACTTGGCATTGAACTTGGTCAGATTTCTTCTTCTTCTTTGACGAGACGGTCCTTGCTCTAAACCACAACCTATGTTTTAACCTAAAAAAATCATTCTTTTGGTTACAAAAACGCAGGTACAGATATAGTGAAAGTCGAACAATACCCCGTGTTATATAGTGTATAAGCTAAACTCATCAGTAAGAGAATACAGAATGGCTTCAGTCATCACCAGTTACCAAACGCAACCCAAATACAATATGCCAACAAGGGCGGCACCATTTTTATTATTTTTATTTTCTCTGTGTAGATAATTTATTGACCCTAGGGTCACATTGTGTTTTTTATGCTTTTAAATGTCTGCTCTGTTTAAGCACTTTGTGATATTACTGTCTGTGAAAAGCGCTATATAAATAAAATTCATTCATTCATTCCTAATGATCACTTGCTCAGAAATCAAATATTAAAATCAATAAAATAGAAATATTGAATTATCACCCAGCCCTGAAGGTAACTCTCTTTGTGAGTCACATACAGACAGGGCTGAGGTGTTGTTCTCTTCTACTTACATTCTTTCCTCCTGGGCAGCGGTCACTTTCTTTCCCTCGGTCTGGGGAAAGACCCTGACTGGGACCTTGGGTGTCTTCGTGTCTGTGGCCTGCCCGGTGTGGCTGATGGTCCTGCCCGGCCGTGGCACTGTCTGGCACGTCACCGGAGCACTTGTTCTCTTCACACCTGTTTGCGGTGGAGGGGCATTTGCTGAAGCGCGTCCCTTTTTGCCACCCGTCTCTTCGCGTGTCTTGGTTTTCCCTCCCAGCTCGGCCACAGCAGCTCGCATAACCCCGCTGACCGCTCTGGAAGCGCACCTGCTCGCCGGCCCAGAGGATGTTCGGGAGGCAACTTTGCACGGTTGGCCATTCTTCTGCGCCGCATCTTCAGATGTCTGCTTTGTGAGCCGGTCTGTGGGCTGACCAGCTGCTCTGCCCTGTGGCTTAAAAGGTGCTGCTGTGGATTTCAGTCCACTTGATAATGGAATCTTAGAAGATGGCTGAGAATTTTTACTCAAAAGTGGTTTAGAGTTAGACTTGCTCTGATTTTGAACTTTAATCACAGCTCTTGGTCTCTCACGGGTGGTAGGTAATGGTTTCCTCTGACCCATGGCCGACTTCTGGGAAACAGAAACGGTGCTGGATTGCACCCGTTTAGCTCCAGTGGTAGCGGCAGAGGTGGTGGGATCAGAGGTGTGTGTTACGTTCTGGCTTTGACTGTTTCTGGGACGGGTCACTGCAGGAGTTAGTCCCGTTTTTGTTTTGACCATGGGGCCAAGACTCACCCTGACACTGACTGTCGTCACTGGACATGACCAGGTGGCCTTTGAGCTACTGCTGAATCTGCTGTGTGACTGTGTTACACCTGTACGAGATGCATTTGAAGAGGCTCTGCCTGAAGAGGAGATTCCTGTGTTTGGCTGCTTTTTGAGATGGCTTGCCGCATTCGTGTTGGATATTGAGGACAGACCCGCAGCCCTTCTTGTCAGCACAGGGTTTTGATTAAGTTTTGGCTGTGCCGGGCCACTGGTTGCAGATGGACGACTGGTATTCTGCCGTCCAGTCAGAATGTTGGCTTTTACATTCACTTTGTTTGAGTCACCGAACGCTCCTCTGGCAGCAGGGGGTTTGGTTGATTGAGCAGCCAGAGTTTTAATTTGTGTGCGTTCATGTGTGAATCTGTCAGCTGGAGCCTTGTTCTCTTTTCCCTTAACAACCTGTAATAACAAAAACAAATAGGAAAAAAACAAGTAAGATAAAAACTATTTGGTGTGAGATCTGACGAGCTAAATATACACTCACACACGAACATACACCTGTTCACAAGGCACACCCACCTTTAGTGAAGTTGTCAGAAGCTTCTTAACCTGACTGTCGTCACGTAGGTATGGTCTGAGGAGTCAAATTGAGATTATTTATTACCCTAGGTGTCATTAACAACAGCATTTGATGGACGCATTGTTGTGCGGTTGTTTTTCTTACTTTGGGTTGGGCTGTTTCAGCTTTCCTTTTCCTGCCAAGTATTCCATCAGCTTCTGCTTACGCAGCTCTGTGACAGATTACACAGGAATTCAGCACAGGTCACTTTCCATTATACTTTCATGCTTAGGGTTTGAAAATAATTAACTACTATCCAGCCACATGCTTTAGCGCATCATAAGTGTGTCTGCGTACACATTCATTGCAGATGCAGAACTCTACAAGTTTTGGGAGCTCTCTTTAGGTTAACTCACTAACAAATAAAACATTCACAATATAAACAAATACAGTATATTTATTACAGCCAGCACACTGAACTACAGATCAGTTCCTCTTATTGGATGCAATGGACAGAAAAAAGCAAGTAAAGCTTGTGATGAAACTGTGATGAACAGAATAGAGATGATTCTTTTCAAGTATGTGAATAACCGTGTAGACACGTGCTGCCATCTAGCTGTGGATTGGTGAGACATGTATCCGGCATTTAGAGAGGACTTAATAGGAGGATATTATTTATTTATTTTAAATGTGATTTTTTTTATTTAATAAACTATTAATAAATAACAATAATAGGCAGAATGAGCTATGATACATAAATAACTTTTTGCAGTCGTGTTGCATACATGTAATTTAACATTTACTTTCTCCAATAAACACTAAATATAACTCTGATCCAGCGCTGTTATTTACTTGGGTGAGAAGCCTAATCAATTGTTTTTTCTAGATGTTAAATTATTGTTGGAATGCTGTTAAGCATTCCAACAATAAAGATTCAGCTCCGTCAGCTCATCCCTGCTATATCTCTTCATATTTCTAACCTTTAAACTTTTTGAGCCTATCATTTAATAACCGGTTTGTGTTTATCTAACATTATGATTCTGTCTCCTCTCCCCTTCTCCCCCACACCCCATTTCAAAATAAAAGCCCCAGAGAGTGAATTCTAACTGAACTGCTTGTGATGAAGCCTGTCATTTAATAACCTCTGTTTATGTGTGTCAAACATTATGATTATGTCTCCTCTCCCCCTCCCTCCCCCACCCAGTCCCACCCTTTCAAAATAAAAGCCTCATGGATTAACTGTATTTAAACATTAAACTCAAAATTAGGCTTTTTTGTTGAAAAAATGACTGCTCTTACTAATACTGCGACAACTACTACTGCTGCTAATATTTCTAGTATTACTACTACTACTGCTACTACTTCTACTCCAACTTTTGCTGTTGCTACTATTACTAGTGCTATTACTGCTACCATCAATATTATTACTACCACTACTGCTATTACTACCACTACTACTATTACTTATACTACAACTGCTACTACTGCTATTCATGCTACTACCAGTACTAATACTACTACAGCTATTAGTACGACTGCTACTAGTACCACTACTACTGCTACTTCAAATACTGCCATTACTTTTACTACTACTACTACTACTGTTATATTAAATACTACGACCACTACTACAGCTATTACTACTACTACTGATACTAGGCTACTACTTCTTCTGAATACCAATACTTCTTCTAAATACTAATACTTCTACTACTAATGATACTTCTACTACAACTACGACTTCTACTATTACAAATATCACTACTACTTATTCTAATGCTACTAATACTTCTACTACTAATAATACTTCTACTTCAACTACAACTTCTACTACTATTACTACAAATATCACTACTTCTGAAATGTGTTTAAGCTACAGAAATTGTTCAAATATCAAAATGTTCAGCTCTTTCAGGAGAGGTGTGCTTTGACTTTTCATTTTTGTAATCTTTAAACTTTTTGAATTAAGCTTTTTGCAATTTTCTTTTGAATGGGATCTCTATGGAGAAAATCTTCAAATCCTGTTATACTTCAACTTTCAAAGCCTTCTTCTTCCTCATACTTTCAGCTACAGACACCATAGTTAGACATTTCAACTAGAAGGTTTTTCAGCAGTGCAGTTTAAATGCTTTCGGGCTTCAACATTTTTCAGAGAGATAGTCTCCCATTTCTTAATTTTCTGCAATTTTTTCACAATTAATTTCAGCTTTCAGCATTCCAACGCATTTTCAGCAGGAAATGCATTTTCTAGTTCCACTATTTCTTCCGTCCCCCGTTTCGTCGGCACGCTTCTTCTCCTTCATATTTTAAGCTACAGAAACCGTTCAACTCTCAAAATGTTCAGCTTTTTCAGCAGAGGGGTGCTATATCTCTTCATATTTCTAACCTTTAAACTTTTTGAATTATTAAGCTTTCAGCAACTTTTTTTTGAATGGGTTTCAATGGAGAAGATTTTCAAATCCTCTTAAACTGCTTCAACTTTCAAATCCTTCAACTTCCTCATACTTTCAGCTACAGACACCATTTCAACTTTCAAATGTTGAGAAAACCCTGAACTATTCGCGGGACATACAGCTTTCTGATATCTTTTAAACTTTTTGAACTGCAGCAATTTAACTTTTATGATTTTTCAGCCCTTTTCTGACTTTATAATGGGTGTGTATTGCGCAGCTTAGAGTGCTTGAATTTCCGAGTATCCTTAAACGCCTCATCTTACCTTCACTACGGAACAAACCAGGCCTCCCCACATTGTTATCTGAGTCATTGACCGGTAAGTAGCACAATGTGCTTCTATACTCAACTTTAAAAATGAAGCTTCCACATTTTACAATTGCGTTACAAGTGGTTTCTAACTCAAACAGGGTTCACAATAAACAAGAAGAGTAAACATTTTCCCGGTGAACCAAAGACAAACTGTATTGTTGTTAGCATAGCTGCTGACGTTCGTCATACGGCTCCTTCCGGTTTAGTACGGGACTATAAACTGTTCATAGTCTCGCTTCGTGTTGTAGTGCGAGCTCGTAGCATGAACGGAGCCAATTATACTCCATGTGCTGTGCGCTGCATTATTCTCAGAAACGCCAGAGGGCGAAAAAACGAAATGAACTGTGAAGAATTAAGAAGACGAGTGAAGAATGAAGTCATGTAACGGCTGTGCAGCTGACGTGCATGATGCTAGACCAGAGATTAGTTCACTGATCGGTTTCACACAAAGCTAAACCATACGACAAATGTCTGACAATCTGAGACTTTCTTGACTTGCAAAATAAATATTAAATTCACAAACATATGTGTAATTCATAGCACAATTCAAACTGGATGAAATCAACATTTATCTCTCGCCGTTAAAGTAAAGTCCCACAGGACACTGTAAAGGGCGTGACTTCATCTCTCTATTAAACTGACAATAAACCACTAAGCTAATTAACAGGTTATTTCTAATGTAAAACGAGTATTTTTCATCAAACTATCCTGACAACAATATGTTTGCTGTGGTAACATTACAGTCAGAGTGTTTTATAACTGTTTGTTAGTTTTACCAGCAGCTAAAGCTGTTCAATTATTATTCTGGCCACTTTATGTGTCAATGTGTAAATCTGTAACAGAAAGTGACCAATAGACATGATTATACACACGCTTTGTGATCTTGAATTAGACCTTAATGTACAAATAACCTTTGTTCATATAATGCTGATAGTATCGTTCTGTAGTAATCCACTAATATAATGCAGGCCCTATAGGAACATGACTTTATATATTCAGTATACAGAGACATTAGATAATCCATTATTAGTCCACAGTGAGCCCTCACATAGAGCTGAGATGGAGCTGTTTCCCTGCTGAAAATGCGTTGGAATGCTGAAAACTGAAATGAATTGCAAAAACATTGCTGAAAATAGATATCCAATTCAAAAACAAGTGCAAAAAGCTTAATAATTCAAAAAGTTTAAAGATTACAAATATGAAAAGTCATATCACACCTCTCCTGAAAGAGCTGAACATTTTGATATTTGAACTGTTTCTGTGGCTTAAAATAATTCCATCGGGAGTGATATTTGTTGTAGTAGTAGTAGAAGTTGTAGTCGAAGTATCAGTAATTAGAAGAAGAAGTAGTGGAAGTAGTACTATCAGTAGTCGTAGTAATAGCTGTAATAGTGGTCGTAGTATTTAATATAACAGTAGTAGTAGTAGAATAAGTAGTAGTAGTAATAGTAAAGTCAGTTTTTGAAGTAGCAGTAGTAGTAGTACTAGTAGCAGTCGTACTAATAGCTGTAGTAGTATTAGTACTGGTAGTAGCAGGAATAGCAGTAGTAGCAGTTGTGGTATAAGTAATAATAATAGTGGCAGTGGTAGTAATAGCAGTAGTGGTAGTAATAAAATTTGATAGCAGTGATGGCAGTAGTAGTAATAGTAGCAACAGCAAAAGTTGAAAAAGACTTGAACATCGAACATTTATTGTCTGGTTGTGTGTACCAGCATATATATATATAGTTATATATATATATATATATATATATATATATATATATATATATATAGTTCATTCCACTACTTCTTCTTCTAATTACTGATACTTCGACTACAACTTCTACTACAACAAATATCACTACCGATGGAATTATTTTAAGCCACAGAAACAGTTCAAATATCAAAATGTTCAGCTCTTTCAGGAGAGGTGTGATATGACTTTTCATATTTGTAATCTTTAAACTTTTTGAATTATTAAGCTTTTTGCACTTGTTTTTGAATTGGATATCTATTTTCAGCAATGTTTTTGCAATTCATTTCAGTTTTCAGCATTCCAACGCATTTTCAGCAGGAAATGCTTTTTCTAGTTTTTAAATGCTCCCTTTATTTTAGACATAAATCCATACCTGGACAATGCTTATTCACAAAGTCACGTGATTAAAGGGACCAATGAAAATACTGCATCATTGTTTGTAACCTTATAAAGGTACAGCATTAGAAGAAGCCCATAATGTTACTGCTAGCTTATGTTAATGTTTCACGCAATACCGTCAATATTCTCAGACAGTACAGTTACATTTATTTAGACGTAACGTTCGCTAGCTAACTTAACTGATAGCTAGCGTTAGCTCATAGCTAGCTAACGTTAACGAACTTATTTAACGTTAGCTTTCATTCACTCGCTAACCTTTTCTGGAAAGTATCGATACGGTCTCTTCTTCTTCTTCTTCTTCTTCCATGTCTATCAAACTTCAGTTTCGTCTTCTTGACCAAATAAATGTATTACAAATGGCTCGTTTGAGTTGTTGTTTTGGTGGTTTAAGGACAAGTTAAATTAACGTTAGCTTCATAACTGAGCTCGCGCATCCAGTGTTTGAAATTACCGGGAGTAAACGCCTCCTCTTCTCTGATTGGACGATTTGAAATCTCGCGCATGCGCTAAAACCCAGCGCTGATTGGAGCAGAGAATGTAAACAAAAAAAGGGGCATACAAGTTGCACAGGTGCACATGGGAGTTTGCCAACAGGCCTGCAATTGTTTCCTGTCCTTACATGACTCTGGAGGTAAATACTATGTCCTGAATAGAAAAGAAAAGTGCAAAAGTATGAAGTCATGCATGATTGGTACGTGAATGGTATATTGCAGAGTACTATTTATGACATTGTTGGATTATAATTATTGATGCATTAATGTGTTTAATTTGTAATCATTTTAATTACATTATAACTGCTTAACATTCTGGAAGATCACTTGTGAATTTCCCCCACTGGGATCATTAAAGTATTATCTTAGGTTTCTTTAATACGAAAACCACTACGAGCAGCCACAGGAAGAGGACAAGGAACAAAAAGCAATAAGGTCATGCCAACCGGTGGCTGCCATATGCTGGCACTGATTAGGAATTAGTTGTGGGAGGAGCCAGCCTGAGGGCTGCTTTCACAACCCTCCACCCTATTCTTCATTCTCTGGGGAGCATTCCACCACATGTAGGTTCAGTGTTGATCTGTATCGTGTACAAGTGAGTTTTGACGGTGACGGTACAGCAGCACAAAATAAACGTGGGCCTCTAAAGAGCTGAAAAGACTCATGTCTGAGATATAATCTAATCTGAATAACGTCTCTGAGATGATTTGACTAACTTGGTGGCTGATGAAGCAACAACAACATCAAGAGGCACAGCAGTGATGGATTTATGAGCTACTCTGAGCTACGTTTACAGGAAGTAGAATGTGTCCGTGCCATCACATCCTGTGCACATGCTGCACATTCAATAATGTTGATGACATTGAGCACATGTGAGCGTGTTGTCCCTGAGAAGTGCATTCAGTAGGTGACAGAATGAATGAAATGTAAGAGTGAAAGCGTTTCTTAAACAGTGTGTTGTGTGTATACAGCCCTCAGTGCTCCCTCTCTTCAGTGAGGCTTCTATAACAGACGTGAGCATCAACACACTGTTACAACTTCACATTACAAAGATGATCAACAAACACAATCATTCTGCTGCTTTGAGTTTTTAACAAACACAAAGTCTAAAAGCAACTCGTTCCTCGAGGAGATTGTTGTAAAGTATTATTATTATTTAACTTTTTAAGATTCATTTAAATATTGTCTTTTGTTATGATCTGGTTGATTAATTGTTTTTCATGATTTGTATTCTTTGTAATTCGTCACATGAATATTTCACAGATGTTTGTAAAGAAACTTGAAACAACTTCATACAGAACATTGTGAATAAAACCTGTTGGTGATTTAATTACACGTCATGAAGCAGCATCCATCTGATGTACATTTATAAAGATACAGTTGATTCAATGAAACAAGACGTTTTAAACTAAAGTTCCTTTATGTTGATCACAAACATTTAAATTCATCGTTCATGTTACTGATCATGTAAAAACTACAAAAATCATCATAAACAGAATGAAGAAGCATTGAAAGAATTACAGACTGAATCAAAACCCATTTATATTATTATGATCCATACTGTTCACCTGGTTTATAATTGTATATATTTGATGTATTTTGGATTGTTAGACTTTATATTTACACTCTTTATCTCTTCTAAACATACAAAACAATTAAAACAGATGTTTCCAACAAATATAAAAGTATCCAAAACTAAAATAACTCAACAGAAAAATATAAAATGTAAAAACACAATGTTTATAATCTGAATTAACAGCTTTTATCTTAAACGTTTATATTTTAAACACATTTTTACACAACTACAGATCTTACATCTTTAATTTATTAACTTCCAAAAATGAATTTCAGATTAAAACAATGATTTATGTGTTGAGTAGTTAACGACATTAGAGACAGTTAAGAAAAACAATTTCAATCATAAAAGATAATCAATCAGAGTCAGAATGTGTTTTGATTCACTGAACCTCTGAGACTCTGAGTGTAAAGTGTGAAACACTGAAATTATAACATCAAAGCTGAAATAACTCAACAGAAGATCCAGAAATCTAAAAAACTAAAACTGATGTCTGATGAAGATCAAAGTTAAAGAAACACACAACTGGAAACAAAGTGTTTGGTTTAGTGGATTCACTAAATGTTAGATTGTGTTCTGATTCAACACAAGATGATGAAAACCAGTTTCATAAAAAAGTGATTTAAAATCATCCTTTCATTGAACCTGTAGCTTTATCACCTGATGATGTAATGCAACTTATGTGTTGAGTAGATGTAGATTTTCTGTCATAACTGTTGATTGTATTGATTCTATCAATGAGATGTTGACTCACAGTGAAGTCAGAGTAAAGTCTGAACAAACACTAACATGTCTGAACATCACAGAGAAATATCAGTTTGACACATTTTGATATCAGCAGTTTTAGCATCACCAGACTCTCCAATAAAGAAATATGGGAAGAGTTTCTCAGTGAAAGTGTCTCTGTGAGTGTAGATGTGAGTCATGTCTTCAGGGTCGTAGAAGGACACGTCCCCCATGTCATAGTCCAGCTGGACTCTGATCCTCTGGAGACTCTTCTTCACTCTGACAGTCTGACCAGATCCATCAGTGTATTCTCCACTACGATGACGTAAACACCAGAGTCCATATTCTGGTGACGCAAATCGTTTTCCCTTCTTATCAACTGACTCTTTAGACAAACCTACATTCCAGTCAGGATGGTCTCCCACCTCCACCTCCCAGCTGTGTTTCCCTGAGCTGAAGCCCTCAGAGCCCAGAACATTGTGATACTTAGTGAATCTCTCTGGATTGTCAGGAAGCTTCTGGATTGTGTCTCCATTTCTCACACTGGTCAGATCATCAGACAGATAGAGCCAGGGGTTTGCAGTGTTTGGGTCCAGAATGACAGGACTGAAGTGGACCTTGTCCTTCATCTTCTCCCAGACTCTGAAGGACAGGTTGCCCAGGTGTTTGGCCACATCTATCAGCGCTCCTGAGACCAGCTGTGGATGTGACAGTGAGCTCTGGACTCTGGCTCTGGTCTGAGTGGCTTTATAACTGCTGAGGAATGACACGTTGTGTTTCTGCAGGTCTTCTTCAACAGCAGAGATGCTGTCTGACAGAGAGGAGATCTGCTCCTGAATCATCTTCATCTCTCTGCTGATAGTCTTCCCCTTCTGCTCCTCTTCCTCCCTCAGAGCTGCCAGTCTGGACTCCTCTTCCTCTTTCAGGACCTGGTGGAGCTTGTTGAACTCTGCTCTGATCTGCCTCTCTGTGGACAACAGCTGCTTCTTGGAGAGTTCAATCATTTCATTGTATGTTTCCTCCACTTGTTTGTGTTTGTGCCTCTTGTCCTGCAGAGACTCGAAGTCAGATCTCAGCTGGTCCTTCAGGTCACTGACTGCTTGTTCTATAGGAACCACCTTGTGACTCTGGTGGAGAGAAAACTCACAGACAGGACACACAACTCTCTCTTCATCCTCACAGAACAGTTTAGTCTCTTCTCCATGTTTACTACACACCACCTCCACCTTCTTCTCTCCTTTTTCTGTCTCAGGTGATCCAGTTTTCTGTCTCTCAGCAAACGAGTCAGCAAGTTCCTTCAGTGCAAAATTCACCCAAGGAAATTCTTTTGAGGATTTTCTTTTACAAATGGGACAGTTTTTGTTTTCAGCTTGTTTCCAGAATTTTTGCAGGCAGCTTGAACAGAAGCTGTGGTTGCAGCTCAGAGACACAGGATCTCTGAACGTCTCTGAACAAACATGGCAGTTCAGGTAACTTTC
Source organism: Lycodopsis pacificus (assembly GCA_028022725.1). Taxonomy (NCBI): domain Eukaryota; kingdom Metazoa; phylum Chordata; class Actinopteri; order Perciformes; family Zoarcidae; genus Lycodopsis; species Lycodopsis pacificus. The sequence continues at coordinate 13,604,468 of CM051692.1, read as the reverse complement.
AACAAGAACTATCTTCTCAGCCATTTGTCTTGGTATCTAAATTATCTTTCAACAACAAGACTCACCAGGTTACTGTTCCGTCTCTTCACTGGTTCAAATACTCCAAACGTGTGTTTTCCAGCAGAGATCTCACGCCCTGTAATGGCGTCTCAGCTCTGGTCAACAATGTCACAATCTTCTTTCACTTTCACTTTTCTCTGTCACAGTGTGAGTTATAAGGAGGAAATCTTGTTATGTCCTTTAGTCACCAGCAGATGATGTCATGAGGTCTTTCTGAGGTAAATATTTTACTCTTGATTAAGAAAAATACAAAATCCTTACAAAAACATTTGTTGTTTCAAAGTTGAATCCAAAACTAAAGTCTCCTTTTTGTTTCACTAAATAAAGAACAGAACTGATCATAAAATACCACAAACAAGGAGAAGATTGTTGTGTTGAGGACTGAACATTTCAACAGGCTCACTGACACTAAACCAGTTTTACTGCATATTTTGTTTGTCAGCCGCTGTAACAGGAAACATGTTGTGCGAATAAACAAGTTGCACAATTCTTTATTCCTCACATGTTTACAGGGACTCCATAAAAAATACATCCAAATGTATTTCTTGATCATATTTTCTGTCATTAGTTACTTTTTAGATTCAGATTAAAGTTACTAAATAAAATGTAAAATTATAATATTTGCCTCTGAATTGTAGTAAAGTATAGAAGTATAAAGTAAGGTCAAAAATGTACAAGGACAGTACTTGAGTAAATGTACTTGTTACTCTCCACCACTGACAAGTCCTAAAGTATACAAAGATAAATACATATACTTCAACAATGCATGAGCTTTTAATGAGGGGAAACTCTGTTACAAGTATTTAGATTGTTTACAGAAATAAAAGTCGTCCCTCTGTTTAAAAATACTCAACAATAATGACAGGTGACACTGATCAGGACAGGCCAATCTAAAAAGGTGGAGAAACTCACAAAAACAGGAAGTAGAACTAAACATGACACATGACCAGTGAACTTCAAAATAAAAAAAGGAAATAGACTATCAAATAAAAAACCCTGATAGACCATAAAGACCATAATATTATCAGAAAACTCTACTTCAAAGTATCTAAAGTCAGAGGACTCTTTTAGAATGAAAATACTCAAGTCAAGTAAAAGTACCTCAGAAGTGTACTAATAGTATTCAGCCGTAGGAACATGGTAACACTGGTTGGTTACTGGGTCTCTGTGTTCTGTAGAAATATTAGATGGACAGAACTGCAGCTCATAATCTGATCAGAATAACTGTCTCTAGAAAATGGGCGACAGCTGATGTTTGTTGTGAAGTCCCTGATCATTTCAGTGAACAAACATAAGACACAAATCCAAATAAGTTACAAGACTTTATTCAATATTTCACTGCACATCATTTAAATACTTGTTCGTTCGCAGATTTCCAAATAAATATCTACATGTATATTAAAATGGTGCATAAATAGATAAATACACGAATAGATAAAAGCATCAACAGTGTGTCATGTCATTCAGCACAATAAATACACAGGGTGTTCACCAGAGAAGCACAATGATGCCATCTTCTGGTGAAACTTGACTTAAGTCGATACACGAAGCATTTCACTTTCTGTACTTGGTACATACAGTAAATAGAAGCACTGGAATACTCGCAACCTTTTACCAGACAACCGTAGCGTGTCTTTGTTGCTTTTCTGAATCAAAATAGCTGAAGTGCAGTAAATTATTACGCTCTGTTCAATACCCCCAAAATAACGTCTTCTTCAGAGGGTCAAACTTGACCCCCAGATGCAGATCCACATTCCACTTTGGGCGTCTTTGGCAGGTGTTTAACTCTGACGTTCAACCTCCTCTCGGATGCTGAAGGTTCGGGAGCGCGTGGCGGACTCCAGGCACATTGCCAGCGGCTTGTTGTCCTGCTGCGCCGTGCTGATGTACCAGTTCTGGTAGGCGACGGACATGAGGGTGCTGATGTTCACCCCGGTGTCCTGTCTGTAGAAGAGGAATCTCACCAGGTCGCTGTCCACGCTGATGCTCGTGCCCAATCCGCTCAACAGACTCTTGTTCTCCACCGCCTGAGGGAGTGAAGAGGTAAAGGTCAAGGTCTGCGTAAAGGGTCGCTGCATCATCCTTTCATAGCACTACAAAGTGTGTGGTGAGAATCGCGTGACGAGTCACGAGCTTTACCTCCAGATGCAGAGTTGGCTCGGCGCCATCTTTGCGGCAACTCAGGTAGAGATTTGTGCCCTTGATGCCCAGAGCCACCGTTCTGCCCTCGACGCTGGGTGCAGGGTGCAAGTATGTCGACATGTTCAGGAGAACTGAGGAGAGGAGAGAGGGAAGAGGTTCACTTTTATTGAAAACTGAAAGACTGTCTGTCATGGTGCTACTTTAAGTGCAGTTTATTAAAGGTACATTAGCATTTGTACAACAGGTAAAAGGCATCAAACGGCTTTGACTTGGAGATATTTAAAAGCATCCAATACCATCAGTTACACCAGTGGTGCTGCTACTTTATACTTCTATTCCACTCTGGATCTGTGAGCTACTCTGGACAAACAGGACGTCAGACAAACACAACGGGGTTTCTGTGAAGGATCTGTGTGAAAAGAAGAATCCATCAGAAAGTGCTAAGAGGTGCTGCTATTGATCAACCTGTGCAGCAAAGAACAACATGGACTTTGTCTCCATCTTGTGAGGTTTACAGGAAGTAGAATGTGTCCGTGCCATCACATCCTGTACACATGCTGCACATTCTATAATGTTGATGACATTGAGCACATGTGAGCGTGTTGTCCCTGAGAAGTGCATTCAGTAGGTGACAGAATGAATGAAATGTAAGAGTGAAAGCGTTTCTTAAACAGTGTGTTGTGTGTATACAGCCCTCAGTGCTCCCTCTCTTCAGTGAGGCTTCTATAACAGACGTGAGCATCAACACACTGTTACAACTTCACATTACAAAGATGATCAACAACCACAATCATTCTGCTGCTTTGAGTTTTTAACAAACACAAAGTCTAAAAGCGACTCGTTCCTCGAGGAGATTGTTGTAAAGTATTATTTGTTGAAACTTCCTTTCTTAGAGTTGATGATGAAGCAGTGAAGTTGTAGGAGGGTAAAGTTGAACCATCTTTTTAAATGTGATTTCTGACTGTTTCTAATGTTGAGAACACACACACAGTGAGGTACAGACCAGTGAGAGGATCAATACAACTCCATCAACATGAAACAAGTTGCACAACTCTTTGTTGCTCACATGTTTACAGCTACTGAGCCTTCATCAGGGAGGTATGAGCTCCATTCAGCTGTCTTTGTGTGCAGTCGCTTAACTAGTCACGTGACTTTACAGCAGAAGATCTAACTTCATTCAGCTGGACTGTCCATCAATGTCGACGTTGAAAGAGTTTCACTGAGGAATCTGTTGATTTGAAAATAAAAAATGTAGATTTAACGTTTTAAGATTAAATATTGTCTTTTGTTATGATCTGGTTGATTAATTGTTTTTCATGATTTGTATTCTTTGTAATTAGTCACATGAATATTTCACAGATGTTTGTAAAGAAACTTGAAACAACTTCACACAGAACATTGTGAATAAAACCTGTTGGTGATTTAATTACACGTCATGAAGCAGCATCCATCTGATGTACATTTATAAAGATACAGTTGATTCAATGAAACAAGACGTTTTAAACTAAAGTTCCTTTATGTTGATCACAAACATTTGAATTCATCGTTCATGTTACTGATCATGTAAAAACTACAAAAATCATCATAAACAGAATGAAGAAGCTTTGAAAGAATTACAGACTGAATCAAAACCCATTTATATTATTATGATCCATACTGTTCACATGATTTTGTAATATTTTATTTATTTTGGATTCTTAGACTTTATATTTACACTCTTCCCATTTTGTTTTGCAACTGCTGCACAGCAATGTCCCTCAGAATGAATAAAGTTTGATCTTTTAACATAAAACACAATTAAAACAGTTGTTTCCAAAGAATAAAAAAAGATTCAAAACTAAAATAATTCAACAGAATATTAACAAATATAGAAACAATATGCTTACAACCAGAATAATGAATTGCTTCTAAGTTTTTTGTACCAATGATGTCATACAGTTTGCAGATTCATCTTAGTTTCCCTCTTCAACACATTTTTGCTCAACAACAGATTCTTAAATCCTTAATTTCTACATTCATGAATTTCACATTAAAAGACAGATTTTTTACTGTTTGTTCACAGTAAGTAGCATGAAAACAATAAACAAAGATAAAAAAACATTTTGCATTGTTCATCTGGGACAGACAGTTAAGAAAATATAATCAATCAGAGTCAGAATTGTATATATTTTATGTATTTACACCTGATTGTTGTTGTCTTAGACTTTATATGTGAACTCTGTATATTTACACTCTTCCCACTTAAAATTACAAATGCTGCACAGAAATGTCCCTCAGAATGAAGTTTGATCTTATCTTAAAATGAAACACATTTAAAACAGTTCTTTACACAGAATAAAACAAGTTATCCCAAACTAAAAAAACATCAGAAGATTAAAAAAATATCATAAAACAAGATGCTGATAACCAGAATACTGAACAACTTTTTTAAACGATGATGTGATAAAGTTAAAACATATTCTTGTTGATTGATTTTTGGTGCATTTCTGCTCAACAACAGATCCTTAAAACTTAATTTGTCAATGTATTTCCAAAAATGAATTTCAGATTAAAACAATGATTTCTGTGTTGAGTAGTTAACGACAGCAGAGACAGTTAAGAAAAACAATTTCAATCATAAAAGATAATCAATCAGAGTCAGAATGTGTTTTGATTCACTGAACCTCTGAGACTCTGAGTGTAAAGTGTAAAACACTGAAATTACAACATCAAAGCTGAAATAACTCAACAGAAGATCCAGAAATCTAATAAAGTAAAACTGATGTCTGATGAAGATCAAAGTTAAAGAAACACACAACTGGAAACAAAGTGTTTGGTTTGGTGGATTCACTAAATGTTAGATTGTGTTCTGATTAAACACAAGATGATGATTTAGTTAAAGTTTAAAAATGATTTGTTTTTGTGTGAAAGTGATGTAATCTGATGATGTAATACAGTTTGATTCTGATGAGTCATAACTGTTGATTGTATTGATTCTATCAATGAGATGTTGACTCACATTGAAGTCAGAGTAAAGTCTGAACAAACACTAACATGTCTGAACATCACAGAGAAATATCAGTTTGACACATTTTGATATCAGCAGTTTTAGCATCAACAGACTTTCCAACACTGAAGTATGGGAAGAGTTTCTCAGTGAAAGTGTCTCTGTGAGTGTAGATGTGAGTCATGTCTTCAGGGTCGTAGAAGGACACGTGCCCCATGTCATAGTCCAGCTGGACTCTGATCCTCTGGAGACTCTTCTTCACTCTGACAGTCTGACCAGGTCCATCAGTGTATTTTCCACTACGATGAGTTAAACACCAGATTCCATATTTTGGTGAAGCAACTATCTCTCCCTTCCTGTCAACTGACTCTTTAGCCAAACCTACATTCCAGGCAGGATGGTCTCCCACCTCCACCTCCCAGCTGTGTTTCCCTGAGCTGAAGCCCTCAGAGCCCAGAACAATGGCAGAATAAGTGTTTCTCTCTGGATTGTCAGGAAGCTTCTGGATTGTGTCTCCACGTCTCACACTGGTCAGATCATCAGACAGATAGAGACAGACGGCTGCAGTGTTTGGGTCCAGAATGACAGGACTGAAGTGGACCTTGTCCTTCATCTTCTCCCAGAATCTGAAGGACAGGTTGCCCAGGTGTTTGGCCACATCTATCAGCGCTCCTGAGACCAGCTGTGGATGTGACAGTGAGCTCTGGACTCTGGCTCTGGTCTGAGTGGCTTTATAACTGCTGAGGAATGACACGTTGTGTTTCTGCAGGTCTTCTTCAACAGCAGAGATGCTGTCTGACAGAGAGGAGATCTGCTCCTGAATCATCTTCATCTCTCTGCTGATAGTCTTCCCCTTCTGCTCCTCTTCCTCCCTCACAGCTGCCAGTCTGGACTCCTCTTCCTCTTTCAGGACCTGGTGGAACTTGTTGAACTCTGCTCTGATCTGCCTCTCTGTGGACAACAGCTGCTTCTTGGAGAGTTCAATCATTTCATTGTATGTTTTCTCCACTTGTTTGTGTTTGTGCCTCTTGTCCTGCAGAGACTCTAAGTCAGATCTCAGCTGGTCCTTCAGGTCACTGACTGCTTGTTCTATCGGAACCACCTTGTGACTCTGGTGGAGAGAAAACTCACAGACAGAACACACAACTCTCTCTTCATCCTCACAGAACAGTTGAGTCTCTTCTCCATGTTTACTACACACCACCTCCACCTTCTTCTCTCCTTTTTCTGTCTCAGGTGATCCAGTTTTCTGTCTCTCAGCAAACGAGTCAGCCAGTTCCTTCAGTGCAAAGTTCACATACGGAAATTCTTTTGAGGATCTTCTTTTACAAATGGGACAGTTTTTGTTTTTAGCTTGTTTCCAGAATAGTTGCAGGCAGCTTGAACAGAAGCTGTGGTTGCAGCTCAGAGACACAGGATCTCTGAACGTCTCTGAACAAACATGGCAGTTCAGGAGACTTTTATCAATAACTATCTTCTCAGCCATTTTCTTGCTTTTCCAAATTGTTCTTAACAAAAAAGACTCACCAAATTCTATTTCCCTTGATTTGTTTTTTTCTCAGTCCTCCAGGTGGAACATTGTTCAACAGCGATATCTCACAGTGTAATGTCGTGTGTCTCCTTTCAACAGTGTCAGAATCTTCACCAACATCTTTCATTGGTTCATCATTAACTGCAGTAAATGCAGCTCTCAGTTTTTATTACCAGCAGATAGAACAGGATACTTTGGACTCTGTCCCTCATGATCTTTATTTTTTAACCCCTGTGTGTCTCTCCGTGTGATGATCTGACCTGTGTGAGAAATAATCCTAAACACTGACAGAAAGCTGAAGATATTATCCGACTAAATGTTCTGTCTCATGTTTCCTGTTTCAATGAATAAATACTTTGTCCCAGTGAAGACAAAGCAGCAGTTCGAAACACTTGATGATGAAAAGACCACCGATGTAAAACTCTTTGAGGTTAAACTTCTTTCAGACATTCAGAGGCAGTTTGTTCAGTGCTCCTCCTGGTTGCTGATTACAGCTCTCACTATCTCTGGACTTGTTTTATTCCAGAACCTTTGAACTCAAAGTGTTATCGGTACGTGTACCTTGTGATTTCAGATCGTTTGTTTCTCATAAACGTTAAGATCTCTTTTACCGAGTCAAACAAATAAAAAAGTGGTTATGTTCCTAAAGATTGACAACAACAAACATATTTATGTATCTTTTTGACTACATTTTCAATCTCAAAACTTCTGAAAATACTGTCACAGCCCAGCTCAAAGACTGAGACAAAACAGGGAGGGAGGCGAGCTGGCTGCAGAGAAACACATTTTATTAACTTATTTACAAATCAAACAAATGCAAAAGGTATCAGCTGTCAGTTCTGAAGTGCATGTATGGGTGCATGTGGCAGTGTATCACGATTAACAGAATATAAACCCAAAGAACAGTGTGATGCTGGTGGCTGACAGGATCTCTCCTCCCAGAGTGCGAGGCTGCCAAATGAAGACGTATTTAAGGCAGAGCCACACCGGCTCAGGTGAGCCTCATCTATCTGAAGACCCTCCAATCAGCACCTGCAACGGATAATCAAACACAACAGGGACACCTAGTGTGTGGAGGAGGGTCGTCACAATACTGAAAACTAAAAACTGAATCTGTTCCTACTGAAGGGTTTATCAGACTTGTTTCAGATCATAATACTGTAATAATCTAATTTCATGTTTTCTTTTCAGAGCTAATGAGGTCATAATGATGGTTGGAGAAGTAACCATTAAAGTTGATTTATATCCCAGCACCTTTTAAACATATATATGAATGGGTGTGGAAAATTATACTTTCAACTACATTGTAGGAGAGCGAGGGGCGTTACCAGAGTGCTGGACATTGACTCATTGAACAAAGACAACTTCCTGGAGAAGGTGAATGAGGTGCTTCACGAGCCGTCCTAAGGACAGTACTTGAGTAAATGTACTTGTTACTCTCCACCACTGACAAGTCCGAAAGTATACAAAGATAAATACATATACTCCAACAATGCATGAGCTTTTAATGAGGGGAAACTCTGTTACAAGTATTTAGGTTGTTTACAGAAATAAAAGTCGTCCCTCTGTTTAAAAACACTCAACAATAATGACAGGTGACACTGATCAGGCCAATCTAAGAAGGTGGAGAAACTCACAAAAACAGGAAGTAGAACAAAACATGACATGACCAGTGAACTTCAAAATAAAATAGACTATCAAATAAAAAACCCTGATAGACCATAAAGACCATAATATTATCAGAAAACTCTACTTCAAAGTATCTGAAGTCAGAGGACTCTTTTAGAATGAAAATACTCAAGCAAAGTAAAAGTACCTCAGAAGTGTACTCATAGTATTCAGCCGTAGGAACATGGTAACACTGGTTGGTTACTGGGTCTCTGTGTTCTGTAGAAATATTAGATGGACAGAACTGCAGCTCATGATCTGATCAGAATAACTGTCTCTAGAAACTGGGCGACAGCTGATGTTTGTTGTGAAGTCCCTGATCATTTCAGTGAACAAACATAAGACACAAATCCAAATAAGTTACAAGACTTTATTCAATATTTCACTGCACATCATTTAAATACTTGTTAGTACGCAGATTTCCAAATAAATATCTACATATATATTAAAATGGTGCATAAATAGATAAATACACGAATAGATAAAAGCATCAACAGTGTGTCATGTCATTCAGCACAATAAATACACAGGGTGTTCACCAGAGAAGCACAATGATGCCATCTTCTGGTGAAACTTGACTTAAGTCGATACACGAAGCATTTCACTTTCTGTACTTGGTACATACAGTAAATAGAAGCACTGGAATACTCGCAACCTTTTACCAGACAACCGTAGCGTGTCTTTGTTGCTTTTCTGAATCAAAATAGCTGAAGTGCAGTAAATTATTACGCTCTGTTCAATACCCCCAAAATAACGTCTTCTTCAGAGGGTCAAACTTGACCCCCAGATGCAGATCCACATTCCACTTTGGGCGTCTTTGGCAGGTGTTTAACTCTGACGTTCAACCTCCTCTCGGATGCTGAAGGTTCGGGAGCGCGTGGCGGACTCCAGGCACATTGCCAGCGGCTTGTTGTCCTGCTGCGCCGTGCTGATGTACCAGTTCTGGTAGGCGACGGACATGAGGGTGCTGATGTTCACCCCGGTGTCCTGTCTGTAGAAGAGGAATCTCACCAGGTCGCTGTCCACGCTGATGCTCGTGCCCAATCCGCTCAACAGACTCTTGTTCTCCACCGCCTGAGGGAGTGAAGAGGTAAAGGTCAAGGTCTGCGTAAAGGGTCGCTGCATCATCCTTTCATAGCACTACAAAGTGTGTGGTGAGAATCGCGTGACGAGTCACGAGCTTTACCTCCAGATGCAGAGTTGGCTCGGCGCCATCTTTGCGGCAACTCAGGTAGAGATTTGTGCCCTTGATGCCCAGAGCCACCGTTCTGCCCTCGACGCTGGGTGCAGGGTGCAAGTATGTCGACATGTTCAGGAGAACTGAGGAGAGGAGAGAGGGTAGAGGTTCGCTTTTATTGTTTGATCTATTGTTCTGTTTTGTCAGTTGTTTATTTTGTCTTGGACCTCACTGTTGAGTTTTCTGTTGTTATATTGCTTTGTCTGCACTTTGTAAACTCTGTTTTAAAGGTGCTATATAAAGTTGTTATTATTGTTATTATTAATTGTCCACTACCTTTATTTGACAGCTATATTAACTGTTACTTAGTGATTCAGAGTTTACATTAAAAACACTTTAGCTTGTGACTGAGTCAAGGTTTACAGTAAATTGAGATATTAGTACCTCAAAAAAAATATCACCTTTAAACAGCTTCAGTTTGAATATCAAGCCAACAGAGATGAACTATAAGAAACATGTCATCCCTGAGTTTAAATATCTAACATTAATTTTGTTTATGAATGATTTTCTAACCGTCTGATCTAACTGTCCATGTATAATCACCTTTTTTGGGCTCAGCGCCTCCCTGCAGCATCACTGCGTGGAGCTCCATGCTGTTCTGGACCTGAACTAAGCTCCTCTTCTCTCCGTCGTACATGCTGCACTCCTCCTCGCCCGTCCAGCTGACCTGAAGTTGTGGAGCTGAACCACGCTCGAACACAATTTCCTCTGAGGGAGAAAGAGGCACACCTGATTAATGATGTTCTGATTTCTCGTCTTCTCTCTTTAGGAATCAGCAGGAATTGTAAAATGACATCCATAGTCTCTTCTTGCACAAATGGGTCAGAAATCTGAGCCCCTCTCTGGGTAATTTACTGCAGATTAGCGAGAACTTCATTGCAGATAAATTCATTGAGGTGATTTCTGACTCAGCGTAGATTAAGTGGAAGAACAGTAAAGGAGACGTCAGTCAAACAAAGCAATAAATGAAGGAAAGTGTGGATGGATCTGTGATAAACAAGTAAGTGAAGGCCAAGAAGATCATGCAAACTGTTGATGGTAGAGGACTTAGATGGCAGCATTTCTGTTTTTACATATACAGATTTATTTATCTTTTCAGGAACTTGTAAGTGTTGGTAACAGAGTTTAAACTCTGTGCTAACAGAGAAACCAGTGCAGAAAGTCCCTTTTGTTAATGTGAAATTGTTGGAATAAAGTCTCCTCCGTGCGCTTACCTTCCACGATGCCATCCAGCATGATGCTGAGCAGGTCCTCGTCTCTGAATTCGCTGCTCATCAGGGATTCTGAGCTGCTGCCCTTAAACCTCTCCATGGCGACGATGAGGTTGACCACGTGCCTCATTGTCAGCGGGTGATGGGAAATCTCAAAGTCCAGTCCTTTGGGCATCTTGGGGCTCCACATCTCGCTCACGTTGCATTTCATCTCGGATTCCATCTTTTGTTTTCTGAAGCAAGGAAAATCTGCAGGAAGATAAATGCACAGTGTCACAAAACATTTAGAGAAATACAGCAGCATTTTCAGGTAACTTTTGCTATTTATTCCCTCATTGTTTCTAAATTTTGTATTCAATACCCTGAAATAAAATAGTTGACTGTTTTACTCTCAGTTCTAAAAGCTGCTGTACATCTGTGTGTGCTGCTGCAGTGATTTATGATTCACTATCAACACTTGACAATAAGGCACTTATACACGCTGGACAGGACGGCATTTCATAGACGCAGTTCAAATATTTTCATCTGACAGAAACATAATACATCTTGTAGTTTCTAGTTTATTAATGACACAATAGGCAGCAGATTATGTTAAATAAACCACTTATCCTATCAAAGTCAGAGAAGCAAGAAAAGTCACTTTACCTGTTAAAGTCAGTAGAATCGAAGTTGTTTTAGTGTGTCTGGTTTAGATCCAGCAGTCGTCCTGGTGTCAGTGTTGTTCTGCCGTTCTGTGCCGACCTGAAGGGTTTTTATACACTCACCAGAGCTGTCGAGGGAATTTTCCCTCTCAGACAGGAAGTGGGATGGTCTTGTCTGCTGCGCTCACTGTGATGAAATACTGTACTTACACACTGCTGCCGTACACACACGGCTCAGGTGTACTGTGGGATTGTGACACACGTATGTTGGACTCAAGAAAAAAAACGTAGCAATACATACAGTATGAGATACATTCTTCTTAAATACAGATAGCGTTATTAGATAGTTGTTTTGGTAAGAGAATAGAATTTATACTATCTTTACCCCTTTAAGAGGAAATTTTTCTCTGCATTTGACCCATCCCTGTATATAGGGAGCAGTGGGCTGCCAATGACAGGCTCCCGGGGAGCCGGGGGTTCAGTGTATTGCTCAGGTACACTTCGACACGTGACACGTCCCAGTCGGGGATCGAACCGTTGACCTTGCGGTTCCCACACGACCTCTTAACCCAGTGCCCCACGGTCGCCCTGGGTCGTCAGTGTAGAAGATTTAAAGCACAAGTTTCAGGACATTTTGGGAAATAAGAGTGTTCTCTTTGAGGTGGAGAGTTAGATGAGATGATTGAATCCACTCTCAAATCTGAATGGTAACTAGTTATATATGAAGCTAATGCTAAAACCAGTAGAGGGTTAGCTTAGCTTAGCACAACGACTGGAAAAAGGGGAAACAGCGAGCATGGCGCCAACCTGAGGTTAAGATAATGTCGGCATTGTACATTTCGGCAAACCAAAAGTACTTTGTTAGGTTTTGTGAAAGATCATGATGTTGAGTCTTGGTTTGATACGGGATGTGATCAACGGGTTTAACTTTCATGGGTGTCTGAGCCATTCATCCACCACATCTTCCTCTGTACATAGATTTATGTGGTGAGATGTGATTAGAAACGTATTTGTGATGCGTCAAAAACAATCTTAATCCTGGAGAAAATGCGTAATTTTGAAGAGACTAGGCTTTAATAAATCCACCTCTGAAGCGCACTAATTAACACGGTGTATCTCGTTTGTTTAATCCGCACAAAAATCAAAGTGTAAAAACAGCAATGTGTCTTTTTATAGGAGGAGTTAGGCCTAATTATGGCCCTTGAAAAACAGCTAATTGATGTTTTTAGCCTTCAGTTTTTGGAAACATTAAAAAAGACGAGTTAATTAATTAGCTTAGTGGATTTTGGTAACTTTCAGACAGACCCTGGCACGTTTTTCTTCCACTGCTTTAACCCTTTGTGCTAAGCTCGGAGTATTTCCAAAAGAAGTGCTGCCCTTTAGAGTAAACAGAGTTTACTTTCATATACTATACCAACCATAATAAATGAAACATCAGATTCATATTAAAAAAAGTTTTCCAGCAATAACATCTGGCTGTATGTTAAAAGTTGATGAAAAATCAATAAAAGTCTGGCATAAGCCACCACTGTACTGACCCTGTATTTAAACTGTAATGACTATAATAATAATAATAATAATAATAATAATAATAATAATAATAATAATAAATATTGCAATGATTGAAGATACATTTCCATTAGTCACAACTGGGTAAAAGTTGTTTCATTTTGGAGAAGTACTAAAAAAGTACACATCTGTCACAGTTTGCATATGAAATGCTAAACCTTCTGATCTAATATGATCTAATCTTCTCTCGTCTTTGAGCAGGTCCTTTGGGGTTTTGCGGTTCTTTTGATGAAAACAAAAATTCCACCAGCAGTAGAAGATTTGCTCGTTGTTTAGACTTGCATAACAGCGGCTGAATCTCATATTTCTTCACTTCCCTGTTGAGCTGTGGTACAGGGGGAAGCTGCGTCATCCAGTCTGAACTCAACCTGATGGAATTCACACTGTCTGGAGGGGCCAGGGCTGCGATTAAATTATATTTATGTTATAAACTAAGTGTTCTCTGAAGCCCAGTTATTAAACAGTAAACTAAGTATATATCTGCAAAATATCTTTCTTTTATGCTTAAAAGTGTGTCAGTAATAGTAGGCCGACTACCACGACTACTACCACGACTACTACTATACGACTACTACTATACGACTACTACTACGACTAATAATACGACTAATAATACGACTACTAATACGACTACTACTATGACTACTACTATACTACTACTATACGACTACTAGTACGACTAATAATACGACTAATAATACGACTACTACTATGACTACTACCACGACTACTACTATACGACTACAACTATACGACTACTAGTACGACTAATAATACGACTACTACTATGACTATTACCATGACTACTACTTCGTATGTGATCCACATAAAACTTTAACTTGGAAGTATAAAGACTGTTAAAAGTTTTTAAAAAACACTGCTATGTGAAAAATTAGTACAACACCACTTCTGTAGTTATTTCAACTTAAACGACAATCTTTTCCTAAACTTAACTAAGTTGTTTTGTTGCCTAAACCTAACTGAGTTGTTTCCTGTGAAGACGGAAATTTATTTTGAAAAGACTGTATTGAGACTTGTTGCTGGACTTTTCAGGGGAAAACACACCAAAAATAACTTCCTGTAAGACGTCTTTGTATGAGGATACGTTGATGTACAACGTGATGTGTATTGTGTTGAGACCGCTATTAACTGATACACCGCCCAGCAGCATGCTGGGTACAGCTCGGCTGCTTTGAGCGAACACTAGTTGTGGCAAAAGCTGGAAGATCAGGACTGTCTAGTCCAACGTAGCCCGAAAAGCAGTGGAAAGATTTGTGTGTGTGTGTGTGTGTGTGCGCGTGCGTGCGTGCGTGCGTGTGTGTGTGTGTGTGTGCGTGTGTGTTTAATAGGTTGGGTGTGTTGTAATCGCAGTGACATGTTGTTGCTCTTCCTCTGTGTGAATCACTCTCCTTTAACTGCTGCTGACTAATGTTTTGGAAATAAGGAAAAATGGAGTTTCTGTCAGTGCTGGAGCAACACTTTCACATCCCATTAACATCTATCCTTTTCATTTAACTGAAGGAAGTGAGCAAAAGAAGAAATGGCACAATGGAGTTACTGAAATTAAAAAAAGAAATGAAGTTATGTTATCTTTGCTGTGGAAAAAGTCAGAATCCACCTCAACAAATATGCACAATGTAACAGCTTTAAAAGCTAAAACTGTCTGCGTTATAACAATATATAATTATAACATGTTTACAAACATCTTGCACGTGAGAAAAACTGTAAATTACAAATCAAAATTTGGCCAAAGCGGCACAATTAAGGAGGACAGTTAACATCTAGTCAGCTGCTCATTTAATTATACACAGCAGTCACTTGTCCTCGTCACAAAAATCCCACAATAACACATGAAACATTCAAATAAGATGAAACGTGTCATCTATGAAACAGAACGATGGATGCAAAAGATTAAAAATGTTGGGTCTTATTGTACAGTTTCCACTGGAACACGTGACCTTGAATACACTTAAGCTTGATCGTGATATCATCATCGAAGTGACGCTTCGTTGTGTCATTTATTAAAAATTATGAATAATAAAGACATCCCAAAAATAACTCCACCAATTCTGTCATCATGTAAACTACACAGTGAAACGCACGTAAACCTTTTCAAGCCAAACATGTGAAGTCAGTTTCAACGATTTACTGTATGAAGGAACGATATACATTTTCTGTAACTCTTCCTTAATCTCTGCTCGGTTTAAGACGCTAAGTCACATGCCCGATGTTTTTAAAAGCAAATTATAAGATATTTATTTATCGTTATTCCACTTAGAGAGACAATTTATTATTTCAGCTCATTTTTTGGATGGTGGCTTTGCTCATCTTTAAGGATATACATATGCATGTATGCATTCAAACACTTAAAAAACTGTTAATATGAGATCATATAGAGGGTGATCTGTTAATCTGAAGAAAACAATGACTAATGTTTATTTTGTAGTTAATCTTATCAGTTAATCTCGATAAAGAGAAAATAACCTGGGGGTGTTTTATTATAACAAGTTGTAGTCTGTTGTGATTTAATTACCTGAGAAATGTGTTTACTTGAGCTTCTTGTGTGCATATTATATCGATATTCAAATTGTACATATTTTAAAAGAAAATAGACATTGTTCTTAAGCGGGTTGTTTTACCCGATATTAGTCAGATGTTCACGGTTTATATACACTTTACTGACTTTGTAAGGTTGTCTTTAATTGCTCTTGTATGGTTTTAATTTGACTTTTAATTGACTCCTTTCATTTTACACACCTCTGTATTTACCTGCACTTATTTCTGTCCTTCTGGGGATAAATAAAGGCTTATCTTATCCTATCTTATCTAATAACATAATATAAGGCCGTTTAATAAGGACATTTTCTAGTAAAACGTAAAATGCAGGAGTATTTTTTGCGACTTTAAGTGATGTAAAAGATCTCAACATCTGATCTGAGACTAACCGTGAATGTGAGTGGTACCCATGTTTCCCTAAATCCTCCTCTGAGGGTGTGGGGGACTTGTGTCGGGTGTCATTTCATACAATGAGGATAAATGTGAGAGATCACATCCAGTGAACTCACTCCACTCCGTTTAACAGCAGCTTTCTGCATTGTGCTCGCACGATAGTTTAATACGCCGGAGGAAGTTTCATCAGATCCGGTGTAATTAAATACTCTATTGTTAAATTCCGCCTGTATTCTTCCTCTGGAGCATCACTTGTTCGTGACTCCGTCACATCCTGCAGAACTAGTTTCATGGGAAAAATTCCCGGTGTTGTAAGAGGACGGCGGGGAGCAGCTCAATCAATTCAAGCCACTTCCCAAAAAAACTGCTGAGATCTCACTTCCTCGTCCACGTGTGCGTGTCACAAACCCCGAGCAGACGTTTCATCACCGCGTGTCGTTTACGTTACTGTATGTGTGACACAAAAGCACTAATTACTGCTTCAGAGAGGTTCACGCACCTACAAGAGAAGGGGGAAGTCCACGTGATTTCCTTGGCAGGAGGAACTTTAAAACACCAAAAGCATTTGGCGGCCAACAAAGGCCAGTAAAAGGTAATAAGACGAGTCCAACATACATTAAGTTAAATTAAAATGGAGAGTTTAGTAAACGCCATTGTCATCCTAAAGGGGAATAAAGAAAACAAAATCAAAACCATCACAAAGGTCCATAGAGAAATATATCTCAGGTTTATTAACAACTTTCTTCATCTTCAAAACTCATTAAGACAAAAATTATAAAACAGTATTTACACCTTGCTTCTCTGATTGTCTTAAGTTACAGCATGCCAGAGAGAGTGAAGGACGATCACTTTCCTTTTCCCGCCCAAAAAACGCTCCATTTGCTCTGATCCCAAATTAACTTGACAAATTAAATAAAAAAAAAAAAAAAAGATTACCGACAGTGTTCGAGGTTAAAAAGAAAAAAAACATTCACACACAAACAAACACAATGAACCCAAAGCCTGTACTGTTTAAAACAGGTGAGGGACATACACATAAAGAAGACATTTTATCAACAATCTCAGCCGTAAAAATCTACAAAACAAACAGTCCTTTGAAATGAAAGTGTGTTTGTCCAAAAACAGTTCAGGAATGAACACAAAATAATAATAATAATAATAATAATAATAATAATAATAATGATCCAGTACAGTCATTAAAAGACAGTGAAGGCAACAGAACGGTGAGTCAGAGAGCTCCTTGACAGCTAAACATAAGAGACATAAAGATAAAGGCAATGTCATGTTAAGGAGTCAGCGTAGATGACGACGGTTATGAAATCCTGGTCAGTAACAGTATTGCGAGAGAAGCTACTGAGGCGGAAACTTTGGCAAATTTGTGGCTTTTTTTTGTTTTTTTGGGGGAAAATACTGCTTTTCTTGCTAAAGTGCTTTTATTTTTAAACCGCAGTTAAGAGTCCGGGCTGTTTCAACTTCCTTCGAACATGTTTGAGAACAATCAATGTGGAGTTAAAAAACAGAAAGAAAAAAAACACACTGATTGAGTTAAACCTTTCAAAATAAAATGATCAGCTTTTTACTCAGGATTCCCTCAGAAAGGTTTTTCGTTCGACAGTCTTTCTCAAAAGATTTAACATGTTGCTCGTGTTTTCTAACATAAACGGGTCTTTACTACTGAACCGGACACAGTCAAATCTTTAAGATAAAAAAGCATTTAAAGAACAATAAATTCCACTGTTGTCGTCCAGTGTCAGCCTCCTTTGTGACCTCATACACTCCTCAATCTCTGCATCTCCAGAAGGGTTGTCCATGAGCTCACAGACAGTCTGCCCGACATGATGCAACGCATCCCTTCAGGAGACACTAATCTTTAAATCCAACATTTCCACCGCACTGCAGCGACCACATCCTCCCATCTCAAACATTTCATCGCGTGAACATGTACGAGATCAGTTACACATTTTACGATGAAATTGAATCTGGACGACAGATTAAAACAAGCTTTCCACCCTCAGGGTTGTGACTGAATCAAAGTAACGAGTGCTGTCAAAGTCTCATGGGAGCTGTAGTTTGTTAACGCTAACAGTCCAGTATTGTAGATGTATTCATTTATCTTTAGGACATATGAATAAGCACATTAAACCCAAGAAGAAATGTTGCTGCTTTTCAAAATAAAAGAAAGCCCTCGATAAGAAAATAATCTATCTTTTAAGTTTTTAATTCTTAAATATATTTAGAGCCGATTTCCATCATTTGCTAACTTTCACTGTATCCTCGGCTCCGCCCACTGAGGTTTAACTCAACCAATGACATTACTGTAAATCCAGTCTGCTGTGATTTTAGTGTGTTGATCTCCACGTTGAAATATTACTTAAACTGACCCCTAATCAACCAACCACCATGTTAACTAAAGCATCAGCTGTAGATAAACAGCTCAGACCCACAAAACGATGAATTACTCTTTAGATTATCGCCGCTCGTGTCTTTGGCAGAAAGTCGTCTCACAGTCAAAACACACAAAAGGACAGAAATAAGTCAGCCGTCTATCGGCCACATCAGGAAACCTTCTGCCTGCTTCAGATGCTGCTCATGTGTCCATTTGAAAGGCAGAACCACAACGTAAATGGGTTTTTGAAAAATAAATATGTTGATGTGCTGCAGCAGCTGATTAGCCTGAAAATGACTCAAAAATGGGTTTAAAAAAACACAAACAAACCTTGTGACATTTGAGCTTTTCCAAGTATGAAAACTTCAAAATACCAAGAATTTGAAAACCAAAATGAAATCATCCTTTTGTCTCGAGCTTTTTGTTTCAGATCCGCGTGGAAACTGGAAGTAAAAGCACGATTCCTTTTATGTCGGAGTAATTAAAAAGGTCAGCTGCAGGAGAGAAGAGGGAAGAAGACGACCACACGTCTCAACACATTTTACAACCACAGAAGCGCTTCAGTAGTTTTACGTTACTCGTTTGTTCATTGACGGAAGATGAATTTAGGGATTTGAAATCTGTTGATTGAGCCTCTTCACTTTGTGTTGATCTGCGTCTGAAAAGTTCTTGGTGAATCCACTTCCTTTCAGTGTGCATCGTCTACTACTCCTCCTGATGTCCTACATTTCCCAGAATCCCTTTTCACAACGTTTAGGAGCGCAGAAGAGAACTCGTTGGATTTACTTGTGTATTCAAGTGGAAGAAGAAGAAAAACTCTGACAGCAGAGCATCAAAGATGAGAGGAAAAAACAAAAACGTTTCCAGTTCCTGCATTGTATTCTGGTACATGTAGTTGTAAATCAATCGCCGGACATCTTCGCAGGAATAACGAATCTCTTTGGTTTTAAAAACAAAAGCCTGGATGACTGATTCACTTTTCATGTTGAATATCACAACAACAACACATCTTTGAAACTGTACAGTGGTTTATGAGTGTGTACAGTTCAAAGCGGGCGACATGTGGCCGATGTCGGGGCTGAGCGCTGTGTTTGGCGACAAAAATGCGAAACTATAAATGTTACGGTTTCCCATCCCCCGAATCAGACCCACAAAAGAATTAAGAAAACCCAAACATAAGCACTGAAGGAACATGTAAAATCTCACGAGGCAAAATAAAAATCACATTTCTCCCCCCCCCCCCCCCTCATTGACAATAGTATATTTACACACACATCGAACTCAATAAATAAAGTCTCTGATTTCTTAAAGTATTTTCTAGTCAAAATGTGTTCAAGCTTCCCTCTTTTGGTTTCTGTTCCCACCAAGTCTGGTGATGGCCATTTTGGTCTCTTACTCTCTCACACACACACACACACACACACACACACGCACACACACGGAAACGACTCGGCAAGTTAGTGCTCTGAAACATCTTCCATCTTTGTAAAAAAATAAAATAAACGGATTCCTACACGACCTAACCGTCCAGGACCCGTCATCGGCGAAACTAGAACAAAGCATTTGACAGAGAGGAGGCTGTTTGAGAGCACAGTTAACGAACCCAACACATTTAATTCAACACATTTGTCATTAACCATATTGATTGTCTTAATCACGTCTATCGCTGCTAAATCTCTTTGAACAACTCTGGGACGAAGACTGTTTCTATCCAGGAAACAAGAAGGGGAAAAACAAACACAACCCACAGCCCCACCCAAAAACAGAAAGGTCTCGTGTTGCCGTCTCACACACGATTCACCAATAAATATCTCACTATGAATGACTACGGAACATATATTACTCTCTTTGAACTGCGCTGACATGCTCGGGTCGTCTTTGTCTTCTAGCTGTACGGATGGTGAGGAGAGGGATGCAGCTTGCTACACATGCGGCGGTGGGTTTGGTTCATGTGTGTGTATGTAGGCGAGGGGGGGGGGGGGGGAAGAGGGCGGAGTCTCCCTGAGTCTCTGATTAGGGACAGTGATTGGGAAGCAACACACACACGCACACGCACACGCACACACACACACACACACACAGGTCGGCGAGGCCTCTGAATGACGTCGATTGGCGAGAGAGGGAGGAGCTTCCTGGTCCAGACAAGCAGGTCCTTCAGATCAGTTCATACATTAAGGAGCATGTGCAAACACACACACACACAAACACACACACAGACACACACACACACACACACACACGCACACACACGCGCACACACGCGCACACACGGATACTCCTTTCTGCAGATGGACTACCATAGATGAGTGTTGGGTTTTTGTGGCGAGTATTTACGATGGAAATGTTCCCACAATAAAGTGTGTTTAATCCTTTGCATATTTACACAATATGCATGCACAGGGCTTGTCTCTTTACGTCAGTGTGTCTGCATTCCTACTCACACACACACATAAACACCGCTCCCCTCCTCAGCATACATTCGAGCGTAGTAGTGCATGCGTGCAAACGGTGGAGTATGGTGGTGGTGGCGGCGGTCAGATGCTGTTTTCCAGCTGGCTGTGGTGGTTGGCTGTGTGCGGTGAGTTCTGCTCGTTGAGGAGGAGGAGCGTCGTCTCGTCCGGCCCGTTCTCCGTCGGGGTGGAGTCGGCTCCCAGGTCCGTGATGGTGGTGTTGGCGGGCGGAGTGGTTTGATCCAGGCACAGCGCGTTGTGGCCGCTCTCTGGGGACTGGGGCGTGCTGTCCAGACGGGACGCCATCAGGCCGTTCTGGTACTGGGACCGCGTGATCTGAAGGAAACATTAAAACATACTATACTATAAACTTGTTGTGCCAGTCTTGATGATTTGTAACTTGTTAGCAGCATTTAAAAGGCTAAGCAGGTAAACCTCATGTTGAGGTGAACACGATACATGCTGGTAGAGGAAGTGTTCCTGGTAAAGCTCCGACTTTATCATGACAGTTGCAGGAGGAAAGCAACGCCGAGACAAGACGGTGAGAGAGCAGAACAACTTCCCATTCTAGAAGATTCAAACTTCCAACCAACCTTGACGAACTGCAGGTCGGTGAGCGCTCGGACGTAGAAGTCGGGCGTGTACTGCTGCGCCGGGATGCTGCTGTTGAGCTGGCTGTTGCTGCCGCTGACGGAGAGCGAGTCCATCCGGTCGCCGCCGCTCAGAGACGCTGTGCGGTTCAACTCGCCGTGGTGGGACGGCGTACGAAACTCTGCGCGCACACACACACACACAAAAATAAAAGGTTATCAACAGCTTCAGAGGGACAGAATTGTGGGATAGAGGATCTATGAGGTCGTCCCGCATAAATGCATAAAGAATATGGCCGATCACTACAGAAAGCTGCGGCGTGAGCTTTATTCTACCGCTTCAAAGCCATTCGTGATGTTAAAGGCTCCATGAAGCAGATCAATGGAGGACCTCGAGAGAACAGGATGCAGTGGAAGTTCAAATGCAGGTTAATATGAATGATGTGAATGACTAATCAGTGACACACGAGGTATGATGAAAACAAAATAAGATCTGAGGGAATGAATTCTGTGAGAGCAAAAGAGACGGAACAGGCTTAAAACAAACAACCTCATGACCGGCTGTGCTGTACGTACCTTTGTGTTTGTTTCACTATCAGCAAACTGGTGCCTCATTCACACTAAAGCCATGTGACGCACACACAACTTTCCAACGAGCAGTGACTCGAGGACGCCTTTACACGAAGCAAACGTTATCTACTCACATTTATGCTTCCGCTGAGTGTTGGGCAGTGCAAACATGCGAGCCTGGAGACTTTAAATGTGTAGTTTCATCAGCATCGGGTCTAGTCTGTACTCTTTATCACTATTTTAACAATAATACTATTTACAGAGACCAAACAAATCCCCACTAATGTAAATGAATGAAAAGGTAACACTTATATCGGCTTACAGCTAATATAGTTATAAACCGTTAAATGTTCATGTCGGCAGTTTAACTGTTTATTAATGTATTTATAAATAAATAAAATTCCATAAGTGGAGGCTGGCCTTGTGCTTATTTGTCTGTGCTTGTGTGTTTTCTTTAATAACGTCAACCTGTGTGATGGCTGATGTTAATTAATGTGCATCGTCCCTTCTTATATGAAATAAACACAAAACAAGTCTTAACAGGAGACGTTACCGTTAAAGAGTTCACTTTAACGCGTCATTGTATCGACTTACAGCTACATCGTGTGTTATAAACCATTTGAATAAGTGTACAGAGATGAGAGTAAACCTGAATCTGACAGCTAGTACAATGAACTGTTATATATATATATATATATATATAAATATAAACACAGTATAAAGACGTTTGTCCTGTTGGTCAAACCCAGTAGGAAACAAGGCGCTGCGGAGCGACTTTCCTTTTCATTATCAATTAATCCAATTATTCCCATTTGGTTTGTAAAATGTCAAACATATGCTGCTGACAATAACTGAAAGAAATGCCCACCGTGGTGACATATCCAAATCCCTCATGGTGTCAGACCAACAGTCCAAAATGCAGAGAGACTCAACTTTCAACGATATGAAACAAGCAGAACATGCCAGCAGCAGCAGCACACTTCAGCATCAACGTGCCTCGAACTAACAACCAATCACCCAAACAGCTGCTGGCTCATTCAATGGATCAGCAACTGAAAACGTAACAATAACAGCCAAATATGAAGATAAATTCCAATTGTTTTTTGTGGATACGTTTAAAGAGAAAATACTGAACTTAATTACAGTTCAAACTTCAGTCAAATCAGAACAGGTGTCTCCACTTCCAGAAGTTGTTTACTGCACAACTCTTAGTCATAGTTATTAACGGTTAACACCCAATAACTGAAAAGACTTCCTTTAGCTAGCTGGTTATTTTCCACCTCTGCTCCGACGCACTGAAACCACGGTGACTAACATTCATCGTGTGTCATCCACAGTTCAGCTTTTTATTTTGACATGCTTGTTTCACCCAAACACAAACACACACACACACACACACACACTCATGCGCGTTACCCGCTGCTGTGTGTTATTACCGGTGGGTGTGAGTCTTCCAGCAGGGGGCCTCAGTGAGTCATAGGAAACGGTTTTACCTGGACACGTCAACTGGGTTAGCTTTCAATGAATTACGCTAGCTCGTTAATGGTGGATGTCTACGGCTAATGTTCTAGTTAGTGGTTAGATTTCACTGAGTCACGACTATTTATTATATGTCAGTCTTGAGATCACAGTCGGCAACTTTTCCTTCATTCACATCTACAACTTAAAAACCTGACGTAGCGTTCACAGCTACGATTAGCCCTCATGTGACGGGGCCACAGAATTCTGTTTATGCCGAGTAAACTTTAATAAGATTAATGGTCCAGACTACGTATAAATATTTGTGCAATTTGCCGTTTACGTCACTCTGGAAGCAGAACGTTTAGAGTTGTTTACTTTGTGAAAAATCTTAAAAAGTAAATAAAGTTTAATACTAACACAATGAGATACACGTCCCTGTGAAACTAACACGAGAACAACATATTTCAGCTTATAAATACACTATTTTACATTTAAGAAAATACACCAAATCATCATCTGCATTTTACAAAAATATGTCTTTTTTTCCATCACCTTTCTGTCTTAAAGCTCGTAGAAAAGAGACCGACTGGATCTGCAAGACGTCAGTGAAAGTGGAAGGTTTTAAAACTTTTAACTTGTTAGTGTTTTTTAAAAATCAAAGTGGACCCAATTCCAAACAGCAGTCCTACATTTATCCCACATCTTATAATGAAGAGTCTTAACGTTTTCATTCATAAATACAAGGCTAGAGGAGGGGGGGGGGGGGGGTGGGATTGCATTTGGAACTGGGTGTTTGTGATTAACAACAGGAAATGTTTATTTGTTGTTCTCTAAAAGACTACAGTCTATTCCAGCAATCAATGCTTTGAATACTAGGTTCATACTGCACCATGACAGTGAGGGACAGGACAACAAGAACCAACCACAGCTCCACGTTCTCTCCTTCATTCTTTGTGTTAACAGTCAGTGATCTTACACCTAAATACTGAAAACAAGCAGCTTGACCCCTCGAGGGGCTTCAGGTCCCATCTGGGTGTCTGGTGATGTCCTGTCCTTCTGCATTTGATCTCAGAGGTGGCTTGCGATCATTTTCTGTCCCCGAACTGTGCCGACAATTTGTCAGATGAGCTCTTTGATCGACTTTGTCACTGAAACTGTCGCGTCACCTTTAGAACCTTTGCAGCTCAAATTTGTACACGAGTGTGATAATTTGGGAGTTCTCTCTGCTGCTGGACAAAGTTAACCAATTATATTGGCTCTATTTAAATAGATTTTTCCAAAGGTAGAAACCAAAACTCATCCCTCTACTTTCTGCTGGAGTCCGAGCAGACAAACCTCTTCCTGACAAACGGCAAAATGAACGCTGACCTACACCTGTTTGCTAAAAATAAATGGACTCCTCACTGCTCACCTGCTCTGCATAATTCATGCAAATAAAACTTTTTTTTTTTTGGTTGAACAAAGAGCTTATTTGACTAAACGCGTCTGTCGTCTTGGACCTGTTTGCTGTGTGTGACGGGTGAACGCACAGTGAATCACAGTGGGCAGAAGACTGCTGTTACACGACATCTACCTTTGAACACCGGTGACGTCATAGCAGGTGTTTCATCACTGATCGGGGAGAATGAAGAAGAACAGAGCGTAACCGTTTCAACCCATAAAGAGCAGCGCATGAGCGATCCTCCGCCCTCTGTGATCCAGCCTTTATTCACCCCGTTGACCCTTTTCTAAGGAAACTAAGATTTCAAAGCCACGCCTGGTGAATCAAGAGCCAGGCATGCCCACCCACTCTACCTACCTACCTACCTACCCCCCCCCCGTCCTTGGTGTTAAAATGACCCAGACATGCCGGAGTTTACCTGGCAACCGAGAAAACAGAGAAAACCTCTTAAAGGGGAGGTGGCGAGGACGAGGTGCAGCCACTGAGAGGAGAGAAGGAAGGAGGGAGGGAGGAGGTGATCGATGGCACAGAGGGAGGAGGGGGATGAAGGGGGGAGAGTGAGTGAGACAGAGGGACAGATCTGCTTCACATGCAGAAAACATGCATGGAGAAATTCTCCAACAGGAAGATCACAGATTACACCGGACATCGGACGGTTTGATCGATCAGGAGTTTGATGAAAAGGGTGAATGAGGCGGACGCTGGTTTGAAGGAGGGAAGGAAGGTTGGAAAATAATAAAATGCTGCTTCACGGATCTCGCTCTTAACCTGAAGCACCTGAAAGAGCGAGCTGTCGAGGGTTGAGATGAAAACGAGAATAGAAAGAAAGGAAAGACACGAGATGGACAAAATATTTCATTCGCTAGTGTGTCTGTCGGGGCGTCATGAGGACACAATACTCAGGATATAATCAACTGTTCAAAGAGAAGCAGACAGACACGCTGACAAACACAAACCGGAGGAAAAACAGATTAGACTGACTTCTTGTATTTTAAGAAAGTGTGTGGAAGAGACAGAAAGAGACGAGGAGGGAATGAGTTCAAACGTCATCAAACATAATAAATAAATAAGAAAAATCCATTTCAAGCACTTGAATCCCTCAGTGAACTCTTCTTCTCTTCCTAAATAAAAGAAGAACAGCTCTGGTTTTGACATCATAGTAAGAATCTCTCCTGATGCGACTTTTTAAATTCTGTGAATATTGAGTTATTTGAGTGACGTGTGTGTCTGTGTCTGTAGTTAAATCTGATGTCATCACAGATAAACCCTTACGTGTGTTCTAAGCTTCATGGATCAGATGAGTCATGTTTAGGTGAAAGCTGATCACATGGTGTCAAAGAACGATGTCCGAAATAAAGATAAAGTGAAAAAACAACTTTTTTTAAATGAGCCTCTGAGGCCGATTGCTAATCAATGAGCACCGTCTCTGTCAAATAAATCAATAAAATAAAATAAATGAACAAAATGAACGAGTTAGACTCGTCTGTGAGGAGCACTGGACTCTCCACACAAACTGTTTCGTGTGATGTCGGTGAGGTCGCTCTACTGAGGTTAATGTTTGATCTGCAGCTGCTCCGTCTGCATGACATATTGATGAGTGACAGCAGCAACGCTTTAATAAACTGTCCTGCAGACAGATGATGTATTTTGGAGCTGTATATTGTTTTTCTTTCTACTTTTTAATAGATGAAACTCAACAGCACTAACTAAATATCCTAAGATGCTATGTGGTGAGGAAGCAAGAAGGAAAGCGATGCTGCAGCCGCTGGTGGAAGGAATAATGTAATCAACTGTGAACGGGGTGAAATATCATTAACATCCACATTTCATAACAGTAGATGAAGAACATAATGTTTTTAAAGGGATATAGTATGATATGTTATTTTATTATCCATTATTCATTCCCCAGAATAAACAAGATTACAAATCTTCCTAAATTAAGAAATAAATCTGGTTCCTACAAATGTTTTAGACTTTGTAATTCAACCAAGTGGACATTCAGGACAGCAGCATTGTACTCTAACATTAATCCACTAGGTGGCAGTAGAGGTATTTAAACCACAGACATCACACTGAAAATACTCATTTAACCTTTGTAGGTTAATTAATACAGCAAATTCACAGAGGAGAAGAGAGGAGGGATGAGGAGGAGGGATGAGGAGAGGAGGGATGAGGAGGGTTTAGGACTCACCCAGTGTGGGAACGCTGATGGCCATGACACCGTAGAAGGAGAACGGTCCGGTCTCAAACTTCATGTTCTCGTTGCCGGCCTCGACCTCCACTCGTCCCTGAGAACAAACAAAACCACAAACACGAACATGAACGCTGTGACGACGACATGAAGGAACTCTCAGAGGGAACTACTCATCTTTTCTGACTCATAATAGAAAAGTTAGTTAGTAGTTGTGTGTCGCTGATGCTCTGGACACAGAAGTACCTGGTATAACTGATTTTTCCTTTTATTCAACTATTTGAATAAGCATATTTTTTTGTGTCAGAAAATGAAAATGTCAGCGTTTCTTCTGAACCGTTACTCTCTCTGAAAACAAAAGGCCACTGAAACTTCATGCGACACGAAAAGATTCCACTTAAAGTCATGTGATTTACATTTTCCGGCAGTTTATTTAATCAGCTCCTTAAGGGTCCAGAAAGTGTTACGTAATCACAACAAATCCTCACACCAAACAAATGATTTTCATCAATTAATCTGCTGATTAATGGTCGTCTTACCATCAGAAAAAGTCTGTAAAAAGTCAGAATATATGAAAAACGCCTGCTGTTCTTTCTTAGACTCCAAGGCAACATATTGAAATGTCTTATTTCTTCAGACCAACAGTTCAAAACCCCAAAATATTCTGTTCCTGAGCATCAAATCCCGACATTAGAGACTTGACACTGCCTTGTAACCCTGATGATTTTCAGCTGGTATGACACGACACAGTTTGGCCTCTAGAGGGCGGTACAATCACGGGTCAAAACAGGGAGGCGTACAGTATTTATTGGTGATTGTGTGCTGGAGAGGCTCGCCGTCGTTTGTGGGAGGAAGCATGTTGACTTTGGCCTCGATGAGACAGCATCAGACACTCAGGAGTCCCACATTTAAAATAAGAAGAGACGTGACGGAGGGATGACGTGATGCAGATGAGGAGAGGAGGCGGAGCTACCAGAGGTTCTTTGTCAAATCAAAGAGCAGAGGGATGGAGAAGTTAGAGAGTCAGAGAGGGAGGTGAGAGGACAGGAAGGGGGTGAAGGAGGCCTCTCTGTTAGTACAGTGAGTCGGCCCGAATCGGCCTGCTGGAATGTGTGAACTGCAGCAACAACACGGCACAGTTAATCCACGCGGCCGTCCCTCCTTCCCTCCGTCTCTCTACCCCCCCACCCCCACACACTAACACACAGGGAGTGGACTGATGAGAGGAGAACAGGTGGTGAAATAAAAGAGACCGGAAGAGACAAGGACAACCAGGACAGTGCACGGCGCTCCCTGTTTTAGGAAAGTCAGTTTAAGATCTTTTTACAAAGCTTGATCTTTGTGCAACATTACTTTTAAATTCAGGATTTTAAGGTTTCTAAATATATGCAAATATGTCTGGATGGACTGCAGGGACGTGACGTTAAAATAATGCAGAATGTATCCAGTTCAGCCATAAAATCACAATTTAGGTCAATTCTTCATTCATATATCGTCAAAGAAAACAACAAGAAGCAGACACAGAACACATGCCCGCTGATGTCTACGTTTAAAGGGTGTCCAGTGAAGTTAAAAGGTAGAAATGAAGAATTTATGAAGCACACAAGGTTGTATTTGTTCACACGAGGCACCTTCAAGTTCTGTGTACGTTTCTAAGACCTCGTGGAATGAACCGGTAGGGCCGAGAGATTTACAAACATAAACGATCTGATATAAGCATCCCCTCCTGCTATTTTAGGGTGCGTGCCAGTTTAGAAACCAGGCTTGGATATTACAGGGGAGAAGGGGGAGAGAGAGGGGAGGCGGGGGGGTGCATCTGTCACTGAAGCTACAAAGTAGGCTGCTCCCATCACAGACGCTGTGCTGAATTAAGCTCACAACATGTCCAGCGAGCGCTTCACAGCCGACGCCGACAGCGATCAGAACGTCGCTCCGATCTACAGCCACGCCGACGACTGCAGGTTTAAGAAGCACAAGTCGACCGTTTCACCGCTTCATCCTGCTCAACCAACGTGACAAATAATCAAATTTATGGGGAAGCTGGAACCAATAAATGTTTGACGTCGCTGCCGAATAAATGACTGATAATCATGTAGCACTGCCCCTAAAATGAGACGTGTGTGAGAGAATTCAGCGGTCCAAATTCATCCAGTTACACACATTAACACCTGCTCACAGCAGCCACAGGCTGCTGAGTAACCACAGGTCAAATGCCTTGCTCAAGGACAACCTGCAGCTGAAACAGGAGAAGGCATTCACAGCAAACCTCTTCTGGCTTTTCTGCCTCAATGGAAAGGCAGACGGGAACTACAAATAGTAATGAATTAAATCAACGAGCAGCAGCGTCGGCAGGAACTATACGTCTGTGACTACTCCAAGTGTGTCCGGTTCACAGCAGCGTGACTTCTTCATTCGACACTTAATGCAAAAGTTAAACCTCCTCGTCTGCAGCTTTTCTGCAGATTTGGAAAGACGCTATTCACCTCTCAACATATGGTCGGCCCTGTGTGTGTGTGTGTGTGTGAGAGCGTCCGCCGTGGGTCAAATACTTAACCTGCAACGTGTGCACACACTCAAAAGAACTACACTCGTGCACGCCTCACGAGCAGCCAGGAGGCCGGCGACTGCTGGTGTTGAAGTTACAAGGGAGGCACGGGGGAGGGAGGAGAGAGAGAGAATAGAAACAGGGGGGAGGCGGAGGACAGCAGTGAGAGGTGTAGAACCCGTTTTCCCAGACAAACTGACAGAGCAGCTAGCCAGCACTTGGAACAAATGTACTGCACCAACCAAAAAAAACAAGGGCCAGAGAAGCAACCCTGGTCACAGGCGTTTGGCATCTTTGTGTCAGAATTTGAATTGAACAACTAAAACCTACTTCCTGAATTAAAGCTGCAGCCTCGAGGAGGGAACGAGACAGAGAAGCACTTCATTTCTGTTCATCATGAACAGATTCTTGATTTTGATTCCTTAAAAGTCAACTTCTTACTAAGAACGAGTGGGTCCAACACGAACACAGGATTATCTCCCAACGTTTGAAGTGGGCGTGGCCAAAAGGTGACGTCATTCACATCTGAGCACCAAATTTTCAGATTTGAGCAATATTCTAAAAAAAAAAAAAAAACAAGAGGACAGTTGTGAGACTCATTTTGCTCCCACACACGGTCAGGACGAGGCAGATGTTTGTTTTTCCGTTGACTGTTGCTTATTCAGTCACGAATATTTTGCTGTGAATACTTGATTTTAAATCAAGTTTTTCAGCTTCAAACCTCCAGTAAGACGTAATCCTCAGAAGAGAGCGTTACAGTAGTGATGAACCTCTTACTCACGTCTGACTCAGCTTAAAGTTCAACAGGAGTGTGAGACTCTGGTTGTGTGTTTTTGCTGAAACATGTGCAGAGACCTGGTGGGTCTTGGCCAAAGTTCAAGTAGCGTTATGACTCATAAAACAACGTGAGCGTGATCTGAAGTCTCAAACAGTCAAACCGGGTGCTGAGGTCTCATGTCGTATATTCTTATCCACCGTCGTACTCGACGGAGGAGTTTTTCTATTTCACCGATGTCATGAAGTCATGTTGAGGCCTGATGGGAACCAGTGAACGTATTACAGGAGGGTTCTAAGTGTTGAAATGAGGCCTGGAAGTCAGAAAAGTGAAATGTCGGAGAAGGAATGACGGTTGAAAATACTGAAATAGGACCTACACTACGTAAGTCAAGTTTATAACAAATGTAGTCTTATTTTCCATAGTTTGGTTAACATTATGCCCCATAAACAATGGGAAATATCTGTATGTGTAAAAACAGGATCTTGAAAGTACAGTATGTCACAGTTTTGAAGTCGGGCCTTGAAGACAGTTAATTAGAGAGTGAAGTTTGTAAAAGTATTGAAAGGCAGACGACGTGTTTCTGAACAAGGAAGCATCGACCAGGAAAGAAACTGGGCCTCTAACAGACACCCAGTATTGGAACGGGGCCGCCCTGGGTGTTAAAAGTGACCGAAAAATACAGTTCAGAGGCAGAACTAGGAGATATGAAGCCATACTGCTCAGTGTGTGTGTGTGTGTGTGTGTGTGTGTGTGTGTGTGTGTGTGTGTGTGTGTGTGTGTGTGTGTGTGTGTGTGTGTGTGTGTGTGTGTGTGTGTGTGTGTGTGTGAGGGAGAGAGAAGTTCCTGCAGAGGTCTGAGGAGATATTAACAGGTCTGTTAACTTATAACAAACCAGTAGGGGGCCCGCCTGAAACCACACACACCTCTAGACAGTGTGGTTGTGTGTGTGAGTGTGGTTGTGTGTGAGCCAAAGGCCTCAGTGTTTTGTGGTTGGTGACCATGTGTTTGTCACAAAATGTACCGCTGACTTCAGTTAATGGTTGGTGTCAAACTGAACAATTTGTACAAAGAAGTCATGTATGCTGAGTGACACACACACACACCTTAAGTTAGATGTAACAGTGTGAGTCAGTGTCAACGTACAGCAATCTAAAGCACCACAATTGTTGATATTGTGAGGTTTCTCACAGACACACACACTAACACACTCCAGGAATATTTCTTATTCTCAAAGGACTGACATTTTTCCAGCTCTTGTCCACAACAGGAAGAGTTGCTCACAAATATGTTGTGACATAATTATCCTGGAATGCAACAACAGAGTCTCAAACATCGACCACAAACAGAAGATTAATAATCAGTGATCACGTTGATAATCGATCAACTGTTTACCTCCAGCTTCTTTCTCAGTGTCCTCTCGTCATAACTGTAGAAACTTTTGGGGGTTTTCTTTTGTATTAGTCACACAAAATAATATATATATAAAAATATATATATATATATAGATATATATATATATAGATATATATATATATATATATATAGATATATATATATATATATATATATATATATATATATATATATATATATATATATATATAGATATATATATATATATATATATATATAAATATATATATATATATATATATATATATATAAATATATATATATATATATATATATATATATATATATATATATATATATATATATATATATATATATATATATATATATATATATATATATATATATATATATATATATATATATATATATATATATATATATATATATATATATATATATATAAATAAATAAATAATATATTAAAGAGACCATGAGGAACTTTTAACTGGTTAAGAACCAGTCTCAGTTAAATACTGATGCCTCTTTAAGTAAACCAGACCATCAGTGTGAAAACTGGCTATTTCTATATTAATGCTCGTCATCGGAGCCACCGGGTCAGATTCTGGTGAAATCAGATGAACTCATGCAGGTTCACCAGAAACTCCTTCAGCTCAGACTCCAGCAGAGACCGGTCCACCGTGGACAGACCCAGATCCTCCAGCAGAGACTGCTCCTGGTTTGGAGGAGGATCTAGGTCTGTCCACGGTGGACCTTTGCCTGCTGGAAGCCGACACAGACACCACACTGGCCTTGGGCCAGGCCGTATTGCTGGGCCCACTGGAGGGATGGGAGGCACAGGAGAACCAGAACCAGGACCGACTGTAGCAGACTGTCAGACCCTGCTGCAGTAAAATGAGAAGTTTTCTAAAGGGACTCTGGCGCTTGGAAGCAGTGCCGCTTTTGTCCACAGGGACCGCCAAAACCAACACAAAATGAATGTTCCTTGTACTAACTTTAAACGGAAAATGACGGTCAACCAGGAAACTTACAGCAACATACAAATAAAGGAAAATTGCCACAAAACAGTGGAATTGTGAAAGCTTGTAAGACCCCTGTATAGAAACAAATCAACGTAGCTGGAAGCTAACAAGCTAACAAGCTAACTAGCCAGCCATCCGTCACTGATGTGGGTTGTCACCATAAGAACGAACCAGCATTTTCTTTTGTACTGAACACAGAAAACATTTTAATGCCCATTCTCCTGCTGTTCCATTTCTATATCCTCCGAGCAGCCCAAAGGTGTTTCTGGTTCATGACAAAGCAACTACTCATTTAATATACGGGCTGAACTTCAGACGTGATCCTCCAAATGACCAAGTTCTCAAACTTCCAGAAGCTGAGAGCACAACAGCGAGCTAACTGTGGCCGAGCAGACGGACTCCGTCCTGCGAGAGTAACAGAGCATCTTTATAGACACATGAATCACACTGGCCGTAAACAAACTGCTGACAGGGAAGATTACTACCAGGAGGACAAGCAAACACACACACACACACACTCTAAAAGGAGTGGAACAAGGACATTGAATTATCTGTAGCTGAGGGTTTTAGTTCTCATGACATCAGACATACATAATGCAAACAAACACGTACACAGTGAGGCGTTTCTGCTGCAGCCATTCACCTCAGCAACAGCAAACCGTTTGCGTCTCGTGGCAAATGAAAAAAAAATGACTTTACTCATAAATAAACTGTTAAAAAAAATGTAATTCAAACACTCTCTCTGCATCTCCACCAGTCCACCTCGGTCTGTTTCACCCCTTCCTCTGTTTCCAAAAAAGGCACTCCTGGAATGTGGGGGTATAATTGTGTTTACAGGACAAATATGAGCAGCACACACACAAACCAATTTCTACACACGGGCTGGTCCAAGACTCTTCAGAGAAACTCGAAATGAATAATTTAATGAGAAGTCTGCGGCCTATCTGTAATTACCGGAATAAAATATTCATCAGCACAGAATCTAATGAAAATAGTTCTTCTATCCAGAAATCAGGGTTAGGCCTCTTTAAAAGAGAGAGTGGTTCTACCTGGAAGCACCGGGATCTTGTGACTTAAACTTCACCTTGTTTTACCTGAATTCGACATACTCTGAGACACTTGACAGAAAGCAAAACACTGTGAGCAAAGACAGGATATTGGTCCACCTACTACTTTTAGAATTCAACTAAAACCCAGAGGATTTATCTGCAGAGTCACACTGACTATCAAGAACTACAGACTCAGACAGCATCCCTCCCTCGCTGGCATGCTCACACTAAATGCCACCCTCTCCAAAAAAAAAAAAAAAGGTCTCAGCGGATTATTCCACATGTGGGGTCTCACCACAACATCCCCGACAAACATCCGGCCTCCTACCGCGAAAGTCTCACAGAGAACGCGCAACGACGGGGGGGGGGGGGGGGTGGGGGGGAAAGTCGAAATGATACCCCCGGATTACTGGAGCCGGCTAATGACTGTTTTAGGGACGATGACATAACCGCCATGTGGGAACCGAATGTGTGTGAAAGAGTGAGATTAGGACGATGAGGCGTAGTTTCCCCAAACCTTTGTGGGGATTAGAGCGCAGGTGAACATGTACACAGAGAGGATGCAGGAGGCTTTGTGTGGACGGAGGTAGAGATGCTCAAGTGGGTTCTGGGTCACGTGAGCCGACGAGTGTAGTTTCCTCCTTCCATTAACATCTTCTATAATGGAGATCAATTAATGGAGAGCATCTCCTTTAGGACACAGCTCTCCTCCCATCACTCACTCTCCGTCTGTCTGTCCAAGGTGCCCTCTCCCTCATGCCTTTACTCTTTTTAGACTCCATCAGTTAAAGTGCAGACATTTTGTCTTTTGTAGACTTTTCGGCCGTCTTTCGTTGAAGTCCGCTTTCATCGTTTCGGGCGCTCCGCTCTCCTTTCGATAGAAAACATTTTCGGGAGCCTTGTGCTCGGTGCGATTTATATGGTTTTTGGGTGAACTGTTCCTCTAACTACTCCTTACAGCTTCTTTCAGCCATGACAGCATATTTAAAACGTTATGATAGCGAGGAAGATAAGACTCTTTCTCTGGCCGCATCACTGATGGATTTTAATGCGTAAGCATGACTCAATGTCCGTCATCTCCACATCAGTTTGATCATTTTGTAAAGTAATATCCGACAGTGTAAAAGCAGTGAATAACAGGACTTTAATTCTTGTTCCCTCACATCCTTTATGTAAAGCGCTTCGCTGGATATTCATTTATTCTGGCATGAATGATCATCATAGCGATAGCGCGCTGGTCGGATTATTTCTGTGGTTGTGTGATTTTTTTTGAACTTCTTTTGCACTGTGAGGAGAATCAGTTTTTAAAAGACTCTTTCACAGCGTGTAGAAGTTTATTAAAGTGATTCTGTGCACGTTGATGGCCGAGGCAACACATTTACCACGGTGGTGTTAGAAGGCAGTAAAACGAGCACGTAATCTTCCCGTCTCTCGCCTTGCTTATACACGACTTTTATGTTAAAGCTACCAGGGTTCTTATCGAGACATGAGACAAACATGTTCAACTGTCACGCAACATGTGTCAGACTTGCATTCTCTCTCCTGAACAGCAGGGGGCGACTCCTCTGGTTGTATAGAAGTCTATGAGAAAATGACTCTACTTCTCTCTTGATTTATTCCCTCAGTAAACATTGTAAACATGAGTTTATGGTCTCAATCTCTAGTTTCAAGTCTTCTTCAATACAGCATGATGTTCATTTCGTAAATTATGGTCCATTTAGAGTCAAACAGACCATAAAGCAGGGGATGCTTTAGGGCGGGGCTACCCGGTGATTGACAGGCCGCTACCAGAGCTGAACACCCCGTCACTAACCCGTCGTCCAAATATGGTGACTTTAGTTCTCTGGTTGTAAAAAAACAAGATGGCGGCGACCAAAATGCTAAACTCAAGGCTTCAAAACCGCAATCCACCAACCAATGGGTGACGTCACGACAACTTCGTCCACTTCTCATATACAGCCTGCGCTCAGGACTGAAAACAAGAGGCACAGTAACGACTAGAGCTGCAAGAAACAATCACTTTCATTACAGATTCATCTGCTTGGTTGATTTGTTTCTCTGTAACAGAAAGAACAGGCTGAAATGACACTTATCTAACAATCCAGGGTGAAATCAGCTTCTTTCTCTATGTGTTTTTCTGTGTCTTCATTGTTAATCACTCTCTTAATCCCTTATAAATCTTTAAGAGAAGTTATGTTTACAAAAGGTTAATATTTGGGGAACCAGATATTGAGCCTGATTGCTCCACAAAGAGCGCGTGAACAAGTTTACCTCTTTCAGCATGCCCCATAAAGGGCAGAACTACAAACTGCAGTCTAGAGGAGGTGGTTGAGAAGATTTTAGGAGGAATGTGAACCTCCCACAGCTTGTTGGCACTCCACCAACTCTGACTCTTAAAACCCTTAAAGTTGCCGGCTAATCTCCTTCTGGAGTTGATCGACTTTGGATCAGCCGTGACTTCCAAACGGTTGCTGCTCTCATAGCAACACACACACACACACACGCACACGCACACGCACACGGTTTTTACATTTTATTCATCGCCTGAACTTTAATTCTGTGAAAATAAATAATGAAAAACTGCACATTAACGAAACTTGAATTCTTGCTTTGTGCTATCTTTTTAGAAAGACATATTTATGGTGGGAGAGAGATAGAGACTAAGCCCCATACAGAATATTATACAGAGAATGTCAGCGCATGTGAGTGTGTGTGTGTGTGTGTGTGTGAGTGTGACGAGCTCCTGTAGAGGCCTGAGGAGTTATTAACAGGTCTGTTAATCACTCATAACAAACCAGTAGGGGGCCCCGCCTGAAACCACACACACCTCGAGGCAGTGTGTGAATGTGTGAGTAAGGTCAGGTATAATAATACTTCATAATTGCCAGTGATTCACAGACATGTTTTTTGCATTCATATTCAAGATCATGTTTATATTTGTAGCGTCGCTGTCCTGTGACAACCACGCATCTCTAAAGAGTCGACTCTTCATGAGCTCAGAAAAACATTTGTTTTCAGCTTCGTGACGATGCATTTTCCAGCTGATTTTGAACTTTATTTCGCTTAAAGAGGAGGAGAGTTCCCTCAACATATGAAGGAACACTTCATCCTTCGGTTCGTCTCAAACAATCAACATGAACACATCTTTATTTTATTACTTGTGAGCAATGCTGCTGTAATCCTGTAATTTCCCCACTGAGGGACTAATAAAGGATTATCTTATCTTATCTTATCTGGAGAAACGTGGTGTTCACTGGACAGAAAGGGGATGGAAAGTTACCGAAAGCAGTCAGATAAATGTGGTGGAGTAAAAAGTAAAATATTTGTCTTTGAGATGTAGTGGAGTACAAAAAGGAAATACTCCAGTAAAATACAAGTATCTTTAAGTACAGTACAGAGTTGTTGCCATGTTGAGAGCCATGTGGAGGCAACAGATGAGCTCTGAATTTCATATTTAGCCCCTTTAAAGGCGATGAGGGAGTATTGAGTCTTCCCTTTATCCCATCAACAGTTAACGGCACTCTTGGAAGATAATTATATTTGTGTTCAGTGACTCAAATGAATTCTGAATGTTTTAAAAACACAGCAACAGTTTCGGGAGCCGGGAGCCCCGTTGGGTACGACGCCTACCGCCATCTGTCACAAGCTGCAGCTCAGAGCCGCGGCTTAAGTATCAAGTTTCACCTACTATATCATCAACGCCGCTGATGAACTTGAATATGACTTTTGGAGGGCGGGGTGCATTTATCACGGTGAGTCAGAGGAGCTGTTAAAAGTCTACAACTGGTCTATTATTCAAACTTGATTTTCAAGATTGAATTTTGCAAGATTACATCACAGCATGTTCACAGTTGGGTCTGACAAACTGCTCTTATGTTTCTTTTGAAACTGAATTTTGGACATCATGTACTCTTTTCTCTTTCCTTCACAACTTTTCACGGACTTTTGCTCATATAATCAAGTTAAAATCCATTTATTTTACTAGAAACAACCCAAACTCAGCCGTAAAGAAGTCCTCAAAGCGATTAGTAACCATTTCAATTGAAAACTGAGCAAACTGAAGATCACGTGACATGATTGACAGCTCCAGAACAGCTACTAAATGGACCATGTGTGCAGATTGCTTTGTCAGCAAAAGGTACAATCGACTTCCATGAAAGTTGATATTTGCATACTTGGATAAAACAAAGAAAGAATTATGGACTTTAAATTTGACTGCGTAAACAGAGACTATGTAACGTGACGGATTAAATAAAACTACACAGTCTCCCACTTTCCACGTGTGATGGAGTGCATGAGTGTGTGGGAGGGCGGTTCAATCTACCAGTCGGTTTAACAAAACCTCTCTCTCTCTGCTGCTGAAGATCACACAGCAGTGTGAGCTGAACTCCTGCTTTTGCATTCACCCACGCTGAAGCAGCGAGCAGGCAGAGAAGTCGTGCTCCATCACATACCTGCAGGATGAGGGCGAAGTAGTCGACGGGCTTGCCCCTCTGGTAGACGTAGTGATGGGGCGAGCGCTTGTCGCCCTCGTTGAACTTGATCTCCTGGATCACGTCGGGGTGGCGCAGGATTCGCAGCAGCACCTTGTCTGAGATCTGAGACGGGCTGAACAAGCTCACCTCTGCGAGAAGAGAGAGGCGAAAAGGGCGTAAATAAACATAAACATTAAAAGAAAGACGTTTCTGGAGATGCACCAACATCATTCTTTGTGCCGAGTGCTGTTCACTGATCCAAGTGTCTATTGAATGAGTCATTCATGCCTTTGTCTGTAGTACAAGACAAACAATTAAATACTGTAAACCGGAGTGCCAAGTAGATCGGTCCTACAAAGGATGATTGACGTAAACTTTGCTTTAACAACCCGAGCTAATTCAAAGCATTCAACGTATTGAGTCCACTTCAAAAGTACATTCATGAATCTTGTGTTTTTAAGTGACATAAATGGACATTACATGACTTTATGATGAGTACAAAGCACTAAAAAGAACAGAAACATTGAATTATATCCTGGCTTGCTAAAGAGTGAGAAAAGACGTGTTGATAACACTTTCTATGACGTATCATAACACTTCATAATTGCTGTTTGGGCAAGCATTATTGTATTTATATATATATATATATATATTGTGAAATGACATGGATTAATATAACAATATTGTTAGACTGGTGACATGTGTTTGGTTTACGTGCACGTCTCAACTGTTACAGGCCCGGCTGTCGCAATCAGAGCCCAACCATAAATAAGTGCCTTGGACCCCACCCAGACTGAGAACAAAGACACGGTTCACCCTGCAAACAAAACCCTCTGCAGCACACAGTGAGAGGTGAGGCATGCACGACCAATGTTCTAATTCCTCATCGAAAAAGGCAAACAAACTCCTTTCACTGTGGTTTACGTATTGCGCGAACGAGTTCACCTGGTTTACAAATAATTAAAAAAAAAAAGGAACTGTGAGCGTCTGCTGGGATTAAATGTTCCAGGACGGCTCAACGATTTCCAAATCACTTTCACAGCTCGTACATTTTGATATTTGATATTTTTCTTCAGCTCCAGATAAATATACAATCACACAGACTGACGGGGTTGCTGTTGCAAAACACATATGTGCTCAAACTTATCTAATGAAGCATTAGATTAGCATAACAGGAATTTGACTTGTAATTGGTGCATGACAATAAAAAATAAAAAAGTACAATAGAATAGGATAAACAAACAGTATGAGAGGAAGTTAAAAGATGTCTGGTATTAAAGTGTTACGTGTCTATTTAAAGTGTACATTGTGAAAACTTTAAAGACTCTCAAAGATCAGTGATACTCCAGAGAGCCCACATCAGATATCCACAGAGTTCAGACACAATAAGAAGAGCTGGTTAAAGATCGTTAATGTGAAGAAGAACAACAACGAAACAAAAGGAACAGAAACAGGAGAGCGGTAACTTCCTGGCCCCAAAAAAGGAAAAATCCCATTCCTGTGTAATGAGTCAGGACAGAAAAACGAAGCAGTCATCATCCTGAGGAAAAAAGAAAGAGAAACAGCAGACAGTGACGTTATCCCATCATGCAGAGGAACGAGACTCTGCCGCCTGTGAGAGGAGGAAGAGCTACGTCATGCTAGCAGCTACTGCTAACACACTCCTGGCAGAGCACATCCGCTCACGTGCGGATTGCAACACGTTCTCCAGTGACTTGCAGCAGTGTCGAGGCGTCGCGTCCAGCTGGCAAAGGTCCAGAGTCTTCTTGTGGCGGTGAGCAGGCAGACCGCTCGGATCCTAAATAGACCTTCCAAGTAAACAAACACGTGTAAACCTCCCCCCGGCCTGTGTGGAGCCGCTTTGCTTGTCAGATGGGCGAGATGACAGAATCATATTCATGTTGTGGCTCCATATCGAAGACATATGTTTAGTGGTGGAGGGATTATTCAGATCCTTTACTCAAGTAAAAGTACTACTGCCACACTGAGAAAATACCGTAGTACAAGTAAAAGACCTGCAGTCAAAACCTTAGGAACCTTAGGAAATACGCAAGTTAAGTACAAGTACAAGTACCTTTAAGTACAGTTGGTTTACAAGTTATAATGATCTATTGGCTGCGTGTTAGTAATACTACGATGAGTGACTGTGTGTGTGTGTGTGTGCTTCCATCAGTCTGTTTCCCACCTGTAGCCAGGAAGCGATGGGCGGCCAGCAGCAGCTGAGGAGAGATCTTCACTTTTGATTCGCTCTCGCCTTTGAAGGCGGAGAAGTCTCTCTTATTCTTATTGGGCGCCACCTTTTTCCTGTTGCGGTTATCAGCTGAGAAGTGACAAAAACACAGACACACACACACACACACACACACACACACACACACACACACCAAAAAAGAAAAAAGTTATGTCTGAAGACCTCAAAATTATTAATACAAGTAAATAAATACACAACCGTTCAACAGTTTGGAATCCTCTGACACAATAAGCTTGATTCAGTGACCGATACGTCTGATCGGTCTCTGCTGCTGTTAGGTTGTACAACGTCCTCTTTACGAATAGATCTATTGTGTGTGAAGGACTTGTTTTGTACGTGGAGAACAAAACGCTGTACAGCGGTTCAAACAGACAACTGAAGAGCAGAAAGAGACAAAGATGAAATCTCCAGTTATTGGTAAAAGAAGAAGAAGAAGAAACTGGAGTCTTATTTAAAAAGGAGCAGGTTCATGTGTCAGTGTCAAGTGTTTCACATTTAAAGCAGCCTTTAACAGCTGCTCTTCAGACTTCACAAGATAATAAATTAGTGTGGGTTAGCGGCACTATTGGAGTATCAGCTGAACATAACGTGAACTGATGAATCACAGTTCAACTACTTCAATCTAACCACCCAGTGGACTGCAGAGGGCCAAAGAGAAATGAACATTTAGAGCCCAGTTTCACTGTTGTGGTTCAATAAAGATTGAGGGTCACTTACACTTTTCATTCTCCTTCTTTTGATGCCAAAACTACTTAAAATGTGAATAATATATCGTTGTATCTGTTAAAATAGTTATAATCGATGATGAAGAAGAAAAGCATAAACAGAACAACTTATTTAAACGGTGGTGCAACAAAGACCGAGATGTAAAATGATCTTCACAGACAGTAAAGAGACGTGATTAACAGAAGCCAAACTCACTGTAAAGGTCCGACTCATCCAGAATCTCAGATTTGATGATCTCCTCGATGACGTCTTCCAGGGTGACCAAGCCCAGCACCTCGTAGAAGGGGTCTCCCTCCCCCTCGTTGTTCACCTTCTGCACGATGGCCAGGTGGGATTTTCCTGAAGTGGAACAAAGAGAATCATGAGTGGGGGGGCGGGGTTTTCAGCTGATTACGTCATCCGTTAGTACACAAGAAGAAGTAGGGTTTTTAAGAACAGGACCCTGATTACTCTTCTCAATGTATATGTACATTCTACAAATATATCAGCGATC
The DNA here is from genome assembly GCA_028022725.1 of Lycodopsis pacificus. Lineage (NCBI taxonomy): Eukaryota > Metazoa > Chordata > Actinopteri > Perciformes > Zoarcidae > Lycodopsis > Lycodopsis pacificus. Next base: position 13,562,672 of record CM051692.1, on the reverse strand, counting down.
TACTGCATGTGTCAACGCATCGAGCACGAGGGTGACGGGATGTGCAGTTGCATCAGTTGGTGGAAGCGTCGTGAAAGTAGAAGATGAATAAATAAACAGAAAGAGACGAGGAGAAGCAGATGTAAGCCGAGCTGATATTTTTGTGTAGAATTAACTGTGGCAGCCATCGCTTCTTTATGTGCTTGTTCCTTTGGGTCATTTTGGGGGAAAAAGCTGCAAATTAATGAGCAGAACTGGTTCATTTTTGTTGATTTGTAAGGAATTGAATTCACTCGATGAACCAGAAATAAACCTATGCGAACATTTATCCATAAACAACGTCTGTGGATTGATGATCTATAAATGCATGGCTATATAAAATGATATAAACTGTGACGGATGACTGTATCTCTATTTCAATGCTTACTTCTAGCTTGCAAATAAAGTTTTATTTGCCAATGTTTCATGAGATAGGGAACACACTGAACTGGATTTGTTGGCCATTACGGACGCATACGGGTTAATTAGGGAGAAACATTCAATGTAAACAATGAAAAACATACACAGCAGACCTTTAAATGTCTCTATTGTAATATAAACATGGCCAACTACAACAGAGAAGTGTGGGAACAGATGTTAGCCCTGGTTTCTGGTGTGTTCACCTCACGCCGGCTCCACTACGAGCTTCATAGTCATGCTTTCAAAGTTCAGAATCTTTCAGCACATTATGTTTTGCAGAGCTGCGGCTGCTAACCATCTCTTTGCAATCTATGTATTGATATTGAGGCATATTTGCACAATAACTGTTGGGTTTTCAATAACCGAGCCGCTCCATCATTCACACAATCGTATCACGATGGACTCCCGTCTGAAAGCAGCTCTTTCTCACAAACAGCCTGTTAATGAGTACAGGTCGTTACAGTTTGGGGTTGGGTCTGGACTTTGGCCACGAGCGTTACCGTACAACACACAACACACACATGTACACCAAGACACACACACACACGCAGCTGAACTCTTCACATGACAAACTGTTCAAAGTGCAGATGGATGCACCCAAGAGGACATCTGAGGTTTTGGTCCGTCATTTTCTCCCCTCCACCCAGACAAAACGTATGGGAATACACATGTAAGCCACTGGTTTAAGCTACACACACATTCACACTGCTGAGATATTGGATTTGAAATGTAGGACGGGTGAGATGTTTTGGTTGCTAAATATAGGAGGAGCCGTCTTCACTGTCAGTCAAAATAGAATCTAAAAAAAAGCCTCTGGCATCCCATTCTCCCCCGAACCAAAGAGCCATTAAGGTTGTGATGAAGCATTAAACAAGAGAAGAAGAAGACAACGCAGAGAGAGCGGGAAATCCTAAAAAAAAAAAAAAAAAAGGTCCATCGACGGCCTTCGTTTGCAAAAGCAGAGCAGCAGATCAATGGGATTTACAAAGAGCTCATATGACCATGCGATTAAAAGAAGACCAAAGCCTGTGAGTGCTTCTGTTGTGTGTGTGTCCTTCGTGTCCTGGCAAAGTGGGCTCCGCCGGCCCGATGACACCACTCCACCCACACCCACACACACACACACACACCCACACACACACACACACACGGCTCCGACCTTGCTTGGTTTTACTATGTGAATGGCGCGGAGGGACCTTTGAGGAATCCATTTCCCACAAGGCCGGCTCGCCTGTGGGAGCCTGTGATGTCACGCCGTGAGAGGTCGGATGATGTACTGTATATTTAGTCTGGACGCTCGGGAGGAAGCAGCAGCACTGGACGTTCATTACACACAATTCAAACAGTTCTTATTAACACACGAGGGCGGATTATTTTCATTTTAAGTTCACGTACCCAGGATCTGTTTTAGCCAATAAAATATCAGACAAGTGAGAAACTTCCCAGCAGAAACGAGTGTTTTAAAACCGACCTTTGAGCTTGAGAAGCTGTGAACAGCAAAGGTTTGGTATTTTTACTAAATTAATGGCTTTTACGAGTCGATCAACAGATGTAATTAATCAAGTCATTGTTAAAGCGCAACATGGGGTTCAGTGTCTTGCTCGAGGACACTATGTAGACTTAGTGTTAATCTCTTAAAGTGTCCTCTTAAAATCCTCAGGAGGCACATCAGGACGTAGGTCACATGAGGAAGGAGTGGCATGATTTCATGGCACGATGGAGAACTTTTAGTCGACGGTGTCCTGCAGCAAGAAAGCCTCAGAGCGCATTCATTAGCCGATTGTTGTTCATTCCACACAAGATCACTGTAGCAACAAAAATAGAGACATCATGTCATGGAAAAGGCACTCTGTGTGTGTGCGCGTGTGTGAGAGAGAGAGAGAGAGAGAGAGAGAGAGAGAGAGACCTCTCCCTGTGGTGCTGAGTCAATATTTCAGAGGAAGCAGGACCCCGGGAGACATACTTACCCCCAGTTACTGGAGAGTCACTTCAGAGTCTATTGGCTCCTTCAGAGCACGTACACACACACACACACACAGCTTCATGCATTCAGTGTCTGACCTGTGTCCGCAGAGTTTATAATTAAAACAACCCCACAGAGCGGCCAAGCTCCTGTGTGTCTGAGACGTGTGTTTCGGGGCTCACACAAACACACACAGCTGTCACTTATCAATGTGACAGGACAGGACAGTGGAGATGTATATATTTTAGAAATACAACATCCGTCCCTCCATCCACCGCTCATCCGTTCTACACGCTGTGAGCTGCTTCTCTCTGACGCCACTTTTTAATATCAGCCTCTTTAGATTACTAATCCTTCATGAACTGATCTCAGCTTTATTGGTTTTTTATATACGTGTGTGTTTTGGATTTGACTTGGATTCACTCGAGGTGAACTTGAAAGTCAAAACAAAGTGTCAAAGCTACAATGAAGTGCACTGATTCAGCCTCGTAGTTTAACAATGTGCCTTTCATTCACACACAGATAACTGTGTCAGTGTCCATCAAAATGTCCCAAAAGCAGGAAGTGAAGTCATCAAACTGATTAAACAGTCCTCAAATAAAAAAGTGTTGCTAATTCATTTTCTTTCAATTAACTCGTCGTTTCAGCTCTAAATCCTTCTCTCTCCATCCATCTATCTATTATGTTTCTACGCTCATCCGAAGCATGTTGTGCTTAAAAAGACCACAGATTTCATCCATAACTATGAAACTACGTGAGAGCGGAGAAGAACACTTTGCGGAAAAACAGGAACCGAGAAACACGATGACCTTTAGTCACGAACAACAAACTCATCTGAGCTTCAGGCTGCAGCTCCTCTGTTCTCTGACGGAGCACACAGCGCAGCACTCACCCGGAAATGAACACGACACCCTCAGCATTACAGCTCTTCTGGGCGAGGTAGTTGGTTTTTAGTTCAGGGACAGTTCCGCATCCGACTACCTGCTCACGGCTTTGAACGCGTTTCAGATCATCAGACACTCAACAGATGTACTCCCAGCGGGTCGGGTGACCTTGCAGTCTGTTTCTCTGCCCTGTGGCTCTTCCGTCACCGGCCTGTTTGTTGACATGAAACATCGGCGACAAAAGGCCGAGGGGGGAGGGGGGGGGGGGGGGACCGATGAGTCTGTATGGGAAAGGAATGCCATACCACGCATACCGCCCACGCACAAAAACACAACCGGCACGGACCACGGCCACCGACCGCAAAGCATGCGTGCCGTGCAGGGATGAAACAAAAACGCATGGCTGCAAACATGCACGTAAACGCAGCACACACACACACACACACACACACACACACACACACACACACGCACACGCCTGTCGTGCAGGACGGGTCAAACTCATCCAACCTGTTTTTCCAGCTATAACTGGCGCTCCGTGCACATGGAGCTACTCTGATCATAAGGGACAGTCGGGCTTGTAAAGAAATGGCGTATCAGATTCATTACCGATTGCTTTAGAAACAAAAAGGACGTCCCGGTATCGATCCTCGGTCACCTGCAGAGGTGGTGACATGTTAAGATTTAGGCTGAATTCAGAATAACACCGCAGGAAAAAAATAGTGTTGGTGTGGACGTGCTGTTGAAGAGTTTCAGTGAGGCGATGAAATATGAACCAGGTTTGAATGTTTAGACACACCAACAGCATTATTCACCTGTGAGTCAGGAGTTCAAGACTCCTGCACCAATCTAAAAGATTATTTTCATTGTCGCAAATCTGTCAACTACAAATATAGTCTGCAGCCTTGTAGACCAGCTGCTATATCAAAACTAAACAACCTGTATGTGCCAATGTAGATCGGCAATGATCGGCGATTAGTATCGGCTGCAAAAAAGCATAATCGGGGAATCTCTAAGAGTTATATTCTGCTCACTTTTGTCAGATTTATGAGCCGTTTACAGTACATGAAGCTGCTTGTGTGCAGACTGTGTTTGTATTGAGGCCGGTACGTACATATAAAGTATATTTCTGACCCTGTAGCCAATAAAACCTGGAACTAAAACGTCTCCAGCCCGATCTGCTCATCCAGGATACTAGTTAACATGAGATGATATCAGGCCCAGCATTATGTAATATCAACTAAATAGACAGCTGTCTGAGTGTGCGGGACATCAAGTCATTAGTGCTGAGCTGCTCGTTCTTCATGCTGACTGATATCATTATGGCACACTAGTCTGGAAGTGTTGCTGTGACACACACACACACACACACACACACACACACACACACATACTAAAAGTTGAAGTTGAAGGACTGCGGTGCACCGTCAGCACTTCAAGCTACAACGACTCAACAGGAAGAGAGAGAGAAGCAGCAGGCAGCTGATAAGAAGACAGAACCGTCTGCTACTGATTTTTCAGCTGCTATTTGTTTTGACGAAGAAGAGTAGAAGTCCACCGATGTCTGGAGTCGGTCCACACTTCCCAAAGCACCGGTGCATCTGAGGCTGCAGGTTGTCATCGCTGTGGTGTACTATAGTGATAATTAATAATTCATACATGGACGATGGACGAGAAGCTCTTAAAGTGCTTAGAAAAATCGAAATAATCTGTGCAAACTCCATCTGCTGAGGAAGACGGAGTGACAATGAGAAAAATGTGCTGCTTCTTGTAGATCAAAACAAACTTTATAACCTAAAAATAGCAGCAGGCGATGTAAGAATATATTTTGTTAGCTGGCGCTGAACCTGTGTAAGACATAAAAGAATTCCCGGTGTGAGTAGAGGTTTGTCTTTTACATCATGAAGTGTTTTTAGAAAACAGCTGGTCAAAGACCCAAATCAATCATTCACGGTTTATCTTCCATAAATCAAATCAGAGCCGGAGCGACAGGGGAAGTCAGCTGATGTGAGAGGGAGCGAATGTTTACGCTCGGTGACTCAGCAGAACACCTGAAGGGTTGGCCTTATAAATAGAAAGTCAAACATCCGTACACACACACACACACACACACACACACACACACACACACCTGCAGAGAAATAAAGAGCGCTGTTAAGATCCAGCTGGCCGGTTAACTGCTCGACCTTTTGTGAAAATCTTTAGAAAGCTGCAGCTGATGCAGAGTTTCTCTTTGGTGATTTGTTTTGGTGAGGATGCAACATGCCAATGTCACCTGAAGCTGTTGTCGCTCAATTTGTTTTGCAGCAGAGCACAGATAAAGAAGGACAGTACACACACACATCAGTCTGGATAAGATAAAGCGTGTCAGTGCATGGGGGCACGGCAACAATTACCAATTCATTTTGTCAATACTAAACGTGTCGCGTGACCAAATTAAACCAAATCCCACAAAGCTTTGAACTACACATCTGATGAGTTTCAACGTGGGACTAGAAGTAGCTTTTTACGGATCACACGTTGATTACAAAATGTCCAAAGTGAAAGAAGAAAAGAGGAATATTGTGGAGAGGTGGGCAGGGTGATACCACCGTAACACACCCTGAATCCATGGACAACTATGAGGAGCGGATAAGAGCTCGGAAGTCTTTCGCAAACTCTTAATTCTTTAACAATTATTAAAACAAAGCATGATGGCACAACTAACAGGCCCATTCCCTGCCTCAAATACAGCCATAAACAGCATTTAGTGAGTAGTGTATGAGGGATTTGACCAGGTTTTCCAGGCTGTTAATCTGGAAGATTCTGGGCTTTGCGGGTCCTCCCATGTTTTCACTTTACTGGCACGGCGCCAGCTCTAACGTGAACACAGCGCTTGTTACACAACAATAACGGCTTTCTGCAAAAACCCTCTTTCCTGCTGCAATAAAGACTATTATTGTTTTCATCACATTCAAATCGCTGCCAAGAGTGAGTCAAACTGCTCCCTCCCTGACAGACGAAACAGAAAAGACAGAAGAACGAGGACAGGTGGGAAGACGCAGAGAACGGTAGAATAACTGGAGAGAGAGACACACCCATCATACAAAAGAGGAGTGGAGGTTCACAGCCTCGCATGAGACTGGCTAATCTTTTACTCAGAGTTGTAAATCTCTTTCACACATTAAAAGAGGAACTAACAATATCTCTGGTCACTGGCGCTACAGAGTCAGGTTCACAGATTAGAGCTGAGAGTAAGAGTTCAACTGGAGGGATGTAGTAAATGTGTGCTGGTGTATAGTACGCGTAGGCAGTGTCACAAGCTCGGCCTCTTTAGTAAAGGGAGTGCGTTCAAGCTGCCGGGACACATGACAAAGCCAACGGGGAAGTATTGATTAAACACAGAGGAGACAAAAGAGGGGAGGGCGAGAAAAGAAACCAGAAAAGCAACTTCAACCGCACAATCCTCTACGTGCGATGTTTTTATAACGTCAAGAAATGTTCTATTCATGTCGTTTGCAGCGTGACACGAGAAACGTGAGCGCCTGCAGCTCAGAAGACAGTGAGATTAAGGAACAACACTGTTCCTCTTTATTCACTGTTACAATCATTGTAGTGTTAAAGCAGCATGTGTTTACATTCAGTGTACCCTCAGGAGCTAGCGTAGCATAGACGTAAATGTTTTTTACGTAGAGACGTCACGTTTTAGAAACTTCTCTCAACCTCTCGGTGTAACGAGTACGACTATTACACAACGTTTAACTCGACTAGCTCTAAATCCACTAGGCAGTTGATCAATTGTTTGGTTTACTAAATACACAACAATACAAATAACGGCCCTCGTGTGTTTCCTTTCATCGTCGATTAAACCGATGATTTTCTCGATGAATCGATGAATTGTTCGGTCTATAAAATGCCAGAAAATGGTGAAAAATGGCCGATGAGTCTGTTTTTGGTGGATAACTATTTCTCTTATCCAAGAAATAAACAAATATGTTCGGAAAACAAAGGACTGTTGCTTCAGTGATTTTTAAGGAACCACTAGGATGAGAATCGTGGTCACATGACCAACACATGTAAACGAGTACAGGGCTGCTGTTAACATGTTGTCTGATAGATATCCACCGACTTTAACGACATCACAAGAAATAAATCTGTATTATTGCAAAGAATAATCATTTAGTCCATAATTTAAAAAAAGCTCCAATTTTAAATATTAAAATGTCTTGTTTCATCCAACTAGGAGTCCAAAACACAAATATACGTGTTTAATATAGAAGACAGATATTTATCAAAATATTAATATATTTTGATAAATATAGCTGGTGCAAGTGAATTTTGAGCATTATTGCTTAAAAATTGGCACTAATCAGTTAATTGTTTCAGCTTTGTTCAATTCCATCTTACACGTTTTGACAAACAAATGACAAAAATAGTTAATTTGAGAAATAAAATTACCGTAGAAAATACGGTAATGTGTGTTCTCTTTTTTACTACTGCCGCACTGTGTTTGGGCTGAGCCTTCATCCTCATCTTCATCACCATCAATATATATATATAGTATTGAACGACACAAAGGAAACAGTGTCGTACGTGTTGTTGTTTTCCCTTTGATGCTAATCCCGTCATGATTCAAAGAGCCCGAGGACAACACGCCGGCCGATACACTACGCTGCTGCTCGAGAGTGCAGCATGTGACGGTCTGTTGACAGAGTGTGATGAGCCTCCAGTGACTTCATGCTTCACTCGTGTGTTTGTCTGAATGATGTCCAGGGAGCGCATGAAGTCAAACCGCCCCGCGAGTAACGGCGAGTGCACACGAGGCACAAACCGACGCCATGGGCATTTTTTCGTATTCTCGTAAATTTCAGAATGCTCTTCAGCTTGTTCCACTATTTGCTATAAAACACACCCTCTACATTGTATTCACAAAAACACTTTTAAGAGGGTGATAAACTATTTTTTTTATTTCCTCTTTTGATGTCTGTGGTTACTATTTCCTGCGCTGACAGCCAGTGTGTCATTAAAATTTCATCTCATCTAAAAAGGTCGCTTCATAGTCTATCTGAAAGGTCACGTCCTGATGACTGAAAGGGTTGTAGAGAGCACACACACACACAGAGAGGGATGGAGAAATGTCAGAACAAGTATTGATGACTCTTATAACCATCTATTCAGAACTGAACTTTCAGAGTAAAAAGTTGAAAATCTTGCAGCAGATTTGGTTGTAAAGAGCAGAACCTAAAGAAACACACACACACTCAGACGCAGTTGGATGCCGTTCCTGTGGGAACGGATGCCAGGCGGCAAGTGAGTGGAATTTGAGATGTAAGCGGGGGGGTCAGGTGTGTGTGGTGGTGGGGGGGGGGGGGGGGGGGGGGGGTGTCACAGCGTGGAGGCTGGCGTTGTAAATAAGGTACTCGCTGCGGTGTGTCTTTATGTTAGATTTCCTGTGGATATTCTTGGTTTTGCCCGTTTGGTTACAGTTGCTCTTCATTTTTAATTAAAAACAATAACTCTCGTTAAGTATTGGGGGATCTTTTCTCAAGTCCAAGTCAAATCTACCCGACACTTGATGAATCTATAGAAGATGAAGAGCAGGAAACAGATAAGATCTGCTCTCACATGCAACCAGCTGAGACAGACTTCACCATTACACCGCCGCAGACATAGACCGAGCTTCTCCGTCGCTAGCTAAAGAGACAGCATGTCAAAGGAAGTACTTCAGCCACTAAATGTTGCCTCGTAAGAGTATATTTCTCACATGGATCCGGAGGCTGTGTCGAAGAAGTGGACGTAGTCGTGGTCACGTCACCCATTGGTTTGTGGACTGAGGTTTTGAAGCATTTTGGCCGTCGCCATCTTGGATAAAGGTCCTCGCCACCTATTTTTTGTTGCAACCAGTAAACAGAAGTGACCATATTTGGACAGCGGAGGAGTGACGTAGAGACGCTGTATAAGACTAGTACCGGTAGCAACCTGTCAATCACAAGGTAGCCCCGCCCTAAAGCATCCCCTGCTTTATGGTCTGTTTGACTCTACATGGACCATAATGTACTAAATGAACATCATGCTGTATTGAAGAAGACTTGAAACTAGAGATCAAGACCATAAACTCATGTTTACAATGTTTACTGAGGTAATAAATCAAGACAGAAGTAGAGTCATTTTCTCATAGACTTCTATACAACCAGAGGAAAGAAGAAAACACGTCGCCTTAAAATGAAATGACAGTCCCCAGATATTTTACCAAGGTGTCAAACCTCTTTGGACCTTATGGTTCAGGCCCTGTGGTTGTACTCTGTATGCGTCTACCGGACCCACTGAGTAGAAGTGTTGATGAACTGACTACGAGCTGGAACACTGGCTACGACAAACTTTTCCTGCAAAATTCAACCTCTTAACGTCATTCTTCTGTCAAACTTCGGCTCTTTTTGTGCAAAATTTAGCTAAATAATAACTTTCATGCTGTTAAGAGATTCATAAGACAGTACAGCTCCGAGGGGGGGGCCAGATGTCAACGAGCAGATGCATCGCCCAAAGCTCTGCAAAGTGCAGCGAAAACCATTTTTAGTGTGATTCACACTGATGTGTTGAAACTGTACCAGATGTCTGAACTCAACTTTGAATACAACCATCCTCAAATCAAAGCAATCATAGGATGCTGCTGACGAGGAAACATCATTTTCACTTGACGTAGTTCCTTTTGAAAATGTTTATTGTAAAGAAATCGCTATTCCTCGTGTATATCTGATCACCAGTGACGAGAGGCACCAGGCGTTTTCTCCATCGTGTTACTCAAACTCAACACGACTACTGAGTATGTTACTCAGTAAATCTTGCAGTAAATCTCTCTGCCGAGCTTATGTGGATTGTTTTCAATTCTCTGTGCAGCCCGTGTGTGTGTGTGTGTGTGTGTGTGTGTGTGTGTGTGTGTGTGTAGGCACTGCAGCTCGTTTCCAAACCCTCCCACCTCGCTAGCCGAGCAGACTAAAGACGAGCCGCAGAGCAGTTTCTTGGCCAAATGTCACGCAGCGCCACCACCACGGCCACTCAAAAGTCAAATCTACAGCAGCTGATCTGAGAGAAGATGCAAGTCGAGAAGACGGCGACTCAGTCGGGATGCATTCAGTGAGACAGAATCACGTGACGGTGGAGCCGAGGATGCCGTCAGAAGAACAATCGCTGTGAGGAGATACAGACACAGCGAGTGTGTCTGCTGTCTGTGGCCTTGAGGCCAGACGCCCGAGAGAAGGAAAAATAAATCCCTGCGGGGGGGCGGCGTCACTGTCTGTGTGTGTGTGTGTCCTCTCCTGAGAGAGGGAGTGTGCACATGAGGATAAGCAGCTCAAGCAAGAATAGAGAAGTGAAATGAGGATGTGATCTTGGATATCAACGATAAAACGTTTGTTTCCTGACGAAGCCTGAACACCACTTCAGCCATTTTTATCAGAAACTCGACTTCAGACAAACAACGGTGTTCATGCTCACCTTGTTTAGTTTGTAAGAAAAATGCCAAACCTGCTTTCTCTTGTTGTAATACCACCAACATGTTTAAGATGGTGACTTGGCTCAGTATCCCTCCTGAAACTCTTCAGCAAATACTCACACCAGCTTGAAATTTTAAGCTAACACGACTTCCAGTCAGGGAGTCTGGAGGACAGATACCGTCTCCTAATGAAATGCTTGATGCTCACAGCAACCACAGCCGCTTCACTGCACAGGACTTCATCCTCACACTCTGGATGAGATCACATAAGATACTTGATCTACCCGCAAATACACACACAAAGAAGAACATGTTGGGGTTGTTTTCTACGCAGTGTTGCAGGCAGGATGAATCCACACATCCCATTGATCACCAAACCAGAGTGAGCTCACGGTGATGAGGGAGAGGTTCAAATAATCATGTTGACATTTGCCAAAATGATGCTGGGAAAGGGGAGCAGTACTGCCATGTAACACTCACAAGTAAGTAGAACTTCAAAGATGAGCATCCAGTCCACCAACACGCCTGACAGCCTCATAAATAGTCAAAAATGAACTGCACGGTTTCTGTATGGCGTCCATGTGACGAACTATCTTCATCTCAAGTACTTGTACTTTACTTGAGTGTTTCTATAGTTATGCTACTTTATACTTCTACTCCACTACATTTCAGAGGCAAATATTGTACTTGTTACTGCACTACTTCTACTAAATACCGTTAGTTTCTTTATAATATCAATACAAAACTGAATCAACTACAATTATTGTAATTCAAAAAGGGGCCATTCTGCACATTGAAGGAAGATTTTGAGTATTGTTTTCACATTTACTTTAAGATCGGAGTACTTTTCTGCCTGTGTTGGATAGCCACATTATTAATTGTCGATTTATTTAGCATATCAATAACATCACAAGATCGCCACGAACCTTTCTTGAACTCCTCCAGCATGGAGTCCAGCTTGGTGTCGTGGAACACGAAGTGGACCGGGTGGTTGTAGAACTTGGTGATGGTCTTGAGCGTGGTGCAGTCGTCCGGGTCCACGAAGGCCAGGTCCTTGACGTACAGGATGTCCACGATGTTGGAGCGCTCGTGATCGTACACGGGTATCCTCGTGTAGCCGCTCTCCATGATCTCGGACATGGTGTTGAAGTCCAGCACTGTGTCGCTGTGGATCATGAAGCAGTCGCCCACCGGCGTCATGACGGCCTCCACCGTCTTGGTGCGGAGCTCCAGCGCGCCCTGGATCATGTTGAGCTCCTCCTTATCCAGGCCGTTG